>ML794416.1:45338-98612 GCA_009831015.1 Picea engelmannii | reverse complement strand
CGGGGGCGCTGCCCCCGGACCCCTGCACGAGGGGCTCCGCCCCCCTCAACATGATCCCACCATCAAGTTATCAGAATTCAAAGGAGAGGCATCGGAGGACCCTTAGAAGCACCTGTTTATTTGTGAAAAGATCTAGGAAGCAAAACAAATCACATATGAGGACACTAAACTTGCGTAGTTATCCATCACACTAAGAGATCACACATTGGATTGGTACATGAGCTTAGCTGCAAACAATCTGCCAAGGACAACCAAAATGATTAGAGATATAAAAAATCCATTGATAAATGAATTCTAGAAGCCTAGCTCAAAGGATCAATACATGAATGAGATGATAGAGATTAGACATAAACCAAGAGAATCTATGTGGGATATTTATCAGTGATTCAAACGATTGAAGGGAAATCTAAAGCATGTCATGACAGATATGCAACATAGGCATATGTTTGTCAATTCATTGTTCCCACACTTGAAATACCCCTTGCGACAAAAAAAGTTTCAAACCTAGGAAGAGGCTGTACAGGCAACCCTACAACTGGAAGAGAACCAATATCAGAAGACCGATCCATCCATAGAGGATTTGAAGGAGGATCTGAAGAACTTAACATTTCAGCTAAACTAGAATAGGGGTAAGGAGAAAAGAGAAGTTGTTTGGTGTACCCCATGTAGGACAAAATGACACCATAAGAATGAATTCCCAACATTCACGTAGTACATGGAAATAAGACTGCCAAACCCTTTGCCAACATGAGGACTATGGTGTGAAAAATGTAAGAAACAGGGGCATGATCCATATCACTGTCCAATGATGCAGAAATACCAAACAGTACCTAAGAGTTCATATTGCAACTTTTGCAAGTCAGTAGGCCATGATGACAAAGATTGCAGGACCATGGACCTGATGAGGGAAAGAACATCAGATGCTTACAGGGTGCAGGTAGAAATGATGACCGGGCAAGATACACCACAGTTTAACTAAGTACCAACCTCATATAACACTACAAAACAACAATATAACATTGCACAACAACAATATAACACTGCGCAACCTCTGTACAATACCGCGTAGCCACACTATAATCTCGCGCAGTATAACCAAGCGCCCCAATACAATGCACTGCGAGGAGATCGAGCTGGCTACATAGGTGGAGGAAGAGAAAGAGGAGGCTTTAGAAGAGGCAGAGGCTTTGGAAGTACCAACGTACGAGATACCTCCATCATTGTATCACACTAATGAAGCACAACCCCTAGGACAAGTAAGTACGATTAAGGATTTTCTGCAATCCTGTGTCAAACTACTAAATGATCCATCATCTGTTAAATTGTTACAAAATATTTTAGAAAGATGTAGCCCAGAGGTAGAAGGAAAACTAGAACAAAAAATAGTTAATCATCTGCACACAAGGAGGAGAACAAGCAAAGAATTCAGATTGAACGTCCACATTGGAGATTTCAACATGGGAGATATTATACTAGATTTAGGATCCGGAGTAAATGTGTTACCCAAGAAGACATGGAAATGTATGGGAGAGCCCACCTTAGGATATTCACCTATTCAGCTGAAACTAGCAAATCAACATAGAGTTCTACCAATTGGAAGCCTGAAGGGGGTTACAGTATATCTAGATTGAGTGTGCACTAAAGTCGATTTCGAAGTGATAGAGATAGTGGATAGCACAACACCTTATCTGAAATTGCTTGGATTGGATTGGGCATTTGACAATCAACCCATAATCAATTTAAAAACGAGGAGGATGACATTCGAGTGAGGATAATACAAAGTCATTGCACCATTAGATCCATCAGAAGGGGAAAGGTTTGTAGAACCCACTTGTTTAGACCCGGAGGAAATTAACCAGTTGTACAAAACCACAGTGTGAGAAGAAGATTATGTGAATCCAACTGCAGATGGGGTACTCAGTTGGAGAATTATCACGTCATTCACGTCAGACTCAGATATAGGGTTGGAGAATTGGCAACAGAGGTTACACGAAGTCTCCACAAGAAGATGCACAAGAATAGATCGCACATTAAGATGGGTAGGTACAAAGATAAGAGAACCTCCCAACTTCCATGGGGTGAATGACTTTGAAGCGTTCTCAACAAGATACAAAGATGAAGTGTTAGAAAATCAGAGGCTCTTAGCTCTAGATATAACACTCAAGGCGATACCTGCAAGATGGAGGGGTGTGCACAAAGATATAGTCAAGGACTGGTACCAATGTAAGTGATCAGTATGTATCAGATTTGGCGCAGAACAGGGACGAAACCAAATGCAGAGATATGATGGATAGGGGACACCAACAAAACATTTGGAGAAGTGTAGAACACTATGGAGAATGACACCACCAAAGGAATGGCCTCATCACTTTATTCACACATTAGAAGGGATTCCAACAAACTGGTATATAGACCAGGAATTGCGCAGATGAACTACAGACTGGAAAATATTACAACCAAATTTTATAGTCACTTTCTCATTTGAACATAAGAACCCCAACATAGACTCAACACTCAAACAAATTAGAGGGGTGATATTCATTACAGAACCATAAGTTGAATTTATGACATAAAATCAACAACAAAACGGACAGACAGTAAAAGAACTACTGTCATGCTACCAGGTGCAGGAAGAAGCACCAACTGAAGATGACACACGCAACATTCAGATAATAGAAGTTGATGGTGAAAGAGAGGTGGAAGGTCCACCTCTGGAATCAGAAGTATTTCCTGTGCTGATCAAGGTGAAGAAAGTCAACATTGGGACGACTGAGAATCCCAAAATGGCCAACATTGGAGACTACTGGGATGAGCAAATAGTAGAAAACATAACATAGTTATTGGGGGAGTACAGTGACTTGTTCCCAACAAAGTTCACAAAAATGAAAGGCATAACAGGAGAGCTAGGTGAAATGAAGATACCTCTCAGACCTGAGGCAAGACCGGTCAGACTAAACCCAATATATAAGCAAAAAGTAAAAGAAGAAATTGATAGGACGTTGGAGGCCAGAATCATAGAATCAGTGGAGGAATTTGAATGGGTAAGCCCTATGGTAGTTCAGGAGAAGAAGCAGGGAGGGATAATGATATGTGTCAACCTGAGGAGGTTGAATGATTCTTGCCTACATGACCCTTTCCATACCCCTTTCACAGACGATGTGTTGGAGAATGTAGGAGGCCAGGAAGATTGCTCATTCACCGATGGGATCTCATGCTACCATCAGATCAAGATAGCCCCAGAAGATAGGTACAATACCACTTTTGCCACATAATGGGGGTCCTACTAGGACACAGTCATTCCTTTTGGACTGAAGAATGCACCAACAATATTTTCCAGAGTAGTCATAACTGCATTCAAAGAATTCATCCACCAGTTTCTAGAGGTATATTTGGATGATTGGATAATCTATAATTTGTCGAAAGACCATGTAGAGATGTTGAGGTTGATGTTAGAAAGATACAGGCAATGTCAAATATCACTAAACATCAAGAATTGAATCTTTGGAACACCTTTTGGGATACTATTGGGCCATATAGTGTGAAAACAAGGCTTGCTAGTAGATCCTGCCAAGATTGTAGTAATTGTTAATCTACCACCACCAAAATCAGTACGCCAGTTAAGAGCAACATTGGGACACACAAGATACTACAGGAAATTCATAAACAAGTATGCACAGATCACTGCGCCAATGGAGAAACTGTTGAGAAAAGATAGCAAGTTTCAGTGGAATGAGGACTGTCAACAAGGATTGGACACTTTAAAAGAGAATATGGTAACCACACCAATACTAGTATTCCCAGATTGGGAAAAGACATTTCATGTGCATGTAGATGCATCAACTATAACACTTGGATCTATTCTGGCGCAACCAGGAACATGGGAATTTGGTCATCTGATAGAATTTGCTAGCAGAAAAATGTCAGAGTTAGAGAAGAATTACAATACCACATAAAGAGAAGGCCTAGCTATGGTCTATGCACTTCAGAAGTTCAGACATTACTTACTAGGAAAGCATTTCAAGATGTTTATAGATCATTCAGCTCTCAAATACCTAGTCAAAAAGCCAATGTTGGGGGGGAGAATTTGTAGATGGTTACTGTTGTTCTAGGAATTTGAATTTGAAGTGTTAGTCAAACCAGGGAAGTTGAATGCAAGACCTGATCACATGTCAAGGATCACCAATGGAGAGGAACCTACGAATCTAGAGGACAACTTCCCGGATGCGCAATTATTTTCGGTCCAAGTAGCTGATGGATATTTTTCTAACATCATTTAATACTTGAGTATAGGGACCGTGCCACAAGAATTCAAAATTGCGTAGAAGAAAAATCTGGTAGTTAGAGCCGTGGACTATCAATTGATTGCAGGACACTATACAAGATGTGTGCAGACAACATCTTGAGAAGATGTGTACTAGAACATGAAAGATCTAGGATATTAGCAGAGGCCCATGAGGGAATAGCAGGAGCACATTATGTAGGCAAAGGTACCACGCATAAGGTATTGCGCGTAGGACTATGGTGGCCGACTGCTCATAGATATTCAAAGGACTACTGCCAAAGATGTGATGTATGTCTGAGGGTTGGTAAACCTAATATATAGGATGAGATGCCCCTAAGGTCACAAGTAACCTTGCAAGTATTCGACAAATGGGAAATAGACTTTGTGGGACCAATTAACCCACCACCAAAGAGGTCAAGAGCAAGGTATATTATTACTACGATAGAGTACTTAACAAGATGGGCAGAAGCAACACCAGTAAAAGATTGCAGTGCAAAGACAACAACACACTTCTTGTTTGAGAAAGTGATCACTAGATTTGGATGCCCAAGGATTTTGATGAGTGACCAAGGCACTCACTTCATTAACAACACTATTAAGGCTATGAATGAGGAGTTTGAAGTCTAGCATCAAAAGAGTACACCATATCATCCTCAAGCAAATGGAACAATGGAAGCATTTAATAAGATCTTAGAAAATGCATTGACAAATATCTGCAATGTCAACATGGATAATTGAGACTTGAAGATACCAATAGTACTGTGGGAATACATGACTACATGTAAAAAATTGACAGGGCAGACACCATTCGGATTGGTGTATGAACAAGAAGCAGTGGTTCCATTAGAATTTTTGGTACCTAGTCTGCGCGTAGCAACAATTACTAACATGATAGAGCGAGGCATAGTACAAGAAAGGATAAGTCAGTTGATGCTCATGGAAGAAGATAGGATTCTATCAGGGTTTCACCAAGAGGTACATAAATCAAGGGACAAAGCTTGGCATGATAGACATATTAAAAGGAAAAGTTTCAAGGAGGGAGACCTAGTTTTTGTGTATGACAATAAATCTCTTCAACACTCGGGGAAATTCATAATGCATTTGTTTGAACCATATGAAGTAAATACCATCACAGATGGGGGAGATATATAGTTGAAGGATTTGGGAGGAACAAAACTCAGGGGAATGATCAATGGGAATCGATTGAAGCTGTATAGGGACAGTCGACCTCCTAGCACTTAGAAAGTTAAAAAAAAAAGAAAAGAAGAAGACAATGCCAGATAACAAAGGTCTGTGTGCAACAACAGGGGGGTTACCACGCCATAAACTAGTAGGAAGCACACAACTAAAATAGAGTTAGCGCGAAAAGAATAAAATGTCCACGCGCACCGATGAAACAACATATCCCGCACTTGAAAAACTTAGCGCGTCGGAAAAAGGATGAACGGTTAGAAAAAGACGGAAATTGGAATATTGGCGGTTACGAAAAAAAGGCGCCAATTGGTAGCGTCTATAAAAAATGAATGACAAGAACTTTCGAAGCGACTTTGCATTAATCGCGCCAACTGACAACGTCAAGGGAATTGAATGTCACGTGCACGGGAAGCACCAATTCATTTAAACCACAACTCGGGTATCTTCTTCGAGAAGCTTCACGACACTTGCTATATAAGGAAGGCACACGGATAACAAAAGGGTTATTGTGAAATTGTGAAATCACAGAGCGAGAGAGAATACAAAGCATAGAGAGATTTATCAAGAGAGACAGAGCGAACTAGCTTGACAGAGATCAACCTTAACCACCATGGCACCACCCAAGCTAGGTGCGTCAATCTAGGCCTGCAGAAAACCTTGAAGCCATCACAAAGCACCACAACAACCATAGGAAATGGGACAAGAACCCACATAGATTGTCGAATTCATCAACTTGGACGAAATTCCTTCACCCAATGTGGAACTAGTGAGCCCGACACTCATGGTGGAGGAAACCCAACCAACAACAATGGTTGGCATGGAAATTGATATGTCGGAAACAGGACAGGGCCAACAGGCCAAGGACATAAGTAATCCTTCACACCCTGAACATGTTGAAGAGGCCCCGAGGGTAAATAGGACAACCCCAAACCAGACAAAAGCAGTTGTGCCAGGACGGTCACACACAACAAAGCCAGAGCAACAATAGGAGGGGATAGTATAATATGTTACCGACCGACCACATGCATATGCCAATGACAAAACAACAAAGGCTAGAACCTCGAGTCAGCCACCACAATGAAAGGGAAAATAACACATAGCAAGATCACTGCATAGATAGGCTGCAACAACCATAGTCTTGACATGCATAACAGAAGGGGTGCAGGCTACGCCGAACCTTCTAGGATGCGTGGAAAAACTATGCTACTTGGACCAYGATGTGGCTGACGTGGACAAGTTCCYTGAATTCACAAGGCAGTTCTACCTTGAMAATGTGGGAACAAGACCCTTCGATGATCCAATTTTGCAACCAAAACAGTGGGCAGCTGGATTGGCCAACACCGAAATTCTAAACCTGTTGGATATCCCACATTTTGGAAGGGGTCGTGACGTAAACAACTGCGTTAAGAAGYTGATGGCAGTCACCCATAGAGGGTATCTATGGGTGGAAGATCCTGTCTCTATAKATGTKGATCTAATTGYGTATATTACAGGTCTTCTATCTCGGGGGGAGAATCTGTCACAGTACCTCGATGATAAGACAAAGGAGAGGGCGTTGGAAGAGGAGATGAAAAAGACATATGGCACATAGAGAGGGTCGTGTGGAATCATCATCAAGCACATCAACTATGCAACAACAAGGATGGCCACCAAAATCATGGCTTGTAAGTTGCTCAGGAAGTGATGGAAGGAGGAAATCCCTGTCGGGTTCGTCACGACTGTAGCACAGTGCACGAAGGGCACTATGCTTATTAAACCTATTCCTTGAGGACTGCAAAGATGTGTAGGACTTGGGGACATAGTTTCATTACTCTTGGATACTCATCTTGATCGTCTTGATCGGATGGAGGGAGCCTCGATGCACATACTTTTGCGAGCAAACCAGTCATTTCCGCGCAACGCAATACACATCATTGGGGAGCACTTTGGACCCCAAAGTCAGAAGTACAAATGCAATCATGTTCGCGGGGTATTACAACAACCTCCAAGAAAGCATTTCCAACACTTGGTGAATTACTCCAGAAATGGTCGTGCAATACCGTGACATCGCCAACTTCAAAGTGACCAGGAACACCGTATGGATCCAAGCGCGAAGGGATCCCAAGAAGGAATGGCTACAACTGTGATACTACATCAAGGAAGAAGATGTAGAGACGACAATCAAGGATTGGAAAGATGACTCGAGAGTTCCAGTTCTGACTCAAGATATGCCCACAGGAAAGGAGGTTGATGCAGGGCAAGATCATACACCTGTTGGGGATAAAGCTGCTCCTAAGAAGCCAAAGCCAAGTTAGAAGCCGACACAACAAAATAAGGGTGTGTGCCAATGAAAGGTACCTAGCTCGGGAGAAAGGACACCACCCATGCACCGAAATAATAGGAAAAAGGGGTTGCAATAACAAAAGGAACACCATCGAGTGCTACCCCATAAATATAAGGCCAGACCAAGAGGCTGATCATACACACCGAGGGTACGGGAAAAAAGGCAAAAAGGCCAAGGTGCACAAGCAACCACCAAAATATACAATCACTGAGGATGGCGCAGACCTCTTGGCTGAAATATTCCATGATCGGGCAGTTGAGGAGTTTGAAGACACTCAACACCAAATGGATTGAATTCAGGATGAGCTGGACGACATAAGCCAGGGCCTAGAGAATATCAGAGAAGCACAGAGGGTAGACGAAGGAACAAAGTCATTCCCCACAACATCAGAAGTAGGAGCCAAGGCTACACCGAGCGAACATGAGATGATATAGACGATAGCACATGCGAGCATGACATTCCACATTACACCCAACATGCTACACATGGATGAGATTGTATCCCAGACACTCTTGAAATATCTGGCGCAGATACAGTTGGTAATGGAGTGGAGACCAACGAAGGCACTATACAAACTGCAAGTCAGTATCACATAGGAAGTGCAGTCGCATGCACGAATGGACACAACAAAGTTGCAACACGCAAATGACAACAAAGAGGAGTTAGAGTTGGCGCTCGAGCAATTCAAGCTCAAGACGAAAGATGAGAAAGATTGCACGGATAGGCTCAAGTAGGGAGTGACTGCAGCCTATAAAAAAATTCCAAAAAGCACGCAAATAACAGAGCCCATGACAATGCAAAAAATTGATCAGATTGTGCAAACAATTGATTAATATTGGAAGGAGATCGAGAACCTCTAGGAACAACTCATTCCTACCACTCCTCCAGAGGTGAAGGAACAAAGGAAGCAAGAAGCAGTCAGACAAATGGATGAAATGAAATGACAAGTCAACGCAGCTGTCAACTTGTTTGATAGGGAAACACAACTATAGACAAAGATAGAAGAAGATCAACAAGTCCAACACTAGGACCAATAAGAGGAAACGATAAGTGAAACCATCCAATATCTCAAGCATAGGCAGAAAATGATGAAGATCATCGAGCACCTCAAAGGAATGCAAGACATGAAGAAGTTGCAAGCAGAGCTAGAAGCTGCGCAAACACAGAGGAAGGACCGAAAATCTCAAATGGAACCTCTCCAAGAGCTAGCAATGAAGGTCATTGCACAAGCAGAGGAGGAAAATAAGAACATAGCGCAAACACAGACAGAGTGCGCATAAATGATCAGGGAGGAGATCACAATGCAAGTGTTAGATGTGATCAAAGAAAAGACTATGCAGGCTCAAACACAAGGAAGGGAACTCATAGACAAGTTCCACACTCTAGCAGATGTTGTTGAAGAAGCGCGCATAGGTGGCTCGGGATGAGCCACACGTCAGTGTTGGGGGCCTGTTGGACGTAGAACTATTCTGGGGAAAAGGCTATTTTTGGGGAGAGAAGCACGAAGGGAAGAAATGACAGCTAGAAGGAAAAGCAACACGTGTGAGGGAAGTGTGCGAGGCGTGCATGCAAGGGAGACCTAATTACATTAGGGTTAGGGTTTTTGTAATATATTGTAATGGATGATGAGCCAAGAATATATATATAAGTAGTACTTAGGAGACCAAAAAAGAGGGACAAAGGATAGACCTAGAGGGGTACCTGAGTTGTATAGATACAGAAAGAGATCAGTAGTACCTAGGAGATAGGGAGAGTCCAGAAGTTGTCATATTTGTAAGAACTGCAACATTTTGTAAACTGGTGAGCTAGAGAAGAATTGAGCAACTCGATCCCAAGGGTTAGATTGTAGGTTGAGGAGCTTGGTGCGATCTAGTCAGCCTCACAGGGACCGGGAAGCCTGTTGAGATTGTAAGATCCAAGATTGTAAACGCGCGCAGCGTGATATATTGTTGAGACATAATAAATAGATTGAGAGTAGATATTTGTGGATGTAGCATAAGAGGGGGTGAACCACGATAAAGCTTGTGTTATGTGATTGAATGTATGCATCTCTATTGTTGTTAAGAATTAAATGCTAGATGAAGGATGAAGAAACTAGTTAGAATCTATGATAGTCTACATGGATGAATAAGAATGACTGTTTTAATCAAGAGGTTAGACTAAATAAATAAATATCACAAGGTACAACCACAAATCTCCACTCATTCCGAGGTTACAAGAACCTGATTATTGCAACCACCCATAGAGCTATCTCGGGTGAGACTACACAATACACCCTATGTGTTGCGTTGCCTTCTGGTTTACCAGGGGGCCAATAGTTTTAGAGGGATTTTGTTGGGAGCTTGTTACATCTGAACCTGGGTCAGCCTATGATCAGGTAAGATCAAATTATATGACTGATAAAGTAGAATACGAAACCAACAAGGAGACTGCTAATTAATATTTGTTTCATATTACAATTGAATGCAGGAGGAAGGCAAACATCAATCCACAATCCTCCGATTGTATTTTGCTGACCAAAAAATACCCAATTGTCAATAGTAACAACACCCACATAAACATAACACGGAGTGTTGGTGATCAACCTGCTAATTAACCTATGGCCCCGGTTGCATTTGAGGGCAAGAGAAAAGAAATCATGACACCACAACCTATAAACATAGAACCCATCTGAAGACCTTGAAGTTATGACTAGAGCTAGAATAAAGACCGAACACATAAAAATATAACCAATTCCCCAACTAAAGATCCAATCACGATGAATGCGATTGAGATCAGGACTAAACCACACACTTTTTATGAGACCCCTTCTAGTATACACCCAAATCCTAGAGATGGATTCACTTATAATGTAGGGAATCGACAGTCCACATTTAACAAGGCAAACCAAACTGGCAGTGGCAAAAGGGAAATGACAATAAGTTGACCTTACCATAGCAACAAGGTGCCCAAGGAATGAAATTAAATCACTAGGCCATAACCCTTCTTTGATGTCATCTCTAGAAACTAAAAAATTAACAAGGGACCTCAAACCACAAATAGAAAACCCCTTTGTATACCCAGAGATGGTTTCAACTTTGCCATATCATAGCCCATCTTCAAAAATCACTAGAAGATTTAAAGTTTCAATTTTAAAGATCCAATTAGTTGGAACTTGCAAATTTGAAAGAAATAACGATGGGTGAAGGAACCATGATACCAAGAAAAACCTAGGCAGATAACCTAACAAACCTTGCATTGAAAGACCACTACCAGAGATTACCACCTTCCCACCGTAAAAATCCTCCTTAGACTGGATATTGAGCTCTGCCACACAACACCTACCAACATCGCCACCGGAGAATGATATAACATCCATGTCTAAGTTATTGAAGTTAAAACCATCACATGCATTGCAATGAATGTAACCCTTGGCACCAGAACCAAAAATTTGTGTGAGTTGCGATGAAATTAATGGAGAGAACAACCAAATGATCCTCATATTAATTGCTCCTATCATGGACACTAAGGGATGTGGAGACACCGATACCTCCCATTCAACGTAGAATAACCTTTGTCGAGACGCGAACCCACTTTGGCCCATTTATCAACTTCACTATTTAACTCACACTTGATGTGGAAGAGGGGGTATTCTTCAAAGCCCTTAAGAAGGGAGATCGAGCAATATAGAGTACCGAAAATAACATTCCCCCCAATAACAAAATTCTTAATAATAGCCCTTATTATCAACATGGAAACACCAAGGATTATCAACTTGGATATTCCTAGTGATCTTTCCAACCTAATACCTTCGAAGAGGCTATAACCCTCAACCTCATTGTTTGAGACTGTCCCTAGACCCCATGCAAAGCGAACAATTATATTTTCTCTAGGATAGAAAATAATGTCCCCACACCTTTTCCCCTTAGATGGTGCTCTATTTTTTTTGTTAGGCCAATGGTTCAATTCTTAGGGGACATGAGTAAAATAGTGGAGAGATAAAACTTATTTGGGTTTCTTTTCATGAAAGACATAGTCTTTATTCATGGGGACATCAAGCATGACAATGAGGTGTCATCTTGCAATAGCCCAACAAGGCGTAGCATAGGGACAAACATCTTTTCAATTTGTGCAAAGAAATGCAACTTCAAGGAATGCTTTGCTAATAGCTTGAATGCAATAGTTTTGTGTTGAGGTTTACTAGTGACCTCATGAGAGCTCAATTGTAGTAAGTTACTTCTTAGTACCAATTTAGAGAAAATAAAATATATTCTTATTGGATTTTTTTTTTGATTTTTATAAACGTTGTTTGTTGCATGATCGATGAGATTTTGTATCATAGGCATAAGAAGCTACTACCTTAACACGAGATTTGGGGAAGGGTTGGTCCAAAGCGACATGCATAATGTAGAATCGGGGAAATTGTTGGTGCAAAGTCCTTCAAACCAAATTATATCAACTAGAGATCCTCACCACCTAATTAGCTTACACAATATTAATGACTATAAATGTTCATAGTGTATACAATTTCTATGTTCTTGTTCTACATAGTTTTCAAAGAAAATATAGCACTAGATCTTAGCTTGTGCTTGCACAAAAGAAAACAAATATTTTTTGTTTTTCTCTCGCTCATAATGTTTTAGAAAGTTGCATAGAAGAAAAACGATAAATTCTCTAGTTCGTCGTGTATTACATTGGATCACCATGTATTCGAACATGACATAGGAGTGAAGACTTGTTTTTCTCACTAAAATTTATGTTGTGTAAGATGGATATTTTCCATTTTTTGGTTATTAATGGATACTTCCTCTGTTTGGCTTCTAAGATGTATTTTTAACATCTTTTCTAGGTCTAGTCTTGTGGGTGGGAAGTTATAAGCAACATGTAATCAAAATTTATGCTATAATAATTCTATACTTCTTCAATAAGTGGAGCAACTTCATACTTTACTAACCTCTATTGCTCCTTCTCTTGTCTTGTCTAGTGTACTAACTTCTCTTGTGCATGCTCTTGCTCTTGTTCTCTTGTCTAGTAGACTAATTAATCTCTATTTATTTATCCATGTTCTTGTGGAACAACAGGGAGATTCCTAATAGATTATAGTTTTACAATAGAACAAGGAATGATGATAATTCTTGAAGGTAGGATCGCTTAGCATTTGAACAAAGAAATATTATGGTAGGACAATGGTAATTGAAATAGGATGCATGCATGACTACTTAGCCATGAACTTTGCATGTATTCTTGAAGCATTCCAATTTTTTATTTAGAATTTGGATATCTGATGGCGATTACTACCAACTTCAACCCACAATCATAGAGTTTTCAACACTCTGTCGCAGTCAATATTCAACTGCTTGTTTGGCCTCTGATCAACATGAACATCTGTTCGAATTTTTCCTTTTACCTATAGCATTGAATTGTTCTTTGTCATAGATAACTTTGCACTGAATTACCACTAGGTGGATATACCTCTGTGCGGAAGCATCAACAAACAATGTTGACTAAATCTGTCATAGACAATTTTGCGTGAAATTCAACAAACAATGTGGGTGTGTCGCAGGTTACTATGCACGCAAAATACTGCAACAATACTGACTTGACACAAATATTTAATGGGTGTTCCACTGCGCCAAATCGTGATTGTCTATTCTTGTGAATAAAAATACTCAGGAAATATTCTTTTAAAAATAATTTTAGAACTTGCTGAATTTAACTACGCACAGTCTTCCTGCAATAACATAAAATCGTCTCTCTGCCAAGACAGATTATACATGGAGTTTAACAATTCAAACACACAACACGACAAAATGAAAACACACGACGTGATAACACCGCACACTCTGTTCTTTCTTTTTATCAATAAAGGAGAAAATTTACATAGGGAATCTCTTTCCTTCTTGGTCTCTTGGACTTGTGCGATCCACACTTTTACACATTCAATCTCACACACTCACTCTCCTCTACCTCTTACAAAACACTTAATATATCTCTAGCCCTCAGATAGCTTACAAACAAATGAATCACGAGTTATCGTAACAAATTCCTAAACTAGAGATCCGCTCCTAATATTTAGCAACAAACTTAACACTCATGACAAACAACTCGATATCCAATCAAAGAAACTCAACAAAAATGTCTTCTAGAGACATTTTGTAATTATTGAAGATATACTAAAATAAGTTAGGGAACCAAACCCCTTGGTAAATGTTTTTGATCCTTGAGATCAATTCTAGATCTTGTTTTCAGATGCTCCTGCATCAAACTCTCAAGGAAGAAAAAAAATATTCACCAGGTCTTCACGGTCTACACCGTACTTGGAAATTTCAGCTGCTCTCATCCAAGTAGCATCCTCTGCTAGTCGACCTTTCCATTTGAACAAGTACTGGAAATATTGTTTGTCTCTGGTTTTCTTCAATAGTTTCATATCCAATACTGTCTCTATCTCCTTTTGCATTGCTCTGGGTAGTTGTTCTTTCCATCCTATGGTCTGATCTCCATCACTTACAGGTTCATCTGCTGAAACATCCTCTGTCTCCTTGAAGGGATACAAATATGCAACATTAAAGATTGGAGAAATTCCAATACCACTTGGAAGTTCTATTTGATAGGAATTGGAAGAAAATTTCCATAAATTTTTACATGGTCCAATCTTTTTAAGATTTGATTTGTTTTAAGTCCCTACATGAAACCTTTCTTTCCTCAAATATGCCATGACCAAGTCACCAACATCAAAATCCACTGGTATTCTCTTCATGTCTTCTCTCTGCTTATATTTGCGTCTGCTCTCTTACAATTTTTGCTTGACCCTTTCCTACAACTCTTGTATACTCATTGCAAAATCCTCACCATCAACACTTCTTAATTCTTGCTTTCCCAAATTCCTTAACTCATACAACCCCCTAGGATGCATTCCATACAAAATTTGGAATGGACTCATCCCTGTGCTTCTATTTGGTGAGTCATTATATGTAAACTCAGCTTGAGAAAGCATATGATCCCATTGCCTAAGGTTCTCATTCACAAGGCTTCTCAAAATATTTCCCAAGCTTCTATTTACTACCTCGGTCTGTCCATCAGTCTGTGGATGATAGTCTGGGCTAAAACTGAAATTAGCACCAATATTTTTCCATAAGGTTCTCTAAAAGTGTCCCACAAATCTAGTGTCTCTGTTAGAAACTATACTTTTGGGTAAACCATGCAACCTTACAACCTTTTTAAAGAACAAATTTGCAACAATTGTAGCATCACTTGTCTTGGTACAAGCAATGAAATGAACCATTTTTGAAAATCTATCTACCACAACATAGATTGAATCATTACCTCTCTTTGTTATTGGAAATCCAAACACAAAATCCATACTCACTGCATCCCATGGCCTACTTGGAATGGGTAGTGGCTGGTACAACATTGTATTTCGACTTCTCCCTTTAGCATGCTGACAAATTCTGCACTTCTCCACAAACTTTTTCACTTGATTTTTCATATCTGGCCAATAATAAAAAACATTTACTTGAGCAAAGGTTCTATCTTGTCCAAAATGTCCTGACAGCCCCCCACTGTGTTTTTCTTTGATCAAATTCTTCCTCAGCGAACACTTTGGCATGCACAATTTACTATTTTTGAACAACAATCCTTCCTGTATTATATATTTCAACCATTGACTTCTGTTACTAGCAACAAGATTTTCAAAAGCTTCATAGGCATCCTTGATATCTGCATCATCTCGATACATTTATTTTAAACCATCAAATCGTAAAGTGTTGACTTGAAATTCTTGCAAAATTAAATTAATTATACTCAAAGCATTAACAACCTTATTAGACTTACCACTTATGTGTTTGATCACAAAGGTAAAATTCTGCATAAATTCAACCCACTTGGCATGTATTTGATTTAATGTGGTTCACTACTGATAAATTGTAATGCATGATTGTCACTGCACAAAACAAATTCTTTAGGCATGAGGTAATGCCTCCACTTTTTAAGTGCTTGAACAATTGCATAAAATTCCTTGTCATAAGAGGAGTATTTATGTTTTTCTTCATTTAATTTCTCACTAAAATATACAATTAGTCTTTGCTCCTGACTCAAGCTAGCTCCTATTGTAGTCCCACTAGCATTAGTCTCAACTTGAAATAATTTATCAAATCTTGGA
Organism: Picea engelmannii; assembly: GCA_009831015.1. Taxonomy (NCBI): domain Eukaryota; kingdom Viridiplantae; phylum Streptophyta; class Pinopsida; order Pinales; family Pinaceae; genus Picea; species Picea engelmannii. The sequence goes on along the minus strand of ML794416.1, from coordinate 82,676 downwards.
AAAGCTAACACAAGCTTTTCAACAATCTTTTTCTTCAATAGTTTAAAATTTCTATTAGTTGCTTTAGTCCACTTGAATGGTTGTTTGCTTTCTTTGATAGTTTGTACAATAGGTGCATATATCTGACTGAAACTTCTAATGAACGTTCTATAAAAACTTGCAAGTCCATGGAACTTCTTACCTCAAATGCATTTCTTGGGGTTGGCCAATTACAAATTGCTTGAACATTTTCTGGGTCCATATTCAAACCTTCTTCATATACTACAAACCCCAAATATATCAACCCCCTCTTCATAAAACTGCATTTCTTGAAATTTATCAACAAATTTTCCTTTTGTAGGGTACTCAAAAGCATCTTGAGATGCCTTAAATGTTCCTCTTTTGTGTGACTATAGATTAGGATGTCATCTAGATAGACTATCACAAAATTTCCAATAAATTCCTTTAAGATCTCATTCATTAACCTCATAAATGTACTAGGAGCATTTGTGAGCCCAAAAGGAATCACCAACCATCCATACAGTCTACTATTAGTCTTGAAAGTAGTTTTCCATTCACCCCATTCTCTAATTCTAATTTGGTGATATCCACTCTTTAAATCAATCTTTGAAAAATATTTTGAACCACTCAAACAATCCATCAAATCATCTATGCGAGGAAATCTAAATCTGTTCCTTATAGTAATTTTGTTGATTGATCTGGAGTCAATGCACATGTGCCATCCTCCATCCTTCTTTGGGCTGAGTATTGTTGGTACAACACATGGACTTAAACTCTCCTTCACCAATCCTTTATCTAACAACTCCTGTATCTGCGTTTTAATCTCTTCATTCTCTTGTGGGGTCATTCTATAGGTTGCTTTATTAGGCAAACTTGATCTAAGGATTAAATCAATGTGATTCCTAATACTTCTCACACGAGGTAAAGTATTTGGTAATTAATCCACTATAATATCATCAAATTCATCAAGCATAAATTTAACTTCAGTAGGTAAATCATCTAGATTTGTATTAGTGAGTATTACCTTTGGCTTACCAATTAAGGCAAATTGCATCTCTTCTTCTTTCTTGACTTCTTGTAGTAGCTCTTATCAGCAGTACACTTGGACCAATTTCTTCCTTGGTTATTTAATCCTTCAAAGGTAACAACACATGCTTGTTCCCATTCTTTTCGAGAGAATACATGTTACTTCTACCATCATGGATGGATTTTCTATCATACTTCCATGACCTTCCCAACAAAATATGGCAAACGTCCATGGGCATTATATCACATACCACCTCATCCTTGTAGCTACCAATATGGAATCCCACTTTAGACTGTTCATTCACCAAAATCCGATGTCCCTTCTGCAACTAGGACACTCTGTAGGGAGTGGGATGTAATAGCCTCTGCAATCCCAATTTATCTATCATCTCCATGGAAACCAAATTGTCTTTGCTACCACTATCAATGACAATTTTACAACACTTACCGCTTGACTTACATACAGTCCTGAACAAACTTTTCCTTAGAGCTGGTTCATGAACCTCCTTTTTTGCCTTAACCAAAACTCTCTTCAACAATAATGATTCCCCTACCTCTGTAGTTTGCATTCACATCTTCTTCCTTTGTTTATGCAACATGTGCATTCCTATGATTTGATGCCTTGTTGTCTAGACAGTTCCATCACGTGTCCTATTTTACCATATGTATAACATCTCATTTCTCTGCCTCTTCCTCGACGTCTTGAGAAAAATATTCTGCCTCTTGATTCTCCTCCTCTTGGTGATCGACTGCTTGAACTTCCTGCCTCTTCTTTTGAAGGTTGAAATATTCCTCTGTTAGATTGTCCTTTGCCTCTTGCTGGACTCGTTCCTCTGTTTCTTTGGCTCTGCTTTCTAGCTAGCTTCTCTTCTTCCTTCAAAGCTTCTTGGTATGCATCTTCAATAGTTCTCAGGGACAAAAGGACGATTTCATCTTGAATTTCATACCTCAAACCATTTATGTATCTAGCAACCTTCTTAGCATCTTCCTCAATGTGACCAACTCTAAAGTTCAACCTATAGAATTCCTTTGTGTATTCTTTTATTGTCATATTTTTCTATCTAAGGTTTGCAATTGTCTAAACAAATTCAATTGATAATCGTTAGGCATGAACTTACCTTTAAATTTGGCCACCATTATATCCCAATTCCTGATCTTAACTTTTCCTTTTCTCCTTCTGTCCGCTTGCAACTCAAACCACCATAGAGCCGCATGTCCCTTTAGCCTAGTCACTGCATGCTTCACCTTCTTATCCTCTTCTACCTCTTCATAATCAAAATATTTATCCATGGCATTTATCCAATCAAGTAATTCATCAACATTTAAATTACCTTCGTACAAGGGCACTTCCATCTTAGGCCTGGATCCAACTTTTGTGACCATTCTTACTAGTTTTTCTTATTCCATTTCTCCTCCTAGAGGTCCTTTTGTTTCCTCGTCAGAGCTTGTAGCTTCACTTTCACTGACATCTCCTATGCCAGGTTCTCTCCTTTGCACTGTCTCCATGGCATCCATCCTTTCTTGGATGTGCCTTAGCTCGTAGTGTAACTCATAAGTTACCACATTCCTATCTCTGCCTCCTCAATTGGGTGGGATGATTCCTTATATATAATGCTTCTCTGAGACCAAATATGATGGCGATAACCACCAACTTCAACCCACAATCAGAAAGTTTTCAACACTCTGTCGTAGTCAATATTCGACTACTTATCTAGCCTTAGATCAACATGAACATGCGTGCAAATTTTTCCTTTTACCTAAAATTTTGAATTGCACTCTATCATAGATAACTCTATGTGGAACTACCACTACGCGGATATACCTCTGTGCGGAAGCATCAAGGAACAATGTTGACGAAATTTGTCGCGGACAATTCTGCGCGAAATTCAACAAACAATACAAGTGTGTCGCGGGTTATTCTACATGCAAAATCATGAAACAATACTTGATGAAAATCTTTATGGGGTGTTCCATTGTGCCAAATCATGACTGTTTATTCCTGTGAAGAAAAATACTCAGGAAATATTCTTTTAAACATAATTTTAGAACTTGTTGAATTTAACTGCGCACGATCTTCCTGCAATCAAATAAACTCGTCACTCTACCAAGATAGCTTATACATAGAGTTTAACAATTCAAACACACAACATGACAAAATGCAAACACATAGCATGATAACACCACACACTCGGTTCTTTCTTTTTATCAATGAAGGAGTATATTTACACAATAAAGCTCTTTCCTTCTTGGTCTCTTGGACCTGTGCAATCCACACTTTTACACATTCAATGTCACACACTCACTCTTCTCTGCCTCTTACAAAACATTCAATATATCTCAAGCCCTCGGATAGGTTACAAACAAATGAATCCCAAATTATCTTAACAAATGCCTAAACTAGAGATATGCTCCAAATATTTAACAACTGACTTAACACCTATGACAAACAACGATATCCAATCAAATAAACTCATTGAAAATGTCTTGTAGAGATATTTCGTAATTATTATGGATACAATAAAATAAATTAGGGAACCAACTCCCTTGGTTAATGTTTTCGATCCTTGAGATCAATTCTAGAACTTGTTGTCAGATGCTCCTGCATCAATATCCCAAGCCTACACAAGTTTTAAGATTATTCTTGACATGAAAATACATTTAGTATTGGCATGTGTGTTGTCACTCATATTTATTATGAGTTAGAATTATTTATATTGAAATATGAAAAATTTGGATAATGTCGTATTTGGTTGCTTGATTCCTTCTTCCAAAATGGAGAGTCCACCCGCTCCTCATACTCCTCGCAGGGGGCAACCACTAGATACAATGTTGCTCTGGACAATGAGCTTTTCAAGGGATTCACCCCTCAATATATATATCAATGACGAACGTTCACATGATTTGGAAGTAATGTGAGAGCGACTTAGCCCGTCCTCCCTATTTCATGCCAGGCTTGTGTTGTGAACCATCCAATTCACCCCAAAAATGTAAATATGTATAAGGTTATACTATTTTCTTTTCCTTCTTTCAACGTATGACCACTTATTAAAGTAGGCATAACAATAAAGTATTCATGAAAAATTGCATACTTAATACAATTCTATTATATTCTCTGCAATCTAGAGAATAATAAATGAAAAGTATTATAGTATTTAATATTAATGTTATTTTTTCTATAGAAGACACAAAGTTTGGGATTAAGCAGCTTATAAAAGGGAAAGTTAAGGTCATCGAAGGCTATCAAGCTGAAATCTTAAAAAATGGAGGGCATATCCTCATCCCTCACATACACAAGCTCTTCAATTTAACAATGAAGCAAGGCTTCCATAAACCCTAGATACAAAGCCTCATTGTACCTATTTTTAAAAGTGGGGATAAAACAATCCCTCTAATTATAGGACCATTATGATTAACCTCATTTTAGCCAAGCTATACATAATTATTTTGGAAAAGAACATTAGCATATGGCTAGAAAGCCATGGAAAAAGAGCTAAAAGCTAGACCGAATTTAGGAGCTATCATTTAGCTATGGCCCATCTTCTTACACTTAGGATCATTGTGGAGAAATGCCACAATAATAAAACCAATATCCTTTGTTGTTTTGTTGACTTCAGAAAAACTTTTGACACAATGTCTAGAATTAACCTTTGGAGTAGGTTAGAAGAGCTAAAAGTTCCTTTCGAGTCGAGAGTTATTGTGGTAAGGTTGTATGAGAGCATTATTTCCAAGCTTAGGAACATTGAGGGCTTGTCAAAAGAAATTAACTGTAATATAGGAGTCAAGCAAGGTTGTCCCCTATCCCCTACCCTTTTTGGCATATACATTGACAAGTTAGAAGATTGTTTGGAAGAAACAGGTTGTGTCGGCGCAACTCTCAATGGTGTAGTCATCATCCTTCTTCTTTATGCCAATGATACTATTCTTATGCCATTGAGTCTCTATGATCTCAACAAGCAACTAAGAACCCTCAATGATTTCTACTCTAATACGAGTATGATTGTTAACATCGACAAAATGGAATTTATGATAATTAAATCCAAAAAGATCTCTTATGATACTTTCGTATATGACAACAACAACATGGAGGAAGTGTCTTTATACAAATACCTCGAAATCGATATTCATCACAAGCTCAACTGGAAATATAGAATCGAGAAAATGATAAATGGAGGGTGGAAAGCTTATTATGGGCTTGAAAACAATTGTAGATCAATGGACCTTTGGATTTGAGATAAGAAAAAACTCCTCTTTGAGATTCTTGTCACTCATGTTATCTTATATGGATGTGAAGTTTGGGGATGCAATATCTCTAGAGAATTGTGAAGAAAGATAGAGCAAATCCAAAAGAATTTTATAACTTATAATCTCAAAATGAAAGGCAATACACCCTATCCTATCCTCCTCATAGAAGCGAGCCTTCCCCCCATTGAGATCACAACTATGACTAGGTACCTAATGTACAAGAACAAGATAAACAACATGGAAGACAAAAGGCTTCCCAAAATTTCTTCAAACTCCAGCCAAACCCACCTACGGCTCAAGTGCGGATGGTATAAAGATGCCAAGTCTTGGCTAAATCATTGGGGAATAAAGGAATAGATCTTTTTGAAGAATAACGACAATATTAAAAATATTATTACATATAAATCTAAGGAGAAATTGTGGTGTGATAAATAATTAGGGGATAAAAGAAAATTAAGATAGTGTAAGGAGGTGATCAACCCTAATCTAGAAGATCAAAATTATCTCTATGCTTTGACAAGTATAAATAAGGAAATCAACAATGCTAAATTAAGAACAAATTCTCACAAGCTCCATAGCGAAACCGAGCATTGGACAATTCCCAAAACACCGTGGGTTGAAAGAGTCTGTCATCTTTGTGATACTAAGAGAGTTGAAGATGAAAAACATTTTCTCTTAAAATGTCATGATATACCCAAATTCGATCTCAATTTAAAAAGATTTATCACAATACCAACCTTCTAACTCATCAAAACTATGATGATCTTGAAATGCTTCTCTTAATACTTTTCGAGTACATAAATAAAATTCTAAAATAATCCAAGTAATTCCTTAAGATATGATATACCAAATCTAGTCTCAAATGGATGTTAACCACCACCACCACCACCATCATTATCATCATATATAAAAAAAAATATTCACTATACCATATGGCATTATAATATTTAAATAAATAAAAAATTAAATTAATGAAATAAAAAAATGATTTTACATTTTACAAAATAAAATATAAATTAATAGAAAAATATTAATAACTTTAATTTTTTATAATGAAATAAAATCATTCAACTTTGACTCATGACCGATTATTATAATACGTACTTTGACAAATAATAATAAAACTTTATTCCTCGTGAGTGAAATAAAAATGAGACAACTTACGTAAATAAAACGTTAAATAAAAATGAGACAACTTACGTAAATAAAATTTTATTTATCACGCCTTGAATTAAAAAAGAGACAACTTAAAAAGAAGACTAGACTTCTCTACATGTGTTATGTGTTACGACGCGTAATGGACGCATATTCTAACATTTATTATTTATTACTCATGTTCAAAAATATCCGAATAAAATATTAATTGGTTTAGGTTGACTCTGATTTCTCATGTTTAATCAGAGAGAAAACCAAAACAATCAATGTGAGGGATAGCATTGCCAATGATACCATGTTCAATTAGAGTCTTGCCCATTGTATTGGCAAAAAAAGTGCTATACATGTGGTCAAGAGGTCAAGAGAAGAGATTAACATGTGAGAGAATAAAGATCAACTTGCACAACTAATGTTAATTTTTATTTTTATTTTGAAGCATACACTTTCTTCGTTTCTCATACAAAGAAATTCAAGAGTTAAAATTTCAAACCGTATACCTTACAACTAGGCTAAGATTCACTTTTTCTATGGTTCCAAGCATTACACTCTCTCCTATTATGGGTGTTAGGATTGGTTGGGAAATTGGGATGAAAATTTTGAAATTGAAAAATTAGTTAAAAAAAAATATTCATGTAATTTTTTTTGTTTGTTTTTTTTTTAATCATTATTTTTAATAAATAAATAAAAAAAAACATGTTTTAAAACAATAAGTTTTTTTTCCTTTACAGATATTTATTATGATGCTTCTATAATTATAAAATGAATGATACATAACTTATAAAATGAATGATATATAACTTGCTTTTTTCTATTAGCAAAGACATATCAAATTTGCTTCTTGCTCATCGACACAAGTGTAGCTATCATATAATTACGATATTATGAAGTTCAAATTTCTTTCTACACAAGTGTAGCCATCATATAATTATGATATTATGAAGTTCAAATTTCTTTCTATTAGCAATAACACATCAAATTTGCTTCTTGCTCATGGACACAAGCAATAACATATCAAATTTGCTTCTTACTCATGGACACAAGCAATAACACATCAAATTTGCTTCTTGCTCATGGACACAAGTGTAGCATGATATAATTATAATATTATGAAGTTCAAATTTATATTGAAGTTGTGCTTGACACTATTGTGTTTAGGAAACACACTAAGTTTATATTTGTTTGAGGTAGCCTCTCTCTTACACTCTCGTGTATTTGTGTCTTAGGATATGCATATTACAAATTATAAGAGTGAAAGATACTAATACTAATTAATACAATTTTTGGAAGGATTAATTGATAGTGATAAATTTTATGGAATAAAAATTGTGTTAAAGTATTGAAAAGTTTCAAAAATTTTTTACCATTATAATTAAAAAGTGTGAAAATTTGCATTTTAATATAAATAATTGATTTTATTTTTATTTTTTAAAACACCATTATATCCAAAATACTAATTAATATTATGTGAGTTTTTTGGAATAATTGATTGACTAGTCTTATCTTCCAAGAAAACAATGACATACCAAAATATAATAATGTAGGAACATCTTTAGCTAAGGGAGCTAAGCTACATACATTTTAATTTATAGATAGATGTGAAAAAATTTAGAAGTGTTACTAATTAATTTTTTTTGGACCTGAGCATGTCTAGATTATGGGTGCATTTCCAATTGTGTAAATAAGAGCAACTTTGTTTTATGCACTATAGAATTTAGATACATAGTCATGGCACAAAATGAAAAAGGGTATGTAGAGAATTGAATTTAGAAAATAGAGCATCTTGTAGAACTTGATTTGGATCCTTAACCTAACTTTGACATGCATTTTAGTGATGTTTGTGTGCATTTTCTAAAAATGCAAGGGCAATTTTGTAGATCAACTAGGTGTATTTGAAATTGAATGAAGGAAAATTAAGATATGGGTTTTCTAGCCAACGTGACAGATTATATTCCTATACTTTTGGTTTCCTTTTGGCATGCATGAAGCAGACTTAGAGTGCATTTTGGTGATGCCTCACAGGGTTTTTGGGCATTGTGTAAATAAGGGCCAACTTTGAGTATTTTCACACAACAACATGTTTTAAGGCTCAATTTGAAAATATGAAAATGTAGTAAGATGAAGAATGAAAAAACATACATTCTCCAACTTGAATCACTCAAATTGGCCAATAAATGATCTTGGGCATGCATTTTGGTGAAGCCAAACAATTTTGGTCAAATTCGATCAAATGTTGAAATAGCTAACCCGCCATATTCTAACATGCAAATGGAGATGAAATTATTGGAAAATTATGAGATATGGGTTTTGTAGGCAAGGTGGAAGACTACGCAAATGAATTTTTACTCCCTCAAATTGACACTTCTTCAATTATTGGCATGCATTTTTTTGAGCCCTCTCAAGCGTATTGTATCCCGTTTTCCACAAAAGACTTGGATTTTGAGCAATTAATGCAGATTTTGCATTGTTGCGTGCATTCTAAGCACGATGGATTGCAAGATGACTATGTTGGAGTATTTCATGTGACCATGGAGCCTTCATTTATAAATGAAGTGCATTTAATAAGGCAATTTAGCCTAAAAATTGTAATGCATGATGTTTTTTCTTATATTTGGGATTTGGATAGTTGGGTTAGTTGGAAGGCCAAAAGACAAGAATCATAAGCATAAATATAATTTTGTGAATGAAAAAAGGGCCTTTGCATCTCCAATGACAACATTATGTAGTTTAGGTTTGCGTGGAATCCAAAGATCACAATGGCTTTATGAATGCAACAAGGATGGGAGTTTGGGCCATTGCCATGAATAAAAGATATCATAATTTAGTTGATGTTAATTTTTCTATTACATGTTGTTAATTAAGTTTGCAAAAATTATAGTTGGATTTCTTTGTTATGATTTTTACTTTGATAACATATTGTGAGTGTTTAGTGTCCCTCCCACACACTCCCAACCATAGGATGAGTAGCCACTTAATCTACCATTAAAATTATGTCCCTCAATAGACCATTCCACCATGACATAACAGAGAAGGTATCCCATGGAGACCATAAATTGAATAAAATGCATGCATGGGTGCAATAACAAACAATGCCACATAATTAAATGAGCATGATCAGAGTTAAGCATAAGCGCATGCCCATGATCAGAGTTAAGCATAATCACACATACACTATGCAAGATGCATATATGGCCATAGCACTAAATAACATTCAATTGCAGAGTCATATACAAAGACATACCACTTTGTTTTAATAGAAGATAATCCAAGAAGTTGGCAAGGTAAGAGTAATTTTCCAACCAACCGTAGGCATCTAGTGCAAATGCCATCCCCAAGTTGGGCTATGAGGTCACAAGGGATAAGGAACCAAGTACATAATTCTAGCTCACTTGACAACCTATTTTCTCTCATAGCTTAGGGAATCAGCTCACTATAGAGTAATCCACGCCTTTCATCCAACCATCAACCAACCATAACACTCACTTATACTACCCTACACAACATAAGGAATATCTTCTCTTTCTATGCTCAATAGTGCATTAGGAATATTCTTCCATTCTAGTGCATTTCAATGGAGGCAAAAATAGTCCAATTTGCTAAATGCCTTTTCGGAATAGCCTACAAAAATAACACTTGGCTCTCAAACATTCAATGAGTAGAAAATACACTATGTGTGGAGGCTTCCTCACTTTCCCAACCTCTATTCTCACCTACAACCATTCGTCTTGAATCCCATGTCTACAAATTCCTCTCTCACAGTGTTGATTCTGTTTGATTTCCATATTGGTTAATTGTTAGCCATGGATAACACAACACAAGAAATGTAAAGCATGAACATGAGAGTGATGGAATGAATGATAATGAGAGAGTTGAGGGAATGATGGATGAATTTCCTTTTAACAAGAGATTGACTCTTATACTTCCCCATAATGATTTTACTCAATCCATGCTCCAATAACTAAATGAGCAGACTTCCCCACCAATCTCTACATGCAATTAATGATTGGCTTTCTAAGTTAATGGAGGCGATGTAGTCATTTAAAGCACATGACAAAAAATAGATGAGATCTTAGGCTGATACTTGGAAATAAAGGATCATTTTCCCATAGGCTCCTTTTCCTCTTCCCCTCTTGATCCAGATGGATCTCGATGGCCATCCACCTTTTCCACTGAATCACCATTTTGAGCCAGTGGTTTTGATAAACCATGACATTCACCCTTTTGGTGGAGAATAGAATGTAATGTCATATTCATTTGTTAATTAGAGACATCATGTAATGGTCTTATGTACATGCCTACAACATAACATTAATGCATCAGATCCCATTAGAATTTCGTAGTTAAGCACGCATGGGCTAGAGTAGTACTAGGATGGGTGACCGCCTGGGAAGTCCTAGTATTTTACATGCCTATGACATTTTATAAACTTAGTCCAATTTATCTCACATGCATCATGGGAATTGTTCTCCTCTCACCCTCTCATATATAATTGAGGTGAAGGAGGCCCGTTAAGCATGCAATGGAGTGTGATGTAAAGCTTGATGTGAATGAAGTGTAGCCAACATCTCTTTCTTTTTAGAGATAAGTTACCCCATTTTTCCAGTTTGTGTTCTACAATGGTTTTCTATCTTATTCAGTAATAGAATTTGGGTTTCACTGTATTTTTTTGTTCTCTTCTATATTTTTGTGTATTTCATTATTATATCTTGGTTATATTTCTACCTTCATGTTGTTCTCAAAATAATCTAGTTCAATGGTATCAGAGCAGGCTACTCCTTGTCGTTTCTCAGAGCAGGTCCCTGACGAGGTCAGGGTATAAAGAGTTGGGTCTCGAGCTAGTTTCGAGGACAACTACTCTTGCTAGCCCAAGCAACCTCCCATGGAAGAAGAAATGAGAGATGACAAAGCAAGAGATCCTTTCAAGACATTGCTCGAGGAAGCCCTCGTGCGATAGAGGAACGAGATGATGAACAACTTTGCTTAGATCCTTCGAAGACTACTGATGGTGGAAGCTGAGGCATTTTCGACAAGAAGCTATTTCGCAAGTGCGACACCCTTCAAGGTACAAGTCAATTTTGATATCCCATTATTTGAAGGCCAGATAGATGCAGATGCTCTAGAAAAATGGTTGAATCTGCTAGAAGGTTATTACTCTGTCCAAAAATTTTCCGATAGTGAAAAGATCACCTTTGCGCTCCTTAAAGCCCTTCCCCATGTCAGAGCTTGGTGGGAAGGTTATTGGGAGAGGTACACCACAAATGAATCTACACTATTTGGGAGAGAACCCACTCGAGTAGCCTTTGTAGATTCCCTAAAGGAGGAGTTCTACCTTGTCGGAAACTATGATGACCAATACATGAGATGGACAACTCTGCGCCAAAAAAGAGACCAGACGGTGTTGGAGTACACCAACATCTTTCATACCTTGTGCTCAAATATGGGTATCAAAGACTTTGAGCGACACCTAGTTTTGAAGTACCACAATGGTCTACACAGGTACATCCAAACATAGATGGATTTTCTGGACATGTCCTCATTGGTAGCTACTTAATGATATGAAGTCAAAATTGACCAGAAATTCAAGAAACAAAGTAATTGGGAGAAGCATGGCAAAGGAAACTCTAGCTCACACAATGAAGGACAGAGCAAGGAAGGCCAACCTCAAGAGAACTATCGCCAGATGTAGGCAAAGAAGGGTAACATGAAGTCTAAGAAAGACACCAGAAAGTGGTGTGAGTTCCACAACAACCCTTATCATAACACTGATGAATGTCGCTCAATACAGTCATTGGTGGCCAAGCTCAAAGATAAATATCCAAACCCTAACTTGGAACCTCATTCAAAAAGGAGATAGATCATTGATTCTGAACCCACTGCTACTATTGCAACTACAACAATCCAACCAGAAGAGGATCCTGAGGAAGGGGAGCGACTCTTCCATTCATAGATGTGGGTGAAGGGGACCCCAATGCATTTTATTTTTGATAGTGGTAGCCAAAAGAATATCATATCAGTAGAGGTTGTCAAGCACTTGGATTTTCCAACAACATCACACCCGCAACCATACAACATCGGGTGGCTTCGCCAGGGTCAAGATCTTCGTGTCAGCCAACAATGTCGCATGTCCTACGACATCAAGCCCTTCAAGGATGAGGTATTATGTGATGTTTCCCCACTAGAATTATGTGATGTTATATTAGGACAACCATATATGTAGAGGCATCATGCTATTTATGAGTCTCGACCCCGTAGCACCATTGTTACTCTGGGGGGTCAACTATATATGATACCAGAGGTAGTTTCAAATATTGTCCCACCAAAACAATGCCACAAAGTAATCTCTCATACTGCAAAGTTTAGCCTCTTCACAATCTGATCAGAAGGTGAACATAAGGACACTGCAACCACTGCAGCCTTAACCCAAGACCTCTCTATCCAGTTGAAGCAGATCAACAAGATTGTAAAAGAGTACCAAGATGTTCTTGTTGCACCTACGAGGGTGCCTCTACACTGCCCAATCAAGCAAGGTTATAACATAACCCTTCATACTCTTCATGCTGCATCTTCACCAACAGAGTCCTCACGCACTCAGGTAGATCATGCAACTAGATTGGTTGAACGGATTCAACCCCTCCAACAGCAGGTTCATGACATCCTTCAACAAGCTAAGCATGACAACTTCTTCAACAAGGCAAGCAACACAACAAGCTTCAGATTTAGCAGAAGTATCCCCATCCCCTAAGGGAACTTGACGCAATGGGGACCATTGCTTCCTAAGGGGGGAGGAATGATCCAGATGGATCTCGGTGGCAATCCACCTTTTCCACTGAATCACCATTTTGAGCATGTGGTTTTGATAAATCATGACATTCACCCTTTTGGTGGAGAATGGAATGTAATGTCATCTTCATTTGTTAATTACATACATCATGCAATGGTATTATGTACATGCCTACAACATAGCGTTAATGCACCCATTAGAACTCCATAGTTAAGCGCACTCGGGCTAGAGTAGTACTGGGACGGGTGATCGCCTGGAAACTCCTAGTATTTTACATGCCTGTGACATTTTATAAACTTAGTCCAATTTATCCAATATGCATCATGGGAATTGTTCTCCTCTCACTCTCTCATATATAATTGAGGTGAAGGAGGCCCTTTAAGCACGCAATGGAGTGTGATGTAAAGCTTCATGTTTATGAAGCGTAGCCAACATCTCTTTATTTTTAGAGATAAGCTACTCCATTTTTCCAGTTTGTGTTCTACAATGGTTTTCTATCTTATTCAGTAATAGAAGTTGGGTTTCATTGTATTTTTGTGTATTTCATTGTTATATCTCGATTATATTTATGCCTTCATGTCATTCTCAAAATAATTTGGATCACCTCTAGTGGAATCATAGCCCCTCTCATTCTCCCCTCTGTGATCTTGGACCATTATATATTATATTCTAGTATTAATATTTACATAACTTGTGTTCACCATGGTAACCCTACCATAAGGTCCATAGAAGTACATTTANTATTTATGAGTCTCGACCCCGTAGCACCATTGTTACTCTGGGGGGTCAACTATATATGATACCAGAGGTAGTTTCAAATATTGTCCCACCAAAACAATGCCACAAAGTAATCTCTCATACTGCAAAGTTTAGCCTCTTCACAATCTGATCAGAAGGTGAACATAAGGACACTGCAACCACTGCAGCCTTAACCCAAGACCTCTCTATCCAGTTGAAGCAGATCAACAAGATTGTAAAAGAGTACCAAGATGTTCTTGTTGCACCTACGAGGGTGCCTCTACACTGCCCAATCAAGCAAGGTTATAACATAACCCTTCATACTCTTCATGCTGCATCTTCACCAACAGAGTCCTCACGCACTCAGGTAGATCATGCAACTAGATTGGTTGAACGGATTCAACCCCTCCAACAGCAGGTTCATGACATCCTTCAACAAGCTAAGCATGACAACTTCTTCAACAAGGCAAGCAACACAACAAGCTTCAGATTTAGCAGAAGTATCCCCATCCCCTAAGGGAACTTGACGCAATGGGGACCATTGCTTCCTAAGGGGGGAGGAATGATCCAGATGGATCTCGGTGGCAATCCACCTTTTCCACTGAATCACCATTTTGAGCATGTGGTTTTGATAAATCATGACATTCACCCTTTTGGTGGAGAATGGAATGTAATGTCATCTTCATTTGTTAATTACATACATCATGCAATGGTATTATGTACATGCCTACAACATAGCGTTAATGCACCCATTAGAACTCCATAGTTAAGCGCACTCGGGCTAGAGTAGTACTGGGACGGGTGATCGCCTGGAAACTCCTAGTATTTTACATGCCTGTGACATTTTATAAACTTAGTCCAATTTATCCAATATGCATCATGGGAATTGTTCTCCTCTCACTCTCTCATATATAATTGAGGTGAAGGAGGCCCTTTAAGCACGCAATGGAGTGTGATGTAAAGCTTCATGTTTATGAAGCGTAGCCAACATCTCTTTATTTTTAGAGATAAGCTACTCCATTTTTCCAGTTTGTGTTCTACAATGGTTTTCTATCTTATTCAGTAATAGAAGTTGGGTTTCATTGTATTTTTGTGTATTTCATTGTTATATCTCGATTATATTTATGCCTTCATGTCATTCTCAAAATAATTTGGATCACCTCTAGTGGAATCATAGCCCCTCTCATTCTCCCCTCTGTGATCTTGGACCATTATATATTATATTCTAGTATTAATATTTACATAACTTGTGTTCACCATGGTAACCCTACCATAAGGTCCATAGAAGTACATTTAGATTGTTTACATCCCTAGCCATTCACTAGTCATGCTTTGGACTTGAGCTCGACATTAGTAATCCATGCACATATATTTACAACATTTACATGTGAAGTTATTTATTTAAGTTTACATAGCTTGACTCATGTCATTATAAACACACACTTACAATTTATACATAATCTGATCCAATACATTCCAAGGGTCAAAACCAAGGTATTGCACAGAGGAATGTATGTTTGAATTAATGCATTTATAGATTTTGTGTTGTTGTGAGTGCTTTTGATGTGAGACTTTTATTGCAGACCCTAGGGTACTATGCTATATAAGCATACCCATAACAACAGTGAATGAAAATAAATGTTTAGAGAGAAATTTGGACCTACTTTTAGGGAATGAATGGTTGTTACAACAATGACCGAAAGAAGAATGGTGCATAGAATAAAAAGGTAGTACCTAAGACCTTCCACGAACATTTTCCATTGTTGGAAAAAAAAATCACCAACCCCAAGACAAATACAAACATAGTAAACAAACAAGCAACAAAAAATGAATCACAAATACAAACATAGTAAACAAGAAAGAAACATCAGAATCAGAAGATGAATTAACCAAAAAAAATAGTGATCCCTATAAAATGCAGTTAAAGGTTGTAGAATTGCCAAAAAAATCAATGTGATGTACCCAACTATAGTTCATACATTGTATTGTATGCTACAACCAACAAATACTCTATTATTTGCAACTTGCATCTTCTTGAATATGGCCATAATAGTAAATAAAAATAGAAGATATAAATGGAAGGTTTAATTTTGGTAGAAGGAAACTAGAACAATAGGAAAAACCCATAGATATATTTTTACAGGCTCAAATCATACAACAATGACTATTCAATTGGACAACACAATTACCTATGCACATGATTTTACCATGGTGTTTACCAATAATAAATGTATTTATGGATGGTAAATGCATTAGTAGAGATCCAAATGCAATCACTGTGACAATTGTTATTCTTATATCCATACTGTTAGCACATAAACTTGTCAGGGTCTCGTGAGTCTGTGTTTTCGACCTAGGTCTGTAATTTTTCCTGTTTCTCTCCTTTTGCAGACTCGATCATAAATTTTCCTTTCGGCTCATAGTTTTCAACTATTTGTCTTCACCCGTTTGATATACTTGTTTTTCTTTAGCAGCTTGCCTGAGAAATATTGACCCTTAGCCTTCATGTTTTCCCTAAGGCCGATCACCCCTCTTTTTGCCTCTGCCACTGATCCTTTTGTTTTCCCGAGCCCTTAGCCAGTCATCTGAGTAATTGTTCATAGGTCGCGGTCATGACCACCAAGCGCAACACTTGAAGCGGTTTGATGTGGACTCAAATCAAGCGAGCAAGCAAGATCATATCGATGGAGAAAATCCACCAGGAAGATCAGATCGACGACGATCGGGTGATCAGGATCCTGCAGTTGCACGAAATGTAGTGCCAAAGGTCCAAAATCGTGAGGTCCATCCTAGCCGTTGGTGCTGCGAAGGACACATGGTGCGCTATCAGTGTTTCATAGTTTCGCGAGATGGAGCAGTCAAGGAGCAAGTCATCAGAACTTGTGAAATGCTAAATCACGATAAGATCGTAGCCGTTGATAAAAGAAGAGAGATGGACTGTTGGATCAACTTTTTGCGATTTCACAAGTCAGGAAGGTAAGAGGGAAGAGTTTTGAAGATTCACGAAGCGCGATGTCTCGAAGTGATGATGTCGTTTGGGTCGTCTGATCAAAGGGGACGTGTGTCACCTGATCCGAGCGTCACGATTTTGCAACTTGGAGGTTTGAGTATAGAACGCAACATGAGTTCGCGAAATGCGAAATCACGACACGCCTGAGATAAGCACGAGGTCATGGTCTGAGGTCACGTGGGGCAAGGAAAATATATGCGCCAAGAAACAAAGCGCCCAAGTCGATCACCGAGAAATATCTACATGGCCTCAAGACAACAGAATTGACTTAAAGAGTCGTGAGCTCGCCTGGAAAATTCACGGGTGTTAGGTCTCACCTTGATCTCGATGAAAGTAGTTAATGAAAATGGGGAAGGTGGTTGAAACCTTGTTTCACCACATAAATGGAAAGCATGGAAAATCTAGCCGTGGAGGGCAGACTATCAACCGAAAGTTCCCTGTCATGGATTTTTGCGTGAAGCCCATATCGATTTGATCTTGCGTCTGAAAAAAGAATGCAAGTGCAGTCTAACAGAAGAATATGCAGACGACAAGCCTTAAATGCAATGACTAGAGTGTGCTTCTGAAGGGAGCCAGTTGTTTTGAGTATAAATACTCAGTTTTGATATTTTGTTAGGGTCGATGGTAGAGCAAAGCTCCCAAATTGTAAAGTCTTAATGAAGCTTTTGATTTTCTTGCTATGTATCTATGTTTGAGACTTCTTGTTTAATGACAGTCAACTTCCTTACTCCCTCTTGTTTCCTTCTGATGTTGAAAGAGTTCATGATTGACTGATTCACTTGAATTATTGTGACTACATTATGATGGATGTTCGATTGTAGTGTTGTTATAATTCCTTTCAGTTTCTTTATGATTTGAACTCAAGAAGATCGTGGGTTTGAGTTTTTCTTCTTTGGGCTGTTGGAAGACCCGATGTCCACAACATACCTCTACATTCCTCACCACAGTCTTCCTCCTACTTACCCTTACTACAACCTACTGACTGAAGTTAAACCAGACCTCACCTTCTTGTGCATATCAGTCCAGTTTTCAAAGTTAAGACGGTATTTTCTTGAGATTTCACCCATTTGACCCTTTTATAACCAACCCGTGACATAAAATACTAATGGGTATCAGGCTTACCTTTGCCGCAATCCAGGGGTGAATTCTGGTGCTAACATTTCTGGTGCCGTTGTCGGCGACGAAATTGAAGATTTTCCCTGGGATTGAATGACAAAGCTTACTAGTTCTGAAGGTGCATCAGAACTTGGTACATCAAATATTGCAACTATGTGCGTGGCTAGTTGCACATGGAGACTCCATTGTGGTGAATCCATTGACACAAATCCACTGGTGGCTCCACTGTTTCAGTTGTGGCTTCTAGAGGCAGATACACGAGGTTTACTCCGCAGTTGCCTTTAGCAACACCTGAAGCTGACCCAGAGAAAATTTTCAAAAAGGGAAAGGCCCTTCGAGAAGGTACTACTACTGCTAAACCAGGTATTTCTGATGATTTTTACTGTCCTCCTTTAGAAACTCCAATATCTGCTTCTCATTTTCCTATCATACCACATGTTGGAGTTCCCCGAACTTTAAATTTTGCGAGTGTTCCTGTTGATTTTTCCCCTCCTGGTCTGGGATTGGAGGGAGAAATCCTTATCACTCCTCTCTCCCCTGAAGTTGTACCTTGGTCTAGACCCCAGACCTCGAAATATTTTCCCACTCTAGGTTTTATTACTCCTCCTCCTATTAGAGTTACTGATTTTGCAGAAAGGGAACCCTCTTTTCCCCCAAACAATGTAGCCTTTTCTCCAAATTCTCTGTTGTTTACCTTTCCTCCCAGAAACTCAGTTCCAGTCTCTCATCTCCGATCCCTTTCCCCTCATATTTCTCCTCCACCTATTTTCCCTATGCCAGGTGCTAATCCTCCTAGAAACATAATGGATGCCATAGTGCCTGCTAGATATGCCCCCCTGGTCTTACCTCAGCCAATGAATGCTCTCCCTATTGGGGATTACCTAAAATACACGCCTAAGTTCACTGGAGAAGAGGACATAACTGTTGAGGAGAACCTTGCTGCCTTCTACAGTTATGCGGACAATCTGAATATTGAGAACGAGGATGTATGGATGAGAGTCTTTGTCCTGAGTCTTGATGGTGAGGTTAGAAAATGGTTTAGGGGATTGAATCCTAGATCTATTGATGGGATCGAGGCTTTAGATGATGTTTTCCTGAGGCAGTGGGGGGATAAAAAAGATTTTATGTATTATATCACAGAGTTTGGGTCCCTAAAGAGAAAGGAGGGAGAATTTGTCTCCAATTTCTCCAAAAGATTCAATAAAATGTACAATAAAATCCCTGCTGAGATAAAGCCTACATGAGCCTCTGCCAAAATCACTTATACTAGTGCTCTTGACCCCAATTTCTGCCTCTTGTTAAAAGAAAGAAGAGCTACCTCCTTGGCTCATATGCAAGATGCAACCATGGAAGTAGAATCCAATGTGTTAGCAGTTGACAGACTCAGAAATAAAGTTGACAGAGATAGAGGAAGGGGTAGACCTGAGGCCTCAACCTCTGGTTCTTCTGCATCTCACCCTCAAGTAGATGAATTGACCAAGATCATGAAGCCTCTGTCTGCAGAAATGGAGAAGATGAAATTCAAGGGGAAGTAAGGTTATAAGAATACCCAAAATGCTAATAACAGAGCCAGCTTCAGAAGACCCAACAATGCCCCTCAAGTACTCTCGAGAGAGCCCAAAAATAGGGATAGGGATGATAAGAAAATCCAAACCCCTCTCCAAAATAACCTTGTTGCTGATGAAGAAAGGGAGGAAGAAGAGCTTGATCCTCAAATCCATTGTCTTGGAGACACCTCCCCATTTCCCCATTTGACTCAATGTGCATACAAGGAATCCCTCATGAATAGTCAAATAAATGAGCTAAGTAAAGGTGAGAAGGCTAACAACAGTCCCGATAAATACAATCTCAAGTCTAAGAAGAAATACGAGAAGTCTGACATCCCTGACCAACCTTCTAGAGCAGAGAAACATGCCAAAGATGCAACAAACAACAACAAAGAAAAGAAAGCTCAGAACCCCTGACTGATACGCAAAGACCCTGTCCCAGAAGTGAGAGAAACTCTGAAGCCCCCCTCCTCTTTCAACTTTGAGCATGAAATTCAAAAAATCAGAATCCCCATATCCCTTTCAGAGCTGGTCAAGCATGAAGATTTCAAAAGAAGCCTTTCTAAACTATTGTTGCTTAACCCCCAAATCATCCCACAGACTCAATCAACCTGCAAGATGAAAAACCAACAGTCATCCTAGGTCCTATGATAGAAGATAGAGATGATTCATCCCCTCCCTTCTATACATCCCTGGATATACATGATAAGGTGCTGCATAATTGTCTGATGGATTCAGGGGCGTCTAATAATCTCATGCCCAAAATTGTCATGGAAGAACTAGGACTAGAGATCACGAAAGCATACCACGACTTGTATTCCTTTGAATCTAGGAAAGTACAGTGTCTTGGGGTCATCAAAGATTTGGTTGTGACCTTGTTTCAACTTCCCATGAAAAGTGTGGTCATGGACATCGTGGTGGCTGATGTTCCTCCTAAGTTCGACATCCTGTTTTCAAGATCATGGATAAAAAGACTTGGGGGAACCTTTCAGATGGACCTCACATATGCTACCATTCCGGTGTTTTGGGGGGGGCATAGAAGACTGTACGTGGAAGCTCAGTTGGCCTACATTGTCAGTGATGAAGCAGACCCTACCAATCATCCTATCGTTTCCCTTGACACTGATTTGGGGTCTAGTTTTTTACAGCTCACTGATACTCCCGAAGCTCCTCTCGAAATAAGAAAGCAACCCATTTCTTTTCGCGAAATACCTCCCCCAACTACTTCTGTGTGGAACATGTTCTTCGACGGAGCCTCTTCTAGGGAAGGTGCTGGTGCCATATTATTTTTTGTGTCACCTTGTCAAGAGGCCATACCTTTGTCCTATAAACTAGAATTTGAAGCTACCAATAATGTGGCAGAGTATCAAGCTCTTGTTTTGGGTTTAAGGGCTGCAAAAGATATGGGGATTGAAGAGCTTGCAGTATTGGGAGATGTTGAATTAATAGTTCATCAGGTAAAAAAAAATTATCAAGCCAAACACCCTCGGCTCAGAAATTACAGAAATGAAGTATGGGATCTGGTTGACAACTTCTTCTTAGCCTTCAACATTTCATTTATTCCAAGAGAGGAAAATACTATGGTTGATTCTTTGGTCATCTCAACGAGCTAGTTCAGGGTCCCACTACCACCTAAGCTCAGGTATGATGTTGATATTATATATAGGTCCTCTGTACTTGATAATATCAAGCATTGGAAGGTGTTCGAGGATGATATTGAAATCAAAATATTTCTTGAATCGGTTGATGAGTTCTCTGCATTACACATTGATCAGGAGCATGATTATGAAGGTGACCCTCCCCCTGAAGTATTTTTGAATAAAATTGCCAATCACCATATTGTTCAACTGCCTAGCAACCACATTCCAAAGGGACTAGTTCCTTTAGAAATATTGTTCGATGGGAACGATGTGCCGATAAAGTTTAAAGGCCCAACTGAGGATGTTGAGGTAACTGAGTGCAATATTGGAACAGAGGAGGATTCAAAATTTGTCAAACTGTCAAGCATCATGTCAAGGGAGCAGAGGGCTGAGTATGCTGAGTTATTAAAGGAATTTGATGATGTGTTTGCTTGGACCTATGAATACCTCAAAACATATGACACCAACGTCATCGAGCATAAGATCCCATTGAAAGAGGAGGCCAAACCATTTAGGCAGATAAATCCCATGTTGTTGCCTATTATGGAAAAGGAGGTAAAGAAGTTGTTGGACGCCCAAATCATTGTCCCTTTGAGATATTTTGAGTGGGTATGCATCCTGGTCCTAGTGAGGAAAAAAATTGGAGAGATCATACTCTGTGTCGATTTTAGAAATCTGAACAGAAGCTCAAAGAAGGACAATTACCCGCTGCCAAAGATGGAACACAGATTGCGAAGGGTGACTGGTGCATCTAGGATTTCCATGATTGATGTATTTTCTGGCTACAATCAGATCTCTGTCCTTCCTGAAGACAGAAAAAAAACAACCTTCACCACTCCTTGGGGCACATTCATGTATGCCAAAATGCCATTTGGATTGATGAATGCGGGAGCAACCTTCCAACAAGCCATGGACATCGCCTTTGTTGGAGAAAAAGATAAATTCATGGTCATTTATCTGGATGACATAACAATTTTCTCTAAATATGATAAAGAACATTGTCAACATTTGAGGAAGGTCTTCTTGAAATGCAGAAGATTTGGTCTCTCCCTAAATCCCAAGAAATCCTTATTTGCCATGCATGAAGGAAAATTGTCGGGACACATTGTGTCAGCTGAAGTGGTCAGGATTTATTCAAGCAGGGTAGAAGCTATTCAAGCCTTATCACTTCCTAGATCGAAGAAGGAAGTTCAGTCCTTCCTGGGCAAAATAAATTTTCTGAGAAGGTTTGTTTCAAATTTTGCTGAATTGGTGAAGCATATCACAACCATGCTCAGAAAGGGGAATGAAGTAAGATGGACTGTTGAGTCTAGAGGATCCTTCAACCAAATCAAGAGGGCACTGACTGAGGAACCTGTGCTTATCAGTCCTAATTATTCCAAGGATTTTCTAATTTTCTCTTTTTCTTCATTTGACACAGTGGCAGTTGTTTTGCTACGGAATAATGATGCAAGGCTGGAACAACCTATTTCATTTTTCAGCAGAGCACTAAGAGATACTGAGGTCAGACATGATATTATGGAGAAGCAGGCCTATGCCTTGGTGAAGGCTCTCAAAGCTTTCAAAGTCTATGTTTTGAATTCAAAAAACATTGTGTATGTTCCTTAAGCTTCTGTAAAGGACATTCTCATTCAGCCTGACATAGATGGGAGAAGGAGCAAGTGGATTGCCAAAATCCTCGAATTTGATCTAGAAATAAAACCTACCAAGCTAGTTAAAGGTAAAGGTTTAGCCAAGTTATTGGATGAATATAATTGTAAATATTTGGGGGTTAACTTCATCAACACTTGCTCAGAAAACTAGCTAGATGAAGCGTTTGATAAAATATCTTGGGACAGACCTCCATTAGCAGAATGCACCTGGTACAAAGATATTATATATTTCCTGCAGGAGCTAAGGCCCCCTGATGGTATGGGAAAGAGTAAGGCAAGAGATTTAAAACTCAAAGCAATCAGATATTGCATTATGGACCAGGTCTTTTATTGGAATGACCGTCTAGGAGTGCTTCTGAGATGTTTAGACCCACAAGAGGCCCAAATGATCCACAAGAGGCCCAAATGATTATGTTTGATTTTCATGGAAGCCTATGTGGGGGACAACATTTCTGGAAAACCATGGCCTACAAAATTCTCAGGGATGGGTATTACTGGCCTTCTCTATTCACTGATGTCTGTGCGAAAATCAAAGCTTGCATCAAATGCAAAAAATTCTCTGGGAAGCAACAATTCAAGTCTCTTCCACTGAAGCCGATACTAGCTTCAAGACCCTTTCAGCAGTGGGGCCTAGAATTTATTGGGGAAATTCATCTTGCTTCAAGTGGTGAATACAAATGGATTTTAACTGCAACAAATTATTTCACCAAATGGATAGAGGCTATCCCCACCAGGAATGCTTCCCATAGGGTGATAATTGTTTTTTTGTAGGATATTATAGTAAGGTTTGGTTGCCTGACTAGAATTGTCATTGACAATGATGCATCCTTTAAGGCTGAACCACTGATCAAGCTTTGTGAGTAGTTCAAGATTGCTGATCCACTCTACCCCCTATTACCCCCAAGGTAATGGATTAGCATAATCCTCTAACAAAAGACTGGTAAATATCATCAAAAGACTGTTAGAAGATAACAAGAAAGCATGGGATTCAAAGCTCAAATTTTCTCTGTGGGCTGATAGAGTGACAACAAAGTGGTCCCTAGGCATCTCTCCTTTCCAGTGTGTATATGGGATTGAATCAGGTTTTCCTTCTCAGCTCGCCTTGCCTGTGGCAAATTTCTTCCAAGACTGCCAGGAAGAGCCTGATGACATGATCAGGAGGATTCATCAGCTGATAAAAGTGCAACAGACTGGAGAGAAGATAATGAACAGAGCACATGACTGTCAATGAAGGATCAAGCAGGCCTTTGATAGGAAGAGCAGTAAGGAGGATTTCCAGCTGGGAGATCTGGTACTCAAATGGGATGTGCCTAAGAAGGACAAGGGAAAGCATGGTAAAT
Source organism: Picea engelmannii (assembly GCA_009831015.1). NCBI lineage: Eukaryota > Viridiplantae > Streptophyta > Pinopsida > Pinales > Pinaceae > Picea > Picea engelmannii. Next base: position 58,432 of record ML794416.1, on the reverse strand, counting down.
TCAAAGCCCTTTGGAGCAGCCCCTTCAAAATCTCTGAGAGGTTCCCAAATAACACTTACAAGTTGCAAAATTTGGAGGGAGATGAATTTTTTGATGGCCCTGTAAATGGGCACTTCCTAAATTGTTTTTTTGTTTAAAGCCGCAACCGACTTCCCACCAATGTAAATACCATACCTGTTTTACATTTGTTTTATTTTTAATCCAAGAATCCACAACCCAACACTAAGGCACTGGAGCCACGAAGAGAGTTCTTAGAGCCTCACATGGAGAACTCTATCCCCCATGGAGCCTAATGTTATCACATAAACTTGTCAGAGTCTCGTGAATCTGTGTTTTCTAGCTAGGTTTGTAATTTTGCATGTTTCTCTCCTTTTGTAGACTTGATCATAAGTTTTCCTTTCGGCTCATAGTTTTCAACTATTTGTCTTCACCCGTTTTCTATACTTGTTTTTCCTTAGCAGCTTGCTTGAGAAATATCGACCCTTAGCCTTCATGTTTTCCCTAAGGTCGATCACCCCTATTTTTGCCTCTGCCACTGATCCTTTTGTTTTCCCGAGCCCTCAACCAGTCATCCGAGTAATTGTTCACAGGTTGTGGTCATGACCACCAAGCGCAACACTTGAAGCGGTTTGATGTGGACTAAAATAAAGTAAGCGAGCAATATAAGATCGATGGTGAAAATCCACCAAGAAGATCAGATCGATGACGATCGGGTGATCGGGATCCTGTAGTTGCACAAAATATAGTGCCAGAGGTTTGAAATCACGAGGTCCATCCTAGTCGTTGGTGCTGCGAAGGGCACATGGTGCCGCGAAGGGAACGTGGTGCGCTATCAGTGTTTCGTGGTTTCACGAGATGAAGCGGTCAAGGAGCAAGTCATCATAACTCGCGAAATGTGAAATCTTAATAAGATCGTAGTCGTTGATCAATGAAGAGAGATGGACCGTTGGATCAAATTTTCTCGATTTTGTGAGTCAAGATGGTAAGAGGGAAGAGTTTTGAAGATTCACGAAGTGTGATGTTCGAAGTGCCAATGTCGTTTGGGCTGTCCGATCAAAGCAGACACATGTCACCTGATCCGAGCGTCGCAATTTCACGACTTGGAGGTTTGAGTATAGAACACATCATGAGTTCGCGAAACGTGAAATCCCAATGCACCTGAGATAAGCACGAGGTCATGGCTTGAGGTCATGTGGGGCAAGGAAAAGAGATGTGCCAAGAAACAAAGTGCCCAAGTCGGTCACCGAGAAAGATCTGCATGGCCTCAAGACGCCATAATTGACTTAAAGAGTCATGAGCTCGCTTGGAAAATTCACGGGTGTCAGGTCTCACCCTGATCCCGATGAAAGTAGTTAATGAAAATGGGGAAGGTGGTTGAAACTTGTTTCACCACATAAATGGAAAGCATGGTAAATATGGTCATGTAGGGTAGACTGTTTGCCGAAAGTTCCCTGTCATGGATTTTTGCGTGAAGCCCATACTGATCTGATCTTGCGTCTGACAAAAGAATGCAAGTGTAGTATGATAGAAGAATATGCAGACGAAAAGCTTAAATGCAATGACTAGAGTGTTCTTATGAAGGGAGCCAGTTGTTTTGAGTATAAATACTCATTTTTGATATTTTGTTAGGGTCAATGGTAGAGCAAAGCTCATGAATTGTAAATTCTTAATGAAGCTTTTGATTTTCTTGCTATGTATCTGTGTTTGAGACTTCTTGTTTAATGACAGTCAACTTGCGTACTCCCTCTTGTTTCGTTTTGATGATGAAAGAGTTCATGACTGACTGATTCACTTGAATTATTGTGACTGCATTATGATAGATGTTCGATTGTAGTGTTGTTATAATTCCTTTCTTTTTCTTTATGATTTGAACTCAAGAAGATCATGAGTTTGAGTTTTTCTTCTTTGGGCTGCTGGAAGACCTGATGTCCACGACATACCTCTACATTCCTCACCAAAGTCTTCCTCCTACTCACCCTTACTACAACTTACTGACTGAAGTTAAACCAAACCTCACCTTCTTGTGCATATAAGTCCAATTTTATGAGTTAAGATGATATTTTCTTGAGATTGCACCCATTGAACCTTTTATAATGAACCTATGACATAAAATATTGATGGGTATCAGGCTTACCTCTGCTGCAATCCAGGGGTGACTTCTGGTGCTAACACATACTAACACACGTTCTCACATGTTCACATGCTAAAAACCATGTCATTTTAAAATATTTGCGTTATGATTTATGGGATTTGTGTTGGAAGACATTAAAGTGGAGAAACCTTCCACATGGGGTGATTTACTGAAATGTCATTGAGTTTTTGCAAAATGACAATATGGTTTTTCTAAGGCTAATAAATTTAAAGTGAGTATGTAATCAAGTGTTTGCCTATATAATATGGAACAAGGCTTAATAAATTTAAAGCCAATATGTAATCAAATGTTTAATTGGTTAAACAATTGGAGCACTTTGGCTTGCAATACACTAGCATTCTCATTTTAAATCATCTCAGGTCAATAAATATAGGCTATTTACCTTTCTGGGTAGATGGTGTTAAGCAGTTGTAGAAAAAAACATATTTCTCAACAATTTGTGGAAGCCAATGTAAGATGAGTAGTTTTTAGAGGCCAATGCAAGATGCCATGAAGAGTGTCAACTTAGATTTATTGTTGTCTCAATATGATAAAATCCATGCTAGATGTATAGTAAAAGTGATGGATTTACTTCAAATACATTTCTCATTTTCCAAGAGAATAACAAAGATGAGTAATGGTTGTCTTAGATTGAGTACACCGAGTACCTACTCTATCCTGACATTGTTACGTTGATTTGTTAATGGTAGTTCACAACAATGGAGAATGAGGACAATGGAAAGTTAGAGTTTTGAACAATATTGACAAAAACTAAGTCTTTGGAAGCCTCTTCAAACTGCATATCTTTATGAATCACACTAAATTGGGAAGACTACAAAGTGATGCACCATTTCATAGAAATACTTATTCTTTGGTAACTATAAACATCCTTTCTCTAATATGAAAAACCCGATGTTTTAATTTCTTCAATATAGATGTTTATTATGACAATTCAGTCTCTAAATGATGATGCTTTATTATTGCTATTAGATCAATGGTTCAAGTCTCACGGGGCAAGAGCAAAATGGTGGAGAGAGAAAACTTATGCGGGTTTCTTTTCTTGGAAGACATAATATTTGTTTATGGGACATCAAGCATGATGGCAATGGGGTGTCATATTGCATTATCCCTTCAGGACGTAGTGTAAGCATACACATCTTTGCAATTTGTGCAAAGAGATGCAACTCCAAGGATTTCTTTGTTGATAGCTTGAATGCAATGGTTTTATGTTGAGGTTTACTAGTAGGCTCATAAGAGCTCAATTACAATAAGGAATTACTACATAGTACCAATTTATAGAAAAAAAATGTATTCTTATTGGCAAACCGATTTCTTTGATTATAAACATTGTTTATTGCTTGGTTGATTAGATGTTGTATCATAGACATAAAAAACTACTACCTCATCATAAGATTTGTGGCAAGGTTGAATGAGAACAATATTGCCAAGTATAGGAACACTAAGGGTTGGTCGAAATAAATTAATTGTAATATAGTAGTCAAGCAAGGTTATCCCCTGTGCCCTACCCTTTTCGGAATATACATTGACAAGTTAGAAGATAGTTTGGAAGAAGCATGTTGTTTCAGCCTGAATCTCAATGGTATAGTCATCATCGTATATTTTTACGCCAAAGATATTGTTTTTATGGTAAGTAGTCTCTATGATCTCAAAAAGCAACTAAGAATCCTCAATGATTTCCATTCTAGTATGGGTCTCACAAAATGAAATTTATGATAATTAAATCCAAAAATATTGTTAGGGACCTAACCCCTCACGTAAGTAGAATAATATATTTCCATGTAATAAAGGTCAATATTAATAAGGCCTAGCAATAAGGAAGAATAAGTCAAATGTAAGAATACCTAATAGAAGCTTCCGCTTCTAGAAGGATCTTCCTCTAGATTGTTCTTTTGGATAGACATATTTATTATAAATAGGAGTAGAGGGTATGCAAAGTTTTGTCTTAGATATTATTAATAGAGCTCTGCTCTGTTGGAGGTTGCCCCCTTGAAGAGGCAAGTGAACATTGCTCTCATTAATCAAAGTGTTATTTCTGGTGTTATTCTGGTATTATTTTTGTATTATTGTGGTGTTGTTATGGTTATATAATTGTTTATCTACCATTTCTAGCTAATTATTTCTATTATGCATACTATTTTATATCTGGAATATTACAAGTGGTATTAGAGCACCTTCCTCAACAGAAAATTGTGGGTTAATTTTTTTATTATCCAGAGTAGAGACGCATTCCGACGTTTTTAAGCTACAAAGATCTTTCGTTACGTGCATAAAACAGCGGTCGAGGATTCATACACGTAGGAAATACAAGTGGTACTTAAGCGCACATCTGTTGGCCACCCTTGTAACCCCTGTTGGTACCCCTTCGAGTTGTAACGCATCAGATAACACATGTATACAGATCGACCTAGATCTCCCGAAGCCCTCCATAGATAAACCGATCGGTCGCCTGACTGCTATAGTGCCACCGAGAACAACACTAATCAAGATACTCTCTAGTACCTAGGTAGCCAGGTAGTACGACTAAGGGCACAGTCTATCCTCCTTAGTTGGTGCCCTGAGATATTGGCCCGATTACTATTGTTGGACCCCGCATGTATATCAGAGAGCTATAACACATGGAAAACCCTTGTCTGTAGAGCCCTTAAATACTCTAACCCTTGGGACGGAAACAAAAACAAAACAAACAAGATCTATTGCCGCACGACCTCCGATCCATCCTCTCTAAACATCAAGTGGTTTTTTCCACTACCCAGGGACTCCCTCCTTACCGTGGTGTTCATGATCATTCCATTCCCCTTGTCCCCGGAAGCCTTCCTCTCAATATCCGTTCCTATCGTCATCCCTTTTACAAAAAAAATGAAATTGAGAAAATTGTTCAAGAATTGCTCAACACAGGTGTTATCTGCCCTAGTATGAGCCCCTACTCTTCTCCTGTGGTCATGGTCCTTAAGAAAGAAGGTTCTTGGTGCATGTGTCATGACTTTCGTGCCCTAAAAAAACTCACCATTAAAGACAAATTTCCCATTCATGTCATTGATGACCTCTTGGATGAATTGAGTGGCGCCCAGTTCTTTACTAAACTTGATCTTCATTCTGGCTACCACGAGATACGTATAAACAAGGCAGACATTCCTAAGACTGCATTTAGAACTCATGAGGGCCACCATGAGTTTTTGGTCATGCCCTTTGGCTTGTGTAATGCTCCCTCCACTTTCCAAAGCCTCATGAATCATGTCTTCCGTCATTTTGTCTTAGTTTTCTTTGATGATATCCTCATCTATAGTAAAAGCTGGACAACCCATCTTGCTCATGTGGATTGAGTTCTCCATCTACTCTCTTAGAACCAACTTTTCCTCAAACAATCTAAATGTGCTTTTGGCGCCTTAGAAGTCGAGTACTTGGGTCATATTGTTGGCAAGGCCGGTGTCAGGGTGGATCCTAAAAGATTGAAGCTATGCAATATTGGCCTCACCCAAAGACTCTCAAAAGCTTGCGTGGATTTCTGGGTTTAACGGGTTATTATCACAAGTTTGTTAAGAATTATGGAAAGATTGTGGCACCTCTCACCACTCTCCTTAAAGAGAATTCTTTCACTTGGACTCTAATAGCTTCTCGGGATTTTCAAACCTTGAAGATGGCCATGTGCACCACTCCAGTCCTAGCCCTCCCTGATTTCACAAAGACCTTTGTCCTGGAATGTGATGCTTCTAGGAAAGGAATTGGAGCAGTCCTTATGCAAGAGGGTCGGCCTTTGGCCTTTACCAACAAACAACCGTCAGAGCGAAATTTGGGCAAATCAATCTATGAAAAGGAAATGTTGGCTATTCTGCATGCCGTGGATCTTTGGGGCCCATATCTATTGGGGAAAGGCTTCCAAATTAAGACACATCATCAAAGCCTCAAGTATTTTCTAGAACAACGCCTTTCCTCCCTAGAGCAACAAAAATGGGTGAGTAAGCTCTTTGGATATGATTATGAGATCATTTATAAGAAAGGCAAAGACAACGTGGTTGTTGATGCACTTTCTAGAAAATATGAAGATGAAAGGTCCCTTTTTTTCTCTCCTTCATTGTACCAGATTGGCTCCAAGATGTTTGCCAAGAATGGCTACACGATCCCAAAAGTTCGCATCTGATACAACAATTGTAGGCCAATTCTCCAGTTTCCCCAGGGTACTCTTGGCTTAATGATGAGCTTCGATACAAAGGCTGTTTTTATTTAAGTAAATAGTCAAAACTTAAATCCATGATACTTTTTGAGATTCATTCTACACCCATCTCTTGGCACTTAGGGTTTACCAAAACCTATGACCAGGTCAAACGTCCTTTTTTATGGGATGGTATGAAACATGACGTTCACAATTTTGTGGCCGAATGTGATGTTTGTCAACACAACAAGGGAGAAACAATCAAAGCTCCTAGCACACTACAACCACTTCCGATTCCACCTGCTATTTGGAGGGATATCTCTATGGATTTTATTGTAGGCTTACCTAAATCATACAATAAATCAATCATCATGGTGGTAGTTGATCTTCTTTCGAAGTATGCTCATTTATGTGCTCTTCAACACCCATTTAGAGCCTCCACAATGACTCAAATTTTCATGGATCAGACCTTCAAGCTTCATGGCATGCCTCATTATATTGTTTCTAATCGCGACCCAACTTTCACAAGAAATTTTTGGCAAGAACTGTTCAAGCTACAAGGCACCCAATTACATCTCAACACAACTTATCATCCCCAGACTAATGGTCAAACTGAAGTTGTCAACAAGTGTTTGGAAACATATTTGAGGTGTTTTGCATTGAAAAGGAAAAACCAGTGGGCTCAATGGTTACCACTAGTTGAATGGTGGTACAACACTTCTTACCATATAACTACCCGCATGACTCCTTTTGAAGCGGTATACGGACAAAATCCACCTTCAGTTATCTCATACTTTCCAGGTGTCTCGAAGGTCCAGGCGGTTGACCAAACGCTTACAGTTCAAGAGGCTATTCTTTGTACCCTCAAAGAGAGTTTGGTCATGGCCCATAATCTCATGAAGCAACAAGCAGATCAAGGTTTCTATGAACGCCAATTTGCAGAAGAAGATCAGGTGTTTCTTCGATTGCAACCTTACAAGAAAAATTCTCTCAAGGATGACCATTGTCAGAAACTAGCACCCAAATTTTATGGTCCTTATACTGTTCTGAAGCGTGTGAGTCAGGTGGCCTATTAGTTATCTTTGCCCAGTCATTCTAAGCTCCATCTTGCTTTTCATGTTTCCTGCTTAAAGAAGGTGATTGGAACTAAGTGCCAAACTCAAACCAACCTTCCCGAGTTGGATGAAGAAGGCTCCATTTGGCTACAACCACAAGCAGTTTTGGACCAACGTGAGCGTCGTTTGCGTCAATACACCATCAAGGAAGTGCTAGTTCAGTGAAAAGATACAACTCCAACAGATGCCACTTGGGAACCATCTACCATTTTGCAACAATTTCCTCATCTCAAGCCTTGAGGACAAGGCTATTTTTAAAGGGGAGGACATGTTAGGAACCTAACCCTCATGTAGGTAGAATAATATATTTCCATGTAATAAAGGTCAATATTAATAAGGCCTAGCAATAAGGAAGAACAAATCAAATGTAAGAAGACCTAATAGAAGCTTTCGCTTCTAGAAGGATCTTCCTCTAGATTGTTATTTTGGATAGACATATTTAGTATAAATAGGAGTAGAGGGTATGAAAAGTTTTGTCTTGGATATTATTGTAATAGAGCTTTGCTCTGCTAGAGGTTGCCCCCTCGAAGATGCAAGTGAACATTGCTCTCAGTAATCAAAGTATTCTTTCTGGTGTTATTCTGGTATTATTGTGGTGTTGTTATATCATTGTTTATCTGCCATTTCTAGCTAATTATCCCTGTTTTGCATACTATTTTATATTTGGAATATTACAAAGATCACTCATGACACTTCGTATACGACAACGACAACTTGGGGGAAGTGCCTTCATACAAATACCTTGAAATCAATATTCATCAAAAGCTCAACTAGAACATTGAGAAAATGATAAATGGAGGGTGGAAAGCTTATTATGGGCTTGAAAACAATTATAAATCAATGGACCTTTGGATTTGGGATAAGAAAAAACTCCTCTTTTAGACTCTCATCATTCTTGCTATCTTATATGGATGTGAGGTTTGGGGATGCAATATCTCTAGAGAATCATGGAGAAAGATAGAGCAACTCCAAAAGAATTTTATAACTTATAATCTCAAAATTAAAGTCAATACACCCTATCCTATCCTCCTCATATAAGTGAGCATTTCCTTCATTGAGATCACGACTATGACTAGGAACCTAATGTACAAGGACAAAATAAACAACATGGAGGACAAGAGGCTTCCCAAAATATCTTCAAACTCCAGCCAAAACCACCTATGACTCAAGTGGGGATGGCATAAAGATGCCAAGTCTTGGCTAAATTATTGGGGAATAAAGGGATAGATCATTATGTAGAATAACGATACTATTTTTTTTCCACGAAAAAAAAAGAACGTGTTTTTTTCATCTGAGGAGACAAAATTACATTATGTAGGTGCCATATAGCACTGATCATCTGGAATATACATCAGATGATTCATGGCCACAACCGACTAGGAATAACTCCAAAAACAAAAAGGAGCTTCATCTAAAAAAAAGTTCATAACACAGTGAGTATACATCAAATTTTGACAAAAAACAGAGCTCAAGTAAAGAGCATCAATAACACAGATTTAAGGTTTGTAGCTTATGGACATAGTAATTGTCACAGCAAGTACTTTTCAACGATTTTGATTACATTTTACATACATGATTTGTTATGTTTTGAAAGTCGAATCCACAAAAAGAAAGAGTGATATTGGGTTGGCTGAATGAAGTTTTCTAAGAAAGGCCTATGGTAAGAATAATGATACTATTAAAAACATTGTTACATCTAAATTTAAGGAGAAATTGTGAAGCGATCAAGAATTAGAGCATAAAAGAAAATTAAGATATCGTAAGGAGGTGGTCAACCCTAATATAGAAGATCAAAAGTATCTCTCCGCTTCGACAAGTGCAAAGAATAAAAACAACATTGCTAAAATAAGAACAACTTCTCACGAGCTCCATAGCAAAACTGGGCATTGGACAATTCCCAAAATGTCGTGGGTTGAAAGACCATGTCATCTTTGTGACACTAAGTGGGTTGAAGATGAAAAACACTTTCTCTTAAATTGCCATGCATATACCTAAAGTAGATCCCAATTTCAAAAGATTTGTCACAATACCAACCTTCCCAACCTTCTAACTCAACAAAAATAGGTAATCTTGGAATGCTTCTCTTAATGCTTTTTGAGCAAATAAATAAAATTCTAAATAAATCCAAATAATTTCGTAAGTTTCTTAAGATCGAATAGACTAAATATGCTTTTAATGAATGTTAATCATCATTATCATCATCATTATATATATATATATATATATTAAAAAAATTTAAATTAATGAAAAAAATTTAAATGGATGAAAACATTATTTAATTTTTTACACAATGTAAATTAATTCAAAATTATTAATAACGTTGTATTAGATTTTTTTTATAATGAAACAAAATCGTACAACTTTGACTCATGACCGATTATTATATTACACACTTTGACAAATAATGATCAAACTTTATTATATTTTTCACGACCTGAGTTAAAAAAGAGACAACTTATAAACAAGACTAGACTTCTCTACATGTGTTATCTAAGGACGCATATTCCAAGATTTATTATTTATTACTCATGCCCAAAAATATCCAAACAAATTATTATTTGGTCTAAGTTGACTATTTCAATTTAAAGTAACCAATCGTGATTTGTCATGTTTATTAAGCGAGAAAACGAAAAACGTCAATGTGAGGGATAACATTGCCATGTTTGAAGATTTTAGTAGGGTTGCCATGTTTCAATACACTCAAAGCTTAAACAAAAGTTAATGTTTATCCCCTTCTCTAATCTTTTCTCTTATATGTGCCTTTCTCGTTTGGATGATAAGTTTTTATTAAAACATTTTTGTGATTATATATATATATATATATATTAATTAGTCACTGTGGTTTAGCAGTGACTATTAGTAATCAGTTTCTTAATTGGTGTATCCAAATTGATACAAAATTATTATTTTAATCAAAGTTTTTATGGATCATACAATTTTCTAATGTAAATTTTATTTTTTATTTAAACTTTTTATTTTGAGGTCTTATTTGCCCTCATATCGAGGTAAACTTAGGGTAAATTTTACATTGATGAGAGTTTTGAGAGAGTTTTGGATAGTAAGGATTAATGCTAGACACCATGTCTAGCATTAGTTCCTAACATTAAATGTTAGGCTTTCTCTCATATTTATTGCTTCTAATGTTTATTAGATAGTTACTTTGATTACACGTACAAAGTGCTATTATGATACATATGTGTGTCTTGTTGAACGTGTCATCAGACAAGCACAATCAATCCTCTATTTCATTCTCCATTTTCTTTCTACTCTGACGTCTTTCTCCCGATGGTTCGTCTGAGAACTACCCTTTTGTTGTGCCAACTTCTTCATTTGTTGGGTGCATGTTTCTTCATTCACGGCTTATTTGGCCTCATATCAAGGCAGACTTAGGGTAAATTTTACATTGATGAGAGAGTTTTGAGAGAGTTTTGGATAAAGGATTAATGCTAGACATCATGTCTAGCATTAGTTCCTAACATTAAATGTTAGGCTTCCTCTCATACTTATTGCCTCTAATGTTTATTAGATAGTTACTTTGATTACACGTATAAAGTGCTATCATGACACATCTGTGTGTCTTGTTGAACGTGTCATCAGATAAGCACAACCAATCCTCTATTTCATTCTCCCTTTTCTTTCTACTCCAACGTCTTTCTCCCAATGGTCCGTCTGAGAACTACCCTTCTGTTGTGCCAACTTCTTCATTTGTTGGGTGAATGTTTCTTCATTCACGGCTTATTTGGCCTCATATCAAGGCAAACTTAGGGTAAATTTTACATTGATGAGAGAGTTTTGAGAGAGTTTTGGATAGTAAGGATTAATGCTAGACATCATGTCTAGCATTAGTTCCTAACATTAAATGTTAGGCTTCCTCTCATATTTATTGCCTCTAATGTTTATTAGATAGTTACTTTGATTACATGTACAAAGTGCTATCATGACACATTTGTGTGTCTTGTTGAACGTGTCACCAGACAAGCACAACCAATCCTCTATTTCATTCTCCCTTTTCTTTCTACTCCGACGTCTTTCTCCCGATGGTCCGTCTGAGAACTACCCTTCTATTGTGCCAACTTCTTCATTTGTTGGGTGCATGTTTCTTCATTGACGGCTTTTGTTCTTCATTTGTTGGGTGCATGTTTCTTCATTCACGACTTGGGACCTGTAGGTGAACAAATAAATAAGTAATACTCAGTATAATAGTAACCTCTCATAAAATAGATTATGTCTTCAATTTGCACTTCATTTAAATGTTGTTTTTCTACATTTAGAGATCATCTAAACTGACATCCATTTTTTTCATTTTGAACATGAAAACAAGTGATAGAACCATCAGAATGCCATTAGAACTTTCATGCAACAAGAAGCCAAAATAATCTTGCTAGAAATGGAGGTATTTATGGGGTCGATTTTTGTAGAAAATTAGACAACCATGCCTCATACCTTTATATCTATTTGAATAGATGAGAAAATCAAGCATACGAGTCCACATACCTTCTTGTTCCAACTTATATTCTCCTGGTTAGTCCACATACCTTCTTGTTCCAACTTCTATTCTCCTGGTTAGTCCACATACCTTCTTGTTCCAACTTCTATTCTCCTGGTTACTTATCCTATCCAACAGACCTTGTAGTTAAAGCCAATGAAACCCCATTAATGAGGGCCTAATGAGTGATTGAGTAGAAGTCTTGTGCAAGCTACCAGTGGAAGGCCCTTGCACGTGGAAAATATACTAGATCAAATTCTTTTACCTTTGCATCCTTTGCAACCTTCCATTTGTAACCATCAAACAAACTGTGTCAAAGGCAGAGTGTTAAGCCACTTAATAATCCAAAAATTGCATAACAATGTAGGGTTTCAAAATAGTCACTCCATTAATTCACTAAAACCTTCACAATTACTTCCGTTTCACCTTCATATCACCTTCATATCACCTCCACATCATTACATTTACCTCATCATTGGGTTATAACTATGCTTTTCCAAAGTTTATCAATTCTTAACATTCTTAAGTGGATTTGTGGTTAAACTTTAGAAAATAATATACTTATACTTATACCTAATAATTAGAATGAGTTTGGTGACATGTGTAGGTGATTTGGAAGCTTCCAAGACACTCTTATGTGGCCTCCAATACTCAAATTCGAATTCCCTTCAAGATATGGAAGGAGATTTGGATAAAGGTCAAAGAGGATATGTGTCTCATCATTTTCCATTTGGTTGTAACAATATGAGTTTTTTATGGATCTAGGGAGAGAATAGTGGATCTCCATTAATAGGGTAGCTTCTTATGTTCTTGTATAAATAGGAGTGTTACCTCCTTCATTTGTAAGCTTGTAATCTTAGAGTTGGTTTGTAATGGACATTTTGAAATAAAGAATCATACTTCGATTTTGCTTCTACATCTAAGTCTCCTTTGAAGTGGTGTGCTTGTGGAGTTATGGAGGGCCCACATGGCCTCACTTGCATGCTGATTTGCTTATTTTAGGTATAGCTTAATTTATGTTTTTGTTTGATTTCAGTTTTTAAAGTCTTGCTAAATGCTCTAATACTGGAAGGATCTTATTTGAAAGTGTTTTTGTAAGAGAACCATAAGATCTCAGACAATTATTAGATTTAGGTTTGTTTGGTTTCAGCTCTTAAGTTTTGTTAAATGTTCTAATATTGGAAGAGTCTTATT
>ML794416.1:0-37050 GCA_009831015.1 Picea engelmannii | reverse complement strand
GGGGGGGATAGGGGGGTGGAGGAAGGAATGAGTGAGGGCTAGGGGAAGATGCAGGGTGCAATGGAGGGAGACAGAGGAGCTAGAGCAGGGAATGGAGCGGAGGGAGGCAAAGAGGAAGCCACTGGTTCTCAAGAAGCGAAGGGAGGCAGAAAGGATGCCACTGGTGCGCAAGGAGAAATCACAGAGAACAATGGTGCGGGAGGAATTGTGAGGGCCGAAGAATGTTGCAGAGAGAGTGCACCAGGGAAAGAATGGAGAAAAATGAGCCCGGATGTCCCTCTTAACTCCCTGAAAGCTTGAAAGGACCTCTACATTCGCCATTGAAGGCAAAAAAGACTCCTGCATCCTCCTGGTATGCTCTTCCTGGCTGGTTCTCTTGCCCAATATCCTAACCAGACGCACTAACATAACTCCCCTCATGGTGTGATCCATGGAGGAGTAAATGAGCAGAGGGTTGCGACCGGGGTTAATAACTCCCCCGACTGCTCTGTTCCAACTGTCTTCCACTTTTCGCCAGGTGGCACTTCATCTGGGTGAGGGTAGTCCCTTTGGGCTAGCTCCATGCAGTGAGTCCATAGAGTCGAGGTTCGGGATCGGCTGGAATTTGTGAGAGTGATCTATTGTGTGATTTCGACTCCTGCATTGGCTAGTCTATCCGCTACCTTATTTGCATTGCACCTTATGTGAGAGGTGGTGATAGTGAGAGAGGGTTTGAGGAGTGATTGAAAGCTATGGAGGGGACCCAACAGGCACCAACTAGGAGTAATTTTTTTTGGATCTCTTCCATTGAGGATTTTAGATGCCAACTTAATTATGAATTTGGAGTCTCCTTCTATGATCATGCACGTTAGGTTGTGGTCCAGAGCCAATTGTACTCCTTTTATTAGACCCCATATTTTCGCTGAGTTGTTAGTGTCAAATCCCATATTTTCTACAGTAATACTATGGATTTGGCCTTTTCTGTTTCTTATAACTGCTCTTGCACCTGAGAGGCCCAGATTGCCTTTTGAAGTGCCATCAAATTTTATTTTATGCAATTTGGACGGTGGGGGAGACCAAACCGAGGGACTTAAGATTGTGGCTATAAGGGGGGGCTGTTGAGATGGAGTGGAGAGAGAGAGAGAGCAAGAAGCCCTAAGAATTAAGAATCAATATCTCTCCCGGGTCAGAGGGGAGGTCTTCTTGAGTCCACAATTGGAGCTGAAGGGTTTCCTGGAGGTGCGAAAGGATGGTGGACTAGAGGCAAGCGATTGGGGAGGACTGGGAGTGAAAAATTCTTTTGTTTCTTTGTTTCCAAAGTTTCCAAACAATGAAGCTGCGTAGGAGTTTCCAGGTTCTGTTCAGGATTGGGATTTTGTAGGATCCTGATCCCCAAATTCTGATAGTGCTCATGATGTTATCTTTGACTCGATTGGTTCTTCTCATGAGTTGGGTGGCTTGGTTCCAAATTTCCTCACTGAGAGTACAATTGTTTAAGAGGTGATCCAAGGTTTCTGCTTGCTGATGACAGAGATGGCAGATCGAGGGGTCGATAAAACCCCTTCTTTGAAGATTGTCCTAGGTTAAGGTCTTGTTTTGAAGGAGGAGCCATAAGAACGTGGATATTTTGGGCCAGAATTTTGATTTCCAAACTGTTGTCCAAATGTGGTATTTTTGTAGCGTTTGAAATTTTTCCTATAGAATATATCCTTCCTTGAGAGTGAAGTTTCCATGAGGTGAGTGCCCCCATCGGAGGATATCTGGATCTGTGCTTATCCAGATTCTTCTTGCGGTGATTGCTTGCCTCCAGTGTTGTAGGTCACAGTTCTTTGCTGCTTGTAGTTCTCGATGGGAAGATTTCCAGTTTCGCCAAGGAGAGTTGGTTGGGGTGTGTGTCCACATGTCAACTACTTTGAAGGTAGCAAGATCTTGTATGTGATTTTCATAGGAATGCAGATTTTATTTTGATTAGAGGGGTGGCAGTTGTTGCCAGGGGTCTGTCCGGTTCTGTCTAGAATAGGGCACTCTGGTCATTACGAATTTCCCGAAAGGCGTGTTCCTAAATTAGTGGCATGTTTTTCCAAGCCACATTCCAGATGTTAGAGCCTTGAATTTTGTCTTGCAGCCTGATCAAGTGGGCTTGTTGAGCGTTTGGGGCATTTTTATGTTTCCAAAGCTTAGCCCAATTTTCTGTTGTATTTTTGAGCCATCTCCACCAGATTTTGGCTCCCATAGTATTATTGAGTTTTCCAGGGTCCTGCAGCCCCAGACCGCCTAGGGATTTAGGCTTACAAACTTTGTCCCAACTAACCAGGGCCCATTTTTTGTCTGGGTTGTGGCCATGCTAGAGGAAGTTCCTCTGCAGATTCCTTATTTTCTTTATGACAAATTGAGGGGCAGCTAGGGCTGAGAAGAGGTAGGCCGGGATGGCTTGAAGGACAAATTTTAGGAGGGTGATTCTAGCTGGGAGATTGAGGGAGCAAAAGGTCCAAGTGCTGAGACAATTGGAAATGGAGAGGAGGAGAGAGTCCTAGGAAAGATTTCGGGTCGCCGAGTCTGAGAGAAGGAGGCCTAGTTATTGAGTGGGCAGGGTGCAGACAGGAATGGTCAAAAGCTAGGAGATGTGTTGTTGGATGGCCATAGGCGTGTTGAAGAAGAATAGTTGCGATTTGGCCAGGTTGAAGGTGGTTCTTGAGGCTTCGTTGAAGTCGTTGAGGATGGAGCTAAGTTTGTTTACTTCTTGCGCTGTGGGGGTATTCAGAAGCATTGTGTTGTACACAAATTGACTGTGGGAGGCTATAGTCTAGAGCCCGTGGAGGGAGAGGCCCTGCAGGGATCCATTTTGGATAAAGGCTTTGATGTAGAGTCCAAGGCCTTCCACCATTATGACAAAGAGGAACGGGGAGAGAGGGTTGCCTTGCCTTATTCCTCTTGAGGGTGAGAAGGGTTATGAGGGGGTCCCGTTGACCAGGATTGAGAAGAAGGTTAAGGATACAAGGTTCATGATCCAGTTTATCCAGTTAGTGCTGAAATCGAAGGCTGTTAAGGCAACTCTCATGTAATGCCAACTTATTTTGTCAAAATATTTTGAAAGATCAAGCTTTAGAAGCATACCTGGAGTGAGGGTTCTTTTGAGCGAATGGATGACTTCATGAACGAGAATGATGCTATCTATGATTTGCCTTCCTTCGATGTACCCAAATTGCTCCTTTGAAATGATGAAGGGGAGGATTGGTTTGAGACTTAGAGCTATAACTTTGGAAATGATTTTATAGATCACGTTGCATAGCGCTATGGGTTTGAAGTTCTTCGGATTTGTAACCCTCTCTTATTTGGGTATAAGGGTGAGGAAGGTGGCATTGAGTGCTGGGAGAACTTTGCCAGAGCTATGAGATTATTCTACCAGTTGCTACACTTCTTCCCTTAACATTGGCCAATACGAGTGGAAGAAGTCTATTGTGAATCCATCTGGTCCTGGAGCCTTGCTTGTGGGTAAGTCCTGAATAGCCTGATCAACTTCTGCCCGGGTTATGGGTGTCATGAGGGCTTCATTCTGTTCATGGGTTATTAGAGTCAGGATGTTTTGAGTCACTCTTTCAATTGTAGAAGTGCGGTCCACCGGGGGTTCTGAGAGGAGATCGTTGTAGAAGCCGGTTATCTCGTGCATTATTTCCTAATGGGAAAGCAGTGTGGTGCCCTGCGAGTCTTCCAGCTTCGTGATGCGGTTGATGAAGCATCTGTGGATCATGGAGCAATGGAAGAATTTTGTGTTTTTCTCTCCCTCTTTGAGCCACTAAACACGAGATTTCTATCTCTAGATAATTTCTTCCTGTTTGTATCTCTCTTCCAGTTTCTTTTTGATATGTTTCTCCTCTTGTTGCTGAGTTGGAGTGTGTCCGGTTTGGATGATTTGCGCCTGCATGGATTCTAGTTTTTGTTCCAACAGTTTTCTTTCCTGGAAGATGTTCTCGAAGACATATTTGTTCCATTTTCTCACCTATTGTTTGAGCTTTTGCTGGAAGAAGTACATTTTGGTGCCTTTCTGGATTTCCGCAGTGCTCCATCAGTATTGGGCCATCTCTTGGAAATCTGGGTGGGAGAGCCAAAATTTCTCAAATCTGAAAGGTTTGAGCTTGGGGGTGGCGATTGTGTCAATCCAGAGCTGAACCAGCCAATGGTCCAAGCCTACTTTAGGGAGGATGTTAGACTCTACTAGAGGGCCTTCCAAGAGGAGGGTTTCTGAAATAAGGAATCGATCTATGCCCTGATCACTTGTTGGTCCAGGTAAAGGTACCATTTCCATTTTTAATATCAACCAATTTGTGTTGATCTATGAGTTCTTGGAATTTTAAACTATCCTGTTCCAGGGGTTTTTTCCCTCCCCTTTTTTCCTCCAGCGAGGGATCATGTTGAAGTATCCTCCAACGATCCATCTTTTGTGCTCAACTATAGAGCCTAGGTAAGCTAGTTTCTGAAGGAAAAGGTCTTTGTCTTGGCTGTTCTGTGGTCCATAGGCATTGGTGATCAATCCATCCTTGTTTGAGCCAATGGCTTGGTAATGAGCTGTAAGAGTTCTCGTTGTAGAGAAACATTGGTCTAGAATGACCGTGGTGGGGTTCCAAAGAATGACCAGGCCCCCTGCTGCTCATTTCAAGTCAGTGTGGTACGCGTCGCATGTGCACCAACATATTTTGAAGATTTCTTCTACGGTTTGTCCCACACATTTTGTTTCTTAAAGAAGGAGAATGTCAGAGTCTTCCATTTTGATGCAATTTTGGAGAATCCTTTGCTTGGATCTTCCATTGAGGCTTCTGATGTTCTAGGTGAGGATCTTCATAGTGAACAATTTGATGGGTGGAAAAAGGAGATCCCTAAGAGCCTATGTATCTGTCCCGAGTTGATCATATAGTTTTCGGCTTCCTTTATGAGCTGATGCGTCAATTTTCTTCCCCGCCTCTTATTCTCCTTTGGATATCTTCTTGGGTCTGGGTTTAGGTCTACACTGATGCCTAGCCTTGAGGTGGCCCCTGCTGATGAGTCCAAAAATACCTTGTGAACCTTCCTGAGCTGGTCTTCTGGCAAGGTTTGTAGGTCCTTGTTGAGTGCTTCTTCTAGCCTGTCTAGGTCTATTTCAGCTAGGTCTTTCTCATCCATTTCCATGATTGTATCTTCTTCCTTTCTCGGTTCTTTCCCTTGTCTAGGCAGTTTTGTGGGTCAGCTAGTATACTCGGGGTCAGGTGCCCCTGCGACTACTAATCTTCCTTATTGTTGTTGTGATCTTTTCCCGCTACCTTGTGGGGGTTCTCCACCTCTTCTGCCTTTGGGAGGTTGTTTAGGGCTTCGAAAGAGTTGGTGTTGGGGTTCTTTCTTCTGCTGTTGGTGGTGGGTTTCTTCTGCGATTTCCTTCTGTGACTTTGGACCTAGGTAAACCCTTCCTTTGGCTTCTCTTCCGTTGTAGTATTGGGGGGGGGTATTGAGAGGGTAGTCTTTGGAGAGATGCCCGTTTTCATGGCACTTCCGACATCTGAAGGGTATGTGTTCGTAATCTATGGTTTGGGCCCATTCCTCATCCTGGTATTCTAGGGTAACCATGCCTGGCAGGGCTTTGGAGATGTTCATATAGACACATATTCTTGCGTAAGAGGTGTATTTCCTCTGTTTGGTGGCTTATGAAGACTTGGCGTGTTTGCCTAGTGTATTGCCAATTAAAATTTAGATTTATTGTAACTAGAACTCTTGAGGTAGGGAGTAGAGGCGAATCCATATCAGAGCATAGGCAAAGTTTTCCTTTTTTGTCAGAAGCGATCGATCTAGAAGCACAGATAGAGGTCAACAGAGTTATAGAAGTAAGGTCCTCCTTCAAAGATGTGGTCTTTGTCCTCAAGGTTGTAGAATATGACTGTGAAGAATCCCTTGGAGCTTAGTTGGAGCTCGTAATCCCCCTCCGTTGGGGTTCCACCATGCCTTGATCCAACGAGCTAGGTCTTTTTCTGAGGGCTAGAGGTCTAGGAATTTTCCTACGAGGGCATGGTCCCTCATAAACTGTGTATATTCCCCTATTCTCTTACTCTTTATGACATACCTGGGTGCAATCGGGGCTTGCGGGATGCATTTTCCAGGTATCCAAGCCCGAGCTGCTTTTGGATGCGAAGATTCTGCATCCATGTTTGTGCCTGTGCTTGCATCAGTCTCTTCTTGCAAGTATTTTTCGTGCAGGTGCGGAGGCGGTTCAGAGGACGACCGACACGTGCAAGAGTTCTTTGGGTCGTTAGCTACGACATTGCGATACAAGGGGACTTTCACCCCCCCTTCGACGCTCATTCTGTTGAGACGGTTAGAGAAACATAGTAGAGTGTGCCAGACACATACATAGGAGGTCGATAGTGGTTGGGACGGAAGGCTGGAAGAAGCATGAAACCCTAAACCTAGCGAAGCTTAGTTCGCCATGTCCATGTTTTTCTTCTCCACGTTGATATTATTTGAATGATGTGAAAATACACATTTTGATGTAATCAATTGATTTGCATTCTTTTTTAAGAAAACATCATTATATGGATTTCTTAGAATAATTGATTAACTTGTTTTGTCTTCCAAGAAAATAACAACGTACAAACAATATAATGATGTAGGAATATCATTGGCTAAGGGAGATAAAATATACACATTTTAATTTATAAATAGATGTGGAAAATTTATAATTGCTTGGACTTGTGCATGTCCACATTATCCCGAGCTTGCATTTTAATGCTTCAAGGGTGCATTTTCCTAAATTGTCTTAATAAGAACAACTTTGTCTTATGGCACAAGATGAAAAGGGTCTGTAGAGAATTGAATGTAGAAAATAGATCATCTTGTAGAACTTGATTTGGTTCCTTAACTTGAACTCAACATGCATTTTAGTGATGTCTGTATGCATTTTTTAGAAATTTAAAACACAATGTCAAAGGGAAATTTTGTAGATCAACTAGGTGCATTTGAAAGTGAATGAAGGAAAATTGCGACCTGGGTTTTATAGCCGACATGAAAAAAAATATACCTATGATTTTATTTTCTTATGGCATGCGTAAAGTGGAATAGGAGTGCATTTTGGTAAAACCTCATAGCATTTTTGGACAATATGTAAATAAGGGCCAACTTTGAGTATTTTTGCACAACAATAGGTTTTAAGGTCCAATTTGAAAATATGAGAATGTAGTAAGATGAAGAATGACAAAATGCACATTCTTCAACTTGAATCAGTCAAATTGGCCAAGAAATGATCTTGGGCGTGCATTTTGGTGAAGCCAGACAATTTTGGTCAAAATATTGATATTGCTAACCTTTCATATTCACAAGAGACAAATAGAGGTGAAATTATTGGAAAACTATGAGATATGGGTTTTCTAAGCAAGGTGGAAAAATACAAAAATTATATTTTCTCCCTCAAATTGACACTTCTTCAATTATCGACGTGGATTTTTCTAAGCCCTCTCAAGCGTATTATACCATGTTTTTAACAATAGACTTGGATTTTTAGCAATTAATGCAGGCTTTGCATTGTTGTGTACAATCTAGGCATGATGGAATGTAGGATGACTATGTTGGAGCATTTCATGTGACCATTGAGCTTTCATTTATGAATGGAATGCATTTATTAAGGCATTTTTAGCCTAAAAATGGTAATGCATGACATTTTTTCTTATGCTCGAGATTTGGACTATTGGGTTAGTTGGAAGGCCAAAAGACAAGGATCACAAGCTTAAATATAAAGTYCGTGAATTAAAAAGGGCCTTTAGATCTATAATGACAACATTATATAGTTTGGGTTTGTGTAGAATCCAAAGATCATAATGGCTCTATGAATGTGACAATGATGAGAGTTTGCACCATTGCCTTGAATAAAAGATAACATAGTTTAGTTGATGTTCATTTTTCCGTTAAATGTCGTTGATTAAATTTGCAGAGGTTGTAGTTTAATGCCTTTACTGTGATTTCTAATTTGATAATAGATTATGAGTGTTTAGCGTCCCCTCCCATGTACTCCCAACCATAGGACAAGTAGCCAGTTAATCAACCATTAAATTCTATCCCTCAATGGACCATTCCACCATGACATTGTAGAGAAGGTCTTCCATGGAGACCCATAATTGAATAAAATGCATGCATGGGTGAAATAATAAACAATACCATAAAATTAATTAAGCATGGTGAAAGTTAAGAATAGACACATTCCCATGATTAGATTTAAGCATAAGCACACATACAACATGCAAGATACATATATGACCATAACACTAATTAACATTCAATTTTAGAGTCATATACAAAGACACGACACTTTGTTTTAATAGAAGATAATCCAAGAAGTTGATTATGTAAGAGTAATTTTTCACTCAACCATAGGTATCCAACGCAAATTACACTCGAAGTTGGGCTATGAGGGCACAAGGGATAAGGAACCAAGATACAAGCTTCTAGCTCACTCAACCCAACCTATTTTCTTTCATAGCTTAGGGAATATGCTCACTATAGAGCAATCCAAGCATCTCATCCAACCATCAAACAACCATGGCACTCACATCTACTACCCTACATAAAATAAGGAAGATCTTCTCTTTCTATGCTCAATAGTGCATGATGGATATTCTTCCCTTCCAGTGCTCTTCAATGGAGGCAAAAATAGTCTAATCTACTAAATGCACGTTGGGAATAGCCTGCAACATTTGGCTATCAAACATTCAATGAGAAACAAATACATTGTGTGTGGAGGATTCTTGACTTTCCTGACCTATGTTCTCACCTACAACCATTTATATTTCATCCCATGTTTGCAAATTCCTCTCTCAAAGTGTTGATTTTGGTCAATTTTCGGATTGGTTAATCATCAACCATGGAGAACACAACACAAGAAGTGTAAATCATGGACATGAGAATGATTGAATGAATGATAATGAGGGAGTTGAGGGAATCATGGTTGAGTTTCCTTCAAACAAAAGATTGACTCTTCTACTTCCTCATAATCATTGTATTCAATCCATGCTCCAATAACTACATGAGTAGACTTGCCCACCAATCTCTACATGCAAGCACTGATTGGATTTCTAAGTCAATGGAGGTGGATGGATTCATTTAAATCACATGAAAAAAAATAGGTGAGATCTTAGGCTAATAGCTTGATAATTGGCAGTAAAGGATCACTTTTCCATAGGCTCCTTTTTCTCTCCCCCTTTAGTGGAATCATAGCCCCTCTCTTTCTCTTCACAACAACCTTGGACCATTATATATTATATTATAGCATCAATATTTGCATAACTTAAGTTCACCATGGTAACCCTATCATAAGGCCTATAAATATATATTTACATTGTTTACATCCATGGCCATTAACTAGCATGCTTTAGCCTTGAGCTCCACTCTAGGAATCTATGCATGTATATTTACAACATCTACATGCAAGGTTATTTACTTAAATTTACATGGCTCGACTCTTGTCATTATAAACACACATTTACAATTTACACATAATCTGATCCAGTGCATTCCAAGGGCCAAAACAAGTGTATTACACTGTGGAATCTTTGTTTGAATTAATGCATGTGTTGTTGTGAGTTCCTTTGCTGTGAGACTTTGATTGCACACCCTAGGGTACTACATCATATAATCATACTCCAAACAACAATGAACGAAAATAAATGTTTAGAGATAACTTGACCTATTTTTTTAGAGGAGGAATGGTTGTTGCAACAACAATCGAAAGAAGAATGGTGTGCATAATAAAAAGGTAAAACCTAATGCCTTCCATGAACTTTTTCCATTGTTGAAAATAAATCCATCGACCCCAAGACAAATACAAACACATCAAAAAATCTAAAAAAAGCAAGCAACGAAAGATGAATCACAAATACAAACATAGTAAAAAAGAAATCAACATCTAGATGAATCACAAATACACACATAGTAAAAAAGAAAGCAACATCAAAAGATGAATGAATCCCCCCAAAAAAGTAACTCTCGTAAAATGCAATTAAAACGTCGATCACCAAAAATCAATGTGATATGCATACTAAACTACCCAAAATATAATTATATATGGTACAACCAACAAATGATCTCTATTATTTGCAACTTGCATATTCTTGAATATGCCCAAATAGCTAATAAAAGTAGAAGCTACAAACACTAGTTCTCATTTTGGCCTAAGGAAACCACAGTAGTAGCCAAAACCCAAATCTAGCCAGATCAACTCCCTATTAAATATTATGGCATGCCCATGCCTTGCATCAATTTAATTTTCATGCTCATCTCTACTGATATGTATCTATGCATTCTTAAATGCATATTCTCCTTGCAACAAAATAATAATAAATGAATGTCCACACGTAGGGTTGGATAAGAAAGATATGGATGTGAGCATAGAGAATGGATGGGTTCTCAAGATAAGTCTAGAATGGGAAAATGATAAAGACAAGGAGAACAATGGAGAGTGGTGGAAAGTGGGTTACTTAAAATGCCGACTCTTACAAAAATGAAAATTTGGAGAAAGCATAGGCCAGGATCGAGAATGGTGTCCATGGCATCTAAATTTCAAAGATGAGTGAGAAATTGGGAAATAAGAAAAAACAATGCCCTATTCTCATGGAATTATACAAAGCCTGCCTACATGTGTTAACAAAGTTTTCCCTCAAATCCTGTTTACATGTCTTAACAAACTTTTCCCTCAAATATATTTGATAATTCTTTCGAGACAATTCCTCAGAGTTTCAAAGGTACATACCACAAAGTTGTGTAAGAAAAATCCATCTAATTGGAACATTTTTTTTGTTGTTGTTGAAAGTAGTTGTTGTTGGGGCAAGCCATCATAGAAGACTACTATCAAGCACATAAAGTATTGGAATTTTCCAAGCACCCTCCCTGCCAATTTTTTTGGGGAATTTTTTGGTTTGGATATTCCCTCTCATAGAATTTCTTGTTTAAAATGATGCCCTTCATAAATAAAGTTTTGTTAAAATATTCAACCTTTAATAATGAAGTTTTATTATAGAAATATTTACAAGAGAAGCTCTTTAACAATAAAAAATCATGCATAACGTGTCCTGATCCTATATATATATATATATATATATATATATATATATATATATATATATATATATATATATATATATATTTTTTTAAAAAANTATATATATATATATATATATATATATATATATATATATATATATATATATATATATATATATTCTTTTGAAAAATAAAAAAAAAAATATGTGAAAATGCGAATAATAATAGAAACCATGCATAACTAGAGTTTTGATCTAAGAGTTGCATTATTGTGAAAAGTTAAAAAAAAGTGTCAAAAGGGAAACAAATTTGCATAAACATAGAGTTGATGCAGCTTAAAAACACAAGATAGGTTAACTTGTGATGAAGTACTAATTTATTTGTCAATATGAGCCACATCCATCAAGATTTCTAGGAGAAAAACCCAAAGGTCATCAAACACCCTCATTTCCCAACTACTAGGTAGTCGTGGACCTAGGAAGCATATAAATTAGTATAGTTGAACAACATCAAGCAATCTAAATTGCAATCCAATACATTTGTAAACATAAATTTTAGTAAATATATCAATAAAAAAAAGTTCTTGTTAGCAATTTAAATTAAATAACAAACTATTATTTCATTCACGAGTCACAACAATTTGATAATTAATTGCAATGCACTAATGACTAGCTAGCAAGTAGTAACGCCAAATTTTTTGACTCATAATTCTCATATTACAATGAATTAAAATACAAATACAAAATTTTCAATATTTAACATTTCAAAATGCATATATTATGACACACAAAATGTTGTTAGAACTTTATCTATATTATCTTGAGAGTTGACAATTACCACTAGTGAAGGAGATCCTCTTTACAAAATGGCAAAGTGAAAGATTGTTAGAAATTGGGATTATAGGTTCTAGATTAACATTCACATGTTGCTGCTGAATTCCATACATGAAGAATTTTTTGGCTTTATAACAAAATCAATAGGTTAGTTTTAGCATTTACATTCATATTTTATAAAACTTTTGATTCTAATTAAAAACAAAACCTAAAACTCATCTAGAAAAGTGTTCTCGTAGATACCAACGTTATTGATAAGAAAATGAATGGGATTTGCAGCCAATGACAACCTGAAAGCTTAAGAATCTAGATTTAACTCCGGAAAAACATTGGGAGTCTAGAGTTGAAACTAGGCATTGGGCAATTGAAAGAATTCATAAAAGTTACCGTGAATAATAATGGAATGTGGTAACTAACATGTTTGGCTTCCCAACAAATATTAAAATATTACCTGCCAATAAAATCCTAAATCTTGAAGGATGACCACTACAATCACGATTCACAATAATAATTATGTTGATAATTTCCATTCATAGTAATAGGTATATTTATAATTGAAATTTATATTTACATTATACATTTACACATAACCACTGACACCAAATATACATAGTCTTGTTTCTTCTACAACCATTGAGGATTTGTAAATGCATAGAGCCTCATAATATAAATGACACATTGAGAAATATTTTATCCATAAACAATGGTGATAACTTGTCCATCCATGAAAATGGTTTGTACAAAATGCACCATTATGAGCAATATGTCAATCAAATTCCAACCTTGGGTGAAAAAAATAAGTAGCAGAACATGGGCCAATAGATACCATTGATATCTACACATGAAGATGGAAACTTTAAGACATGACACATTTTACAAGCATTACCATACATAAATTGATCCTTAATGATAACATTGGATATAATGGTTTTTGGTAACAAAACTTGGTACAATGATTATCTTTGAGGTTGGTAGATGATAACTTCAAAAATATGAACCCGTGATAATAAGGCACAATGATATGTAGAATAAATGGTATTATTTAATAGTAGTAATGTATCCGTGTATTTAAACTTTGGTTAAGTGAAGATATAATGTCGGTCAACTATAAATTTAATAGTTGGTCAACAATTTTGTGAATGTTATATACCTACCTTATGTAATAGGGGGAAATTGAGATTTGGGGTATCAATCTCCATAACTTCAGATAATAGGAACAACAATTCATCATTTAGGAAACTTTTAAGGAACAATGGATCCCTCCCACTCCTCTCTTTACAAAACTGAATTTTGATATTGTTTGTTGATGAGGCACTCAACCCATACTAGAATCAAAGAAGTTCTTCCAAATTGTAACAACCATCCAATTTCCTTGATGCTCAAACATTCATGAGACCAAATATATTTTTTGTATAAGGATTGCCTATATGGAAAGGTGTTTTTATTGTCATTGGTATAAGCATCAAACACTTGATGCTAGAGGGATTTTAACTAATTATTGACAAATTGAAACTAGTCACTAAGGGTTTTGTAAAAAAATGTTTATCTGCAAATTAGAGATTACTAGAACCGTTGGAATAGGCTTTAAGTACTTTGCATACTTATGAAGATAAACAAATTCTACACACCTATAAGAGAGGAAATTGGGTGGTGAAATTGGGGGGTGGATGGTTTTACAAATATGGGTGCAAACTTGCAATGGGGTGAGGATTTTTTTTTGCAAGTATGGAACCAAGCAAACTATGCTAGGATCACACAAGTACACAAGGAGCTGATAATCCAAGAATTTTGAATAGGAAATATAGAGGTAGTGTCAAGGAAGTGGTTTCTTGATGGGGAAGGCCATCAATATCTTAGTCAAGATGGAGATTTGCCACCATCTTTCCCATGCCACCCATAAGAAAAAAGTATTATGTTGGATGTATATCATCAAGTGAGGATTAGAGGACTAGATTTATATAGGAAAACAACAATGAAAATAAATCATTCCATTTGGATAAAATTAGTCAAGTTACCACCTTAGAGTTGATCATTTTTATGGGGGAAGCTCATTGCATAGAATACTGGGGTGTTAGATTTATATGATAATTTTCATTATGATTACCCATTATCACCCTCTTACTAAGCTATGCTAAGGAATTCTAAATCTCAATAGAAGGAAAGAAGGTAGTGGCCAAAGCCTAATTTCTCACAAGACCATGATACAAAATGAGGAGTAAGGAAGAATAGAGATTCTCAATTAAATCTTCTAATATCAAGCTTGAATTAAAGAAAATATTATGTATGTAGAAATAATTGTTTTTGATACAAACATCCCTGTGAGGAAAATACTGGCCCAACAATGCATTCATTGTTAGGAAGGGGGCCTCTTTAGTGACTATATGTGATCCCAAAGGAGTCCAACCGAAGCTACAAAGGGATGATAAAGACAAACAAACTAGACTAGTGGACACCTCCATGGAAACTATTCAAACCGTTAAACCCTAATTAACAATAAATAACTAGAGAGAAGATTGTAATGTCTATATTGGGATCCAAGATCCGATTTTAAGTCCTGAGTATATGAAGGAGTCAAACTCGATGTTAAACTAAATGTTAATGTGCATTATAATGCTAGTGTTTATACTTATGTTTCAATATGTATGATAAAGAACAATATCTCTGGAAAACATCGGGTGTAGAAATTTTGTGTTGGAAGGTAATGAATAATTATTTGAAAGAAAACTAGGGTCATCAACAAGTCAAAATTGGAATCAAAAATTTGACTTGGGACATAATTTTTTTTTATCTTATGTAATATAATTGGTTGTAGTCTATTTACCAAAAAAATCTATTTATAGGTATATATTCCCTTTGAAGGACAATAAATAATTAACAATAAAAGTCCTCCATGTACATGGACCCCCTAAAATAACACTAGGTGAAATTTAATTTTAATGGGGACTTTCATTAATGGAAATTGAAGTCCTATTGGGAAATATGAGTGATATGGAATAAACAAGGAAGAATAAGGGTACACAATCTTTTATAAATTTCTATGTTCATTAACAAATGACATATATGAAATGGATGCTTTGGTGTTGGGGTCAAACTATGCATTAGGTTGGGCCACCAAACCTAGAAATGGAAGGAGATTCCAAAATCATTATTAATATACTCTAGAAAAGGAGTAATGATTCTCATGGTACCCACAAGACAAAATTAAATGGATTAAACATACTACTATTTGTAGGAATATGGTTTATAAGCACACCAAAATAGGAGGAAACAAAATTGTTGATTGGTTAGCTAATGTGGTAGTCGATCAAGACAATGAGGTTGTTGTTAGTGAAATTAATGATGACATTAGAGAAGTTTAGGGGTGGTAGGCTAACCTAGGTTTCTAAGTTAATGCTTGAGTTAAATTTTCTAAGGTGGTCACCCCCCACCCCAAACACCTTATTACCCTATCCTTATTTCTCTTCTCCTTATCATAGTCATGGAAGAGTTCATGATCAATATATCAAACATATTTGGAAGGTTATTGAATGTTGATCCATGCCATTTAATACCCTAACAAGATGTGACATTAATGGTGAAGGATAACAAGGTTTTGAGTTAGATGATATGGGCAAGAGGGCATAGTAGTTTGTAGATTAGTGAGTGATTAATGAAGAATGAAGAAATACCAATTTGAGAAATGCTCAGAAATTTCCTAACTCTACACTTGTTCTTTTTAGTATACGATATTTAAGAGTTACAAGAGAGAGATCAAATCTAACCAGATATTTGTGAAACAAATAAACAAATAAAATTTTACAACCCACTAATGGAAAACCATTAATATTTACAACATAATGTTGGTTTTCCTTCATTGCTAGTGGTTAAGGATTTTGAAGCTGCATACTACCATTCTTTGAGCTATGGGATTGGGCCCTGCAAGTTTAGGTGATAGGTTCTAGGCTTGTTCCCTCAAAGTTCATGTTATTTCCTCCTTATTTAAGTGAAATTGTTCCCACTTTCTCCATAACATGAGGGAAGTCATTGTGCAAAGATTTGATATAAATACAAGAAGCATTGGATGGTGATTGGCCTTGGCTGCTCACTAGATATTGATTGCAACGATAACGATGAGTATGCTAGGTGAATATATCTAGAAAGGTGTCTAGCTCAAAGGGTTGTTGGAAATCTGGAATTTTATGTGCTGAATGTAAAACAAGGTTTCTTCCTCCAAGTGAGATGGATAATATAGTTTTAATTGGGAAACATTGATGACATTGTGAATGCCCAAATGCATTGGAAGATCCAATTTTAATGCATTGTTTCCCACTTGTTGAATAACAATGTAAGGCCCATAATGAAACAGATGGATTTAGTGATGCTTCTAATTCTTGAACTACTACTTCCTCAAATAAAGAAAAACAAAATCACCACCTAAAATGGAAAGGGTAAGTAGTGGTGATCATGGAACTCCTTTTACTTAGCTTGGCACTCTTGCAGTGTAGTGTGAACTAGATGATAGGTATAATGTGTAAAGTGTTGAATAAAGGTGGATGAATGTTCTTGTTCTAAATATTGATGGGAAGACAACGATAGGTAAAGATACTAGCAATTCACAAGAGGCAAGAGGTTGGGACTCATAACAAAATTTAGATCGAGAATGGTTGGTGGAAGCATGTACTACCCATTTATAACTATGTTGTATGATACAAAGGTAGGTGTCCTAGTGTTTGAGACAATTGAAGGAGGTGACGAGAGCATTGACCAAGGTATGGTTGATGACTTCAGCTTGGTCATTGGTTTGGGGACGAAAGGTGGTAAAATATCTCTATTGGAAGCCCATAAGTTTCGTCTATCAGAAATGATAAATAAGGGGAGGCCAAAAAAAGTCTAGGCATGTTGAAAAATACTTTAGTGGTTTGGAAAGAATTGATAATATTAGTGCAAGGGATACAAATGGCCACGATCTTGGAAAACCAACAAACAATGACAAAAACAAGTCATGTTTGCAGAAGGTGGGAGGAAGTCGCTAATCCATGGATATGGATTCCCAATGCCAAGTAGGGATAGGGAGAGGCTAGTAGAGGCTAAGTTTGGAATTGGTAGGCTTGGAATGACTACAAGGAACACATTTTTGGATAAAATCATGTACAAACTTCACATGGATGACCAATACAAAGAGCATTGTAAGTGATGGATAATTTTCTGAGTGCCAAAATTCTTATTGTATGCCAAGGGATGGGTTTCCTTAAGGAGGATCAAGTAGTTTGGTTAGTGGGGAAAATAAATTTGGTTCAGTTTGTATAACCAACCATCATGAAGAGAGTAGTCTAGGAATGTTGTTTGGTTAATCATGGTAGGAATTTACAATGCTTGCACCACATGACTGAATAAAGGGTCAAAAGTGTACAACTACTTTCAAATTTCATAGGTTGCACATCGAATGTTTAGAATGTGCATGGCATGATTTGGGGGTAGATAATAATTTCTTCCATTTTGTTGGTACTTAATTTCTTGCATTTAATAATGAAATGAAACTATCATATATATGAATCCCACTTGAGATGGTGTTATTTCTGCAATTTAGACTCAGAAGTTAAAAAAATAAGAGGATGATGATTAATGTGTAAGATGATATCCTTACCAAGAATATAATGCCTCCATTGTTTTAGTGCTTGTACTAGGGAATATAGATCTTTGTCATAGATTGTAACACACCCACGATAGGGCATAAAAAATTTCTCTTTTCCTAAAGGACAAAATCTCCATTCATGGTTTCTAATTTGGAAAGTCGGGGAACCAGTCCGACCTCCTAGTCAAGGATCTCCAATTGTAAAGACAAACAACTCTTTGAGACCTTGATGGTCTCATTTTGTAATTAAACACAAAACCTTTCGGCTTCTTGGTGCAAGTTTAAGGGCACCCACGACCTTCCCTTTCGCTCCCTTGCGAAATCTAAGAGTACCGGGTGTTAGCTCCTTTTCTGGATAAGCCCCCTCTTGATGTGACCTTGGGAAATGACCTTACGGGACCACGTGATTGAGAACACAGCCAAAGGAGGTTTGAATCAAACTTCTTTTCACCCCGCAATTCTCCTTGAACCTCCACGTGTCCTCTTTTCAAATCCACGGTTTGAATTGCGGCCCGCCCTCAACTTTTTAACATCCGTGCAACTCCTATCCTCACAATGCTACGAGACCGTCGATCTCCCGATCTTGAAGGTACTTCAAAAACTGGCGGTTCATATATGCCCCTCTCATACTTATGGATCAGATCAGACCTCTTGCAAAATCAACGGATGAGATCTCCTTCTTGATTTCGGGTTTCGAGAGTTTCAACTCTCAAAACCCTGCTCTCTTCCATACTTCAATCTTTCGAGTTGACGATCTACAGACACCTGTCCTCCTAATCAACAACCCTGCCTTTACTTCAGGTGGTTGGCCTTTCAACTAGATCAGCGGTCCTGCCTTTAGTTTGGGTGGTTGACCTTTCAACTGGATCAACGGTCTTGTGGCCCTCTTCTTCAACGGTCGAGATCTCCTTCGGGTTTCGGACTTATGAGATCTCAGATCTCAAACTTCATCCTTTTTCCCAATGGATTTTATCCGGAGGCTGTAATCCATTGATGCGTGTCCTCTTGATCTAACGATCGAGGATTAATTCGGGTCTTTACCTGGAGTCCATAATTTTCACCACGTCTCCCTTAGATCAGACGACTACGAATTACTTCAGATGTTTATCCAGAGTTCTCATATTTTCACCATGTCTCCCTTGGATCTGACGACTATGAATTACTTTGGATATTTATTCGGAGTTCTCATATTTTCACCACGTCTCCCTTGGATATGACATCTCAGATCCACTTTGGGTGGTCCGACGCTTGATATTCACTTCGGACGATCTGACGACTCAACTTCACTTCGGCTGATCATAAGGTTGAGATTTACTTCGGATTTCCGGAAGTTCGGACTTCGAAATTCTCAACTCTCAAACCTTGCCTTCTCTTGAATAGACAATATCTGACGACTCAGATTCACCTTGGATATCTAATGCTTTGAGATTTACTTAGGGTAATCTGACGGCTCAGATCTTCTTTGACTGATCGGACGATTGGGATTCACTTCGGATTTTCGGGACTTCAGACTTCGCGAATCCCAAATCTCAACTGAGAAACTCTTGAATGGATTTCCCGAAGTAGCTGATCTGACGACTCAGATTCACTTTGGCAATCCAATGCTTGAGTTTTAGTTCGGATGATCCGACAGTCGACGTTTAGTTCAGGTCTTCACCCAGAATCCATAGATTCACGCCACCTACCCTCTAGATCAGATGATTCAGATCTACTTCGGACAATCTGACGATTGACATTTACTTCGGGTCATCACTCGGAATCCACAGATTCACGCCACCTGTCCTCTAGATATGAGGGTTCAGATCTACTTCGAACGATCTGACGGTTGACGTTTACTTCGGGTCTTCACCCGGAATCCACAGATTCATGCCACATGTCCTTTATATCTGATGGTTCAGATCTACTTCGGATGATATGACAGTTGACATTTACTTCAGGTCTTCACCCAGAATCCATAGATTCACGCCATGTGTCCTCTAGATCTGACAGTTCAGATCTACTTCGGATGATATGAAGGTTAACGTTTACTTCGAGTCTTTACCCAGAATCCACAGATTCATGCCACCTGTCCTCTGGATCTGACGATCCATATCTCTTCATCTCTTTGGTGCTTCGGCCCTTCGATACTTCGATGCTTCAGCACTTCGGCACTTTGGCCCTTCGATGCTTTAGGCTTCAGGAGTTTCAACTCTCAATCTGAAACTCTCAAAGTGATTTCTTTGAAGTCTACGATCTGTCGACGCGTTTCCCCTGGCGATCAACGACCATGATTTACTCCAACTATTTGTCCTCCTCCTTGTCCACAATCCTCTGAAGTTGTGGATCTTACTCCATCTGTCCTCCTTGATGATGGACGGTCCCAATTTACTTTGGGACTTCAGGACTTTGACAAGTCCACTCTCCTGCGCACACAAGGGTTAAATTTGATGCATTTACTTCCAGATCCAATGGTTACTATTCCTTCTCACTCAGATCCAACAGATGTGATCCGTTCCTCTCCTCTGTGCTTCCTTTGTTCAATGGACACTGATCTAATGGTACAGGATGCTCTCCACAACCGATTTGATGGTTGTTGTCGTTCCTCCTCCTGGGATTTTGACTTCCTCTAGCTTAGAGGATTTTCTAAGTATTCAAAGGCCTAAACCTTTGTTCCTCCTACGAATTCGTCTCTTGGAACTCGTCTGTACTTCTGAAAAATGATTATCTCTTTTGAGCTTCGGGACTTGGAATAAGTCCTACTCTTGTGCCCTCTTAGTACTATCTCTTCCAAGCTTCAACTGCTTGGACCTCGAAGGTCTCTGTCCCTTCTATTCCTCAAAGGGATATATGTACCTTCCTAGCAAATTTCGCTCAAGCACTCCTTATTGAGCTGCAGAGTGTTTCCTAAGTGCTCTGTAACTTCGCCTTTAGGGTTTTGGTCACTCCAACACATAATTCTCCCGAAGCACAAACTTCAAATCTCATTGATCGGACGGTCGAGAAGGATCCCGACGGATCCAGAGATCCACGGTCCAAATTAACTTTGGGACTTCGGGGATTTTTACTTCCCTTACGATGAGCTCATAGTTCGTCGAACTCGTGAAGTCCAGAGGACTCAAGGGGTTAAATCCCTCACTCCTCTCCGTATGCAATGGTCACAATGGAACTTGGCTCTTTCCGAATAGTTTCTCATTCATTTGTCATCCGAAAAAAGGAGCCTTCCCTTTCGATACTTCAATCTCGCTATTCTTCCTGAGCTTGGTTAGCTCTGAAAGGCTTAAGAGCCTTGCGCTCTTTCTCTAGAACGTAACACTTGGAAGAATCCTTCCGCACACCCCTTACGTTCATTTCTCAACTCTATAACTTAAGTGGTTCTTGGTCTCTGTTTGCCTCGCAGAGAGCCTGTGCATACGTTCACTATCTCTCCTAATCTTTAACAGACTCTGTCCTCCAAGGGAATCATAATGACTAGGAGGGTTGACATGCGTACATGAAACTACGCCCAAGGTCGACGAACTCACAGTTCGTGGCTCTAGCTTAAGCCCCCACAAGATGCAAGCATTTACGAGTATAAACATATCCCATCCATATAATATCCTACTTGCCTAATTATACAATCAAGAAGACACCAAAATGGGGTACATTATAAATCATTAAGCAAACATATCTATTCCTGCAACATTCACAGGATACCCAACTTTAATTCACAGTACCACTTAAATACAAAAGATATGCGATTACTTATCTATTACTGGTGGTATCCAACTAACTGGTTGTGGGTGTTCATCCTTCCACCCGACCATAGGCTCAGAGGAATTCATTTTTAACACTCTGGCCACCCCCGTGCCAAGCCATGATATCACCAGGGAAGTCTTGCAATTCTCAAGGACTCTTTCTCTGTTTCAGCTTCTGTTCTCTACAAAATTTTAGAGATTTTCCTTCTTTGTTATGGCCTCAACAAGGTTTATCAGATGCCCACTTAGCATCAAGCTCGTGGCCTTCTGTTCATTATCCGCTGGAGAGATTTGCGCATTCTCCTTATCAATTTGTCTATCTTTCTTCCAGGATGGTTCTCAACCCATCCTATTCCTTATGTCAGAAGGGAACTCCAATCAGCTTGGTCCGTCATACCCAATGGTACTTCAGGTTGACATTATGCATTTTTGGCCATTCTTCCATTCATGGGAGTGGTTGATAATTCACCCACTGGTCCTTTCTTCATTAACTGATTTCTTTCCTTGGGATCCAAAGGAGGTTTCTTATCCTCATCAAGGGAATTTTGGGGTTATTTGATATAATGACCCTCTCTTATAGTTTTCAAATTATTTCCTCTAGTAATATCATGGCCAGTACTTTCAAGGCTTCACCCCCATAGTCAGTTATTGGCAACTCAAACACTAATACATTTACACTGTTCACATGCCGTAGCATGGTAATCCTATTTTATGATTAATTACAAGTTGTGGGAAACAAGGGTGTTACATAGATATTCTAATTGAGTTTAGTTATAGAAAGAGTATCTGAAAGGTAAGCAATTGGAAGCCCTCAAGGTTTAACTACGACATGTACAACAAATTGAGATTTATCCATCTCAATCTCAAATGACTGTTGTAAAACCATAAGGCAGAGAGTTGGCTTTGCACGCAACACTAATTTAAGTATCTCAAAAACTTTTTGTGCCACCAATGACCAATTGAAATATTTGAAGCTTTGAAGCTTTGAGGTTGGAGAGATGATGTAAGGGGTAAGAAAGATGAGAAAAGTGTCAAGTTAATTTCTTGTAGCAGATGAGGCCACTAAGAAAAAAATAACTTTAGGTGGGGAAGAAGGAATGGGCCATCAAGTGAGAGAAACAATTTGAGTAGGATCCACATGAACATTATATTTATCAATGTGAAAACCAAAGTAGGATATGGAAGCCTAGCTAAAATAGGATTTCTTTAGTTTGACTTACAACTAATGGATGAGTACGAGGTCAAGCGTAATTTGAACACGTTGGAGATGGTCCTCCAAGGTTTGGTTGAAGATAATGATATCATTGAGATATAACACAACAAATTTCCCCATATGTAGCCTAAAAATATCATTGATAATCCTTGTAAATGTAGTTGGGGCATTGGTGAGACCATAAGGCATCACAAGCTTTCATATAGACTGAAATTGTTTTTGAAATTCATTTCCAACTATCAAATGACTCCATGCACACCTTGTGATAATGGGATGTGAGGTCCATCATAGTGAAATACTAAGAAACCTTAAGTCGATCAAGTATATCTTTGATAGGTGGTAGAGGATATAGATTTTTTATTGTAATTTTATCAAGGGCTTGGTAATATGTGATAAGGCACCATTCTTATTTTTCTTTCTTAGGGATGATAAACATCGATAAGCTACAATGAGAGTAATATGGTTGAATGCAACCTTCATTGACTAGAGTCTAGATTTGTTTTTTCATTTTAACATGCTCTATGGGGGGGAGGAGATAGGATGGATAGTTACGAAGGGAAACACTGAGAATGAGATTTATAGAATGATAGATGGGGTGGGGTGGAGGAAGGCCTTTAGGCTCAACAAGAACATTAGTGTAAAATTGAAAAGAGATTGTAGGATAGGTGGAGGAATCTTGTCTACATTATCCAAGTTTGAGTTGTTAAATCATGTATAAAGTAAGACAATAACTGAGGGATGTTTGGTGGACATCAACTGTGTTGGTTAATCAATGGGATTTATGAGTGGGTGGAGGTGGGTTTAATGATGAGAAAGTGGGATGGATGTTGAATGTTACTTGAATATTTGATATGTTTTTTGATGGTGTGGTATGAAATCATTTGCACCTACTTACTATTGAGGATTTAAATTATGGTGCAGAGTCTTCATAGTGATGATTAAAAGGATTATCTCCATGCAACCACTACAAAGGGAATGGGCATCCTTCATATGAGCACTTATTTAATAGTTCATTATAGAGTCTTTAGACCCTAGAAACATTAGGAGAGATTTCATGGATTCTATCATCTAGTTTGTGGCACTAACTAGAAGGGTTTTAAGTGACTCATGAACTAACCGAATAATTAAATAGAATATAAGAACTCCAAGACTCAACTGTGACTGAGAGTAGTAATTAGTTAAGAAGACAATTTGTTTAATTGTAAGGAGTAGTGGATGAAGTTGTTGGATCCATACTTTTGGAGATTCCAATGCATTTATTGTATATAACTATATCACATAACTTGAATAAGGGGTTAAAACGTCTTCCCTCTTTCTAATCGAATTGTAGCCAAAGATTTTGAGCTAGGACTAGTCATGTAGTTTATGCATTTTTTATTAATACAATTTTTTTTATACCAATGGTTATTTAAGGTTTTATCAAGGGTTCATCAATCTTCCTTGACTGAGGTCCCACTCAAAGGAAGGCCATTGACAAAACCCTTCATTAATATTTTTTCCAATGAAAACACCTCAAGGAAAAACCTCTGAGTACTTCCCCATGATCCATTGATGGTAAACAAGGTAAATTGTTGGCCTTGATTATGGATCCTAATCTTGAGGGGATCAGGAGAGTTGAACCCATGACCTCCCCAACTTTGGGAGAGAGATCTCACATCTAGCTCATGATCGCTTGAGCTAACCCTCAAGGCTTCAAACCCTTCATTACTATGTAGTGTAGTGTGAATTCAATATCAACGACATAGCTTTTGTGTGTTTCTATATCTTGATTACTCATAAATATCATTGTGAACATTGTTCAGCTGCAACTAGTGAATGCGTAGGCAACAATTAGATATTAATTTCACTATTTTTTTTCCTTATAGAATGGAGTTTTGTTGTGAACACTATTTAGTTTCAAGCAATTGAATGAACTAGTATTTGTTAGATCATTACTATCGCCATGTTTTTTAAATGAATTTGTTTATGACTAATTTCTAATATGTGTAGATGGTTACTTGCTTCATCATTGCATTATATATTAAGATCATCTAAGAATATTTTCCATTTCACTTCTCATCAACTTAATCTTTTTATTTGGCATACATAGTGCACAATGCCTTTAAATTTGTATGATCCTAGACTGATGACTAAATCAAGTGATGGACTTCACTGGTTAATTGTAGTAATTTTATAGCCCATCACCTTTTTTGGCACCATTGCTAGGGAGGTTGCTAAAAGATTACAATAGAATTAGTCTCTGAGATAGAATATGTATTGTACAAGTATTTCTAGGTTGAAGGTTGACATTTGCCCTAAGTAATTCTTCTATACAATGTCTTTATTTTATTTTTAGAATTCTAAGTAGAATGCATTCATTGTCAGAGATATATTAGGATGTTTTCTACTAAAAACATACATTTCTAGTGCAAGTCAAGTAGGAACTAGTAGGTAGAAGGATCAACAAGCGTATGAAAGGATTGAGGTAGAACATACAAAATTTTAGGAATAAAAAAAAATATAATATAGAAAATGTATCTAATATATAATAATTTATTGAGGCATTTTGGAAGTTCTAAGGGAAATCAAGGAGGATTAGTGGTTGTAGGGGTACTCACAAATATTTTCCAGTCACATATACAAGAAATATTAGAAGGAACTGAGCCTGTAGAAGGATTGCTCTCTCTTATTATAGTAGAGGAAGGAGAAGATCAACCAATTGATTTTAAATTTAGGAAATAAAAGAAGAAACAAGGATGAAAAATATTGATCCCTTTGTTCCCCATGTCCATGGACTAATCATAGAAGAAAATAACACATTACTCTTTGAATTTGAAGTTTGTTGTAGGACTTATGATTATAAAATAGATGCTCAAAACTTGAGAGACTTGTCCCTTATACTTTTAAATAAGCAACAATGCACCGATTTATGAGCCTTGATGGAAATACCATTAGTTCTTGGGAGTAAATGAAAGAATATTATATCTATAAATATAAAGACTATTTTAAAGCTTGAGACACTAAGGATGAAATATTTAGGATGACCCAATGAGAAGAAGAGTCATTAGAAGATTTTGTGGAGAGATTTGAATTCAGTTATAAAAGATATACTAGCTATATATTGGACCCAAAATTACTCAAGTTGGTCCTTCTCAAGGGTGTTAGAGAGGAATGGATGGAGATATTGGATTTAATTGAAATTTGCAACATTTCCCAACTTTCTTGTGATGAGATAAAGAAAGTCTTGAAGAACTATTCAAGAGTTGAAAATAAGAAAAGTAAATAAATTTTGTATAATCATCAAATGTAGCAATAATTGGGTTAAACAAATCTAAAAATGGAAATATGATTGAATATATGAAAAATGATATCTTGGATTCACTAGCCATGCAATTGGACACTATGAAAATTAAGAGGAAATGAGAAGAGGTTGAATTTTTTTTTGTTGTTTTTGTCCTAAGTGTATATTGAAGCATGCTAGAAGTGAATGTCCATTAAACAATATAGAAGTTTGTGAAATTTGTGATGAAAATCATAAGACAATTCAATGGCCATATTTATATGGTTTTAAAGTTGGATACCAAAGAGTTGAAGGGAACATGGAGCATATGTGTTTAGTAAATCATAGGAGGTAAGATCCACCATGGAAATTTCCACAAGGTATGCCTTATGCACATCAAATTTATTTCCCTCTTAAAATTTGGTTTCCCTCAACTCAAAAACATTGGCCAATGCAACCCCAAGCCCAATAATAATGACAATGTCCACCTCGAGGCCAATCTCTCCAATTCCAACCTCAACAACAGTCTCAATGGCCTAAATCATAACAACATTGGAGACCTCAACAAAAACATAAAAAAGCTTTGTTTCCACCTCCTCAACAAAACACTATTCCTTAACCATCCAATTAACCACAAACTCCTACCCAACCAACACCAAATAAAAATAATACATTGGTTAAACTAGTTTATAATAATGAGATAGAAAATTATGCAACCTATTCATTAAGTTATTTTAATTGCTATGAGCTTAACCTTCACTCAAGAAAGGTAATGGTAGATATTTTACCTTCATTAGTCACTAAGCAATTAGAAGAAAGGAAGACTCAGAACTTTGAAACCAAAAACCAAGAACAAAAGAAACATCATTCTTTGCTAGCAACCATGGAGCAAAACCCACCTTACCTTGAGAGGCTGGAGTAAAAAAAAACACTCAATTTGAATATGATATTTTATGAGAACTAAATAATATATGAGTCAAGAATCCACATCTTGAATAAATTAAGGATGTGCCAATCTATAACAACAACATTAAAGAGCTATGTATCAAGAGACCTGGAAGAAAGAACATCTTCCAACTATCAACGAAGCAAGACAAACTTCTGACTTGATGTTAGCGAAGATTTTTACTCCTAAGTATATCAACTGAGGTAGTCCTAGTAGATGTGTGCATATCCAAATGTTTTCTCCAAAATGAATTGATAGAATTATGGGTAATAATAAATGTCATGACCAAAGAGACTATGGTCAAATTGAATCTAAGGGAAATATTGAGTAATACACCTATTGTCCTTGAATTAGTAGATAAGTCTATTGTTATACTTGCAAGGATGCTAGAAGATAATGATTGTCTCATTATTGGGAATCTCTAGTAGACTTTGTAGTATTTCAATCTATATCTAAACTTAATGGATACACTTAATTCTTAACAAACCTTGGTTAGCAACAACAAATGCCTACATTAGTTGTATAACAGGGGAGATGACCCTTTGTGGTATTTAAAATTCTACTGTGGGTAGGGAAAATAAAAGATGATGCAATATTTGGAGTTACTATCCAACCTATTTTAACTATTGATAATGCCTTGGCATTAAACAAAGTTGAAGAAGACATATTGATCTCAAATTTCATGCAAAATATGTATCCTCAAGTTGTCCAAATTGAGGAACAATCTGATGTTGAATATGATGAAGAACACTTAAGTACAACAACAACTAATAATATATACTTGAAAAATATATTTAATACTGAAACAAAACAACCATTGACCACTATAATTGAAATATTTCCTAGCAAAACTTTGAAAATTAGTAGTAAAGTAAACTATGTTCAACAACAAAAGATGATAAAATATATTACAAGCTCATACTTCTGCATTTGCTTGGGATTATGAAAACATGAAGGGAATGGATTCAAATATATGCAAACATCATATCTACATAAAAGATGATTATTTGCTAATTAGAAAACCTTAGAAAATAATGAATCATGTTCTTAAATATATAGTGAAATCAAAATTGCAGAAACTTTTGAACGCGGGTTTTATATATCCAATCTTAGATAGTGAGTGGTTTTTTTCCTAGTCATTGTTCCAATGAAAGGAGGTAAATGGAGAGTATTTGTGGACTACAAAGAATTCAACAAAACTACTATAAAATACCACTTTCCTCTTTCATTTATGTTAACTCTTGGGGTTACTCCAAAAATGTTTACACCATGTTTAGGGTTGATTCATGAGATTTGGGATACATGGTGTATGATTATCCCCTAGATGGTACATGATGGGTTTGCACATTGGATATGGATTCCTCAATGGTTTCTATACCTTAGTTGGATGATTGCATGGCAATATTCCTTGGACCATTGGAGATATTTAGAAAACTTGGTGACATTCTACATAATGGCCACATGGAGGAGGTTGCTTTTTTGGAGAATGCCCTACATTGTAGGAGCAGTGTTTGGAGTTCTATAGAGGGTTTTGAGCCATAAACAACATTGGGTAGCTTGTATCCTTTCATTAAGGCATGGAGTTAACTAGGGGACACTTGGGTTGCAACAATGTTCATGTAGAGGGAGTGGACCCAGTGGAGAACATGGCTTAGGAGGAGCATTGTAGTCCTTAGATGATTATAGGAGGAGTGATGGACACATTTTGTGGAGCACCCTTGTATTGGATCCTTGCTTGTGTATCACATCACCTTTAAGTTTAACATTTCTACCCTTGGAATGTAGCGCTTCACATTGTAGAATGTGGTGAATACATGCACAAGATATCTAGCTAGTAGAGGAATGAACAAAGCTTGCAAAAGTGAGAAGATGAGAGAAAAATTAGAGAGAAAAGAATAGAAAATGTATTAATCGTATTCCACACACAAAAGGTGAATAATTTACAATAGATATAAGCTACATGAGTAACTAATGTGCCATAGTAGTGATATAGAGAGATCTAGACACTCACTGACATACACTAGAATGAACTGCCACCTAGTCCTAGTTAACTGATCCATGCAATCATTGTTAGGAAATGAGACACACTACCACGCTAAACGTAGTAGAAGAGGGGAAGAAAGATTTAATCAATAAAGTAAATGACACAAAAAACACACAATACATAGAGATTTTACCCTGGAAACCCAAACCAGGAAAACCAAAAATCTGTGAGCATTCTACTCCTTGTTGTCTTATTCATTCAGAATAAAAGGTTACATGTATAACCTTGGTCCATACCTAAGACACAATCAACATCCTACCTTCTTTCTTATGCAAGAACAACCTTGTAGCCAATTCAGCTTACATCTACATGACCAACAACCTACATCTAAATATTTCTCTAAAGATTTGCTATATTATGATTAGCTTTTACAACATTACAACACACCTCTTTGTAGGCTTTACAGTAGGCAAAACCCTAAAGAAATGGCACCCAAAAATGGTTACATATCCATGCAGATCATTGGCTATGAATCCCACAAATCTTGGGATTCTTTTACAATCGACTGCCAAGTCAGGTTACCATCGAATACCAGTCGGCCTTCATTCGGTCGCCACATGCCCACTTGTCGACCTCTTGTAGGTTGACCTCTTCGACTTGTTGTCGATGCATTTACCATGTATACAGATTTTATGATCATAACAAAATGAATACAAATTATTATCAAAATATGTTTAACACAGAATAACATATATACAGTAAAATTGGTTTCTATTCAATAAGGAAATAAGCTGAAACTGTAAAATGCAGCGGAAAACAAGCTTGCTAGAATGGTGGCGGCTTATCTTTGAGAAGAGATGTGACGGTTGCGCTCATTCACCATAAGATGATTACAATGGTCAAGGAATTTTTACAATAAATAGGAAATTCGAAAACCCTAGACATGCAAAAACCTAACCCTAGGAGATGAAGCACCAAAAGTCATGTGGGCCCCGTTTGGGTAAGTTAGTACATCAACTTCTCGGGGGCGTAACTTTTGCATACGATCTTCATTTTAGGCACACAATATCCCATTGGAAAGGTCTATCTGAGGAATACACATGTTTCCTATGGTGATCCTTACATATGTTAACTGTGGTGAGCCCTAAAAATGATGTTTAGGGCCTCAAAATGGCCCCAGAAGTCAGGGACCCCAAAAATAGGAAAAAACTCTTGAACTAGAAAAATGCCAAAATGAGCTAGTTGGAATAGGTGGGAGGCCACTGACATCCATATGGATCAATTTCGAACCACCTTGACCTTCGAATTCGACTTTACCCAGTCGACTAACCTCAACCTTTGACTTGTTGTCAGTCAACCTCGACTTTGTCTTTACCCGGTCGAACCACCTCGACCTTCGACTTTGAATGTCAGTCGATCCACCTCGACTTTCATTGTAAAGAATATAAAAACCCAACAATCATTATTTAATTGAGTCACACATGTGGAAGTGATAGAAAGACATGCAACAACTGGTGATAAAATCGAGGTTTCCATGCATTATTGTCTTCCACTAGTTTAACTGAGTGTAATTGACTCTGAATTGAAGGGAGCACCTTATTTTGTAGAGGAATATTCTATAAAGAGAATATTATCATCTAAGGAAGCGTTCTCAACATTGGACTATCAACCTTAGGAAAATAATTACCTAGGTGAGTTTGTAATATCTACAACCCCCCCCCTGAACACTACTAGGGTGTACATGATGAATGGGTCTCGACAACAGAGGCCATGTTAGGTACCCATTGTACAATGCATATAAGAACGAGAAATTGAAAAAATGAGGAAAGAGGGAAAACCTCATGGGAAAACCCCCCTAAAAGTACATTGCATAAGAAAAAAATGAGAAGGAACAAATAGAAGTTGCTAAGCAACTATGTCCTTCACTCCATGGAGACCTCACAACTGTGCAAGTTTATGCTCATTAAAGATTTTGTTGAATATGTATATGTCTACACGAATATGATGAAGTAGATGCACCAATGATATTTTCACATATATCCAATTTCTCTTTTTGTAATGAAGAATATCCAAATGAAGTTTGGATGAAACTTTGAAACTCGTGCGACAGTTTTCGGAAAACATTGAATTTTTTTTTATTTTAAAATGCTCATAACTGCACTTCCTGGACTCCATTTAAGACAATTTGTTTTTAGAAATTGGGTATTTTTTCGAGAGCAATTCAAATATCTAATTATTTTCTGCAAATTATTCTCATAAAATGTCAGAATTGAATCTGATTTGTGCGACCCCCTTTTTGGCTCCTGATATGCATGCATGGCGCATGCAAAAGTGTCTGCACGTGACTCTTGAGATGCATGCATGATATATTCCACATGAAATTCAAAAATAAATCTCAAATGGAGTAGACATCATCTGCAATTAATGGAACACAAATTTGTGTAGATACTTGTGTAGAAGACTCTTAAGAATAAGAGGCTTGGTCTTCTGATGGCTTCTCTTCTGGCTCTATCTTTTAAATCTCCTGCATGCAATCTTCAAA
Source organism: Picea engelmannii (assembly GCA_009831015.1). Taxonomy (NCBI): domain Eukaryota; kingdom Viridiplantae; phylum Streptophyta; class Pinopsida; order Pinales; family Pinaceae; genus Picea; species Picea engelmannii. Next base: position 5,927 of record ML794416.1, on the reverse strand, counting down.
ATATTATTTATTCCAAAATAGAACCTCCAATATGGTCCATAGTTCATTTGTATTTGATTCTCATGATTCATCATATACTTGGTGGAGAATTTCAGGAGAAATAGACCAAAAGATACATCACATGGCCATATCTTGTTTGTTGAGAAAGTCATTTTTCTCATCGACGAAATCTGGATCTACTTATTTTTCCATGGTTATTTGGTACAAGCCTCTGCATCTGAGTTGAAGCAAAAATTTTGTGTTCCATTCCAAATAGTTATGAGGCATGAGAAGTATTGTTTGTGAATAATCCATCTTTTTTGATGCTTTGTTCTGTCTTCGATACTTGCAAAAGAGTGTTAGTGATGATACTTCCTAGCGGTTTGTGGGCTCTGATACCATGTAAAATGTGGTGAGTACTTGCATAAGAGATATAGCTAGCAGAAGAATGAAAACAACTTGCAAAGGTAAGGGTACACGTTCCTCCCAACCTTAGACCACACTGTTCATAAATCTCAACAGTGGGTCACCCCCGAGCTGGGGCTAAACTCCACTTGGGTAAGGGTTCCAAACTAGGATAAAGTATCTCACTCAATAGGAACTCAGTCACACGTGACTCAATTATAGGAAATTCCACCATAGATGCCAATTCACACTGACAACCTACAGTCTCTCATTCCCCACATGCCTATCCCACCCCAAGAAATGTTCCCCTTCTCTGCTCAACAATCCTTCAACTACCCCACTTCCCTTCCAGGGTTTCAACAACAGGATGGACAGGAAGTCTCAGATCCTTGTCACCACAGTTTGTCACCTTGGGAAAGAATTTCTAACAATTCTCTCACTCGGAGAGAATGTAATGTCTCACGAGCTTGACAACCCGCCTCTTCAATCTATCTCTCCAAGATAAGCAACGTACATGTATCTGCGATAGTAAAAAAAAATACTGGTCACAATAACAGTCGGGTTCAATGACAAAACAATCCAGTTCTATGACAAAATAGTCGGGTCCGTATCACAACTCATTCACCCCTATGAATCATGATCCAATGATGAAAAAGATACCAGAATGGACTAAGTGCAAACTATTTAGCTACATGTTCCCAACTTGACACTTGTCATGTTGAGAACTTCCTTCAATCCACAAAATGTTCTCAACTTGACACTTGTCATGTTGAGAACTACCTTCAGTCCACACGTCCCCACTCCTTTAGACTTAGGATATAATAATGTCCTTACTTTATGATTTTAAAGAAATATTAATATAATATTCCTCATTTTATGCTTTTAAAGAAATATTAATATAATATTCCTTTTTGGGTTTAAGCCCCTTTAACCCAGCCCCCTTAACCTCAACTAGTGGATTTAGCACCCCGAACTATTTTATGTGGTCGGTCTGCCACAGTGATGTATTTTCATTATATTTGTATGTGATTACGTTTACAATCTTAGTACATAAGTATTGATCTTTTGCATCCGGGCTCACCAACCTCAAAATACACAAATCGTGCACTAAAACCAGTGCACACAGAATTTCTAGGATGAATGCACTCTTTCTTCAGTGTGCCACCTTCGTGCCCTTACAGGTGCGCATTACATCCTGACATATTTATAAAAAAGTTCACTAGTCTCCAAAATCTGCGCACTAAACCAGTGCGTGTTGAATCCTGAAGTATGAACCATCTTGTAAGGCTCTTCTGTTAGTGCAGAGCTCCTCGCGCTCTTTTACGAGTGCACGTTGTAAACTTCAGTTGTTCCTATTTCAGTGCGCCATTCCTACGCACTTCCAAATGTGCGCACTTTATGCATTAAAATGTGCGCTATATCATTTTAGAAACCATGTGTACTTATTTGGAGTGAGATTCACATGCACTAACTTAATGCGCACAAAACCAAAACAAGGATCTTGTTACTTTAGCTCACCGGATTATAAGTAAAGTAAAGTTACATTCATATGTACACTTGGGGTTCAACCTAGGGGTATTACATTCCCCTTCCCCTTATTTTATGCATTGTCCTCAGTGCAGTATCTACACATGTACAACCAAAATTTCAAAAATATTTACAAAGATGTGGGTATTCTGCCCACATAGCATCCTCATGATCCCAAGTTTCATACTCAGGACGTACCAGGTCCATTGGACCTTTACTATCCCTATGGCTCGATTCTGAAGCTGCTTGATCTTCTAATCCAATATGCGCACCAGATGCACTTGAAAACCACCTTCTTGCTCCACCTGAATCACATTCCAATCAATGACATGATTAGTATCAAGTACATAAATTTTAATCAAGGATACATTGAATACATTATGAATATGCATTGATGCATGCAAGGCAAGCATGTATGCCACAATCCCAATCATTTCCAGGATTTCAAATGGCCCCCAAAAATGAGCTGCCAACTTTGAGCAATTTCCCAAACTCAGGGAACTTATGTTGGATTTTACTTTCAGGAACACATGATCACCCACATTAAATTCCCTTTGAGTTATTCCCTTATGAACATAGCTTTTCTTCCTGTCTCGCACAACCTTTAAATTCTATTTTATTTTTATCATCTGCTCTTCCATTTCCCTGAGTAGTTCTGGCCCAACTATTGCACAGTCTGTTGGGTTGTCCCAGATTATAGGTGTGTTGCATTTTCTGCCATAGAGTGCCTCAAATGGGCTCATCTCCAGGGTTGCTTGATACCCATTGTTGTAATCAAACTCTACCAAGTGTAGATAATCCTCCTACTTGGATGGTTTATCCATTACATACATCCTTAACATATCTTCAATTACTTGATTCACCCTTTCTATCTTCCCATCTGACTCTGGATGATAAGGTGTGCTAAATTTCAAATTTGTTCCAAATCCCTTGAAAAATCCTTTCCAAAAATTTGAAGTAAATTTTGGATCTCTATCATACACAATTTTCTTGGGCATTTCATGTAATCGAGTTATTTGTTTTAAATAAATATCAGCTATGTTAGCTGCCTTGTGAGTAAGCTTCACTGAAATAAAATGGGCATCTTTGGTAAGGTTATCCACCACTACCATGATGGAATCATGGTGCTTGTTAGTTCTGGGTAGCTTAGTGATAAAATCCATCTTTACCACTTCCCATTTCCACTCAGGAATGGGCAATGATTGTAGAAAACTAACTGGGTGTCTATGCTCAGTCTTGACCTTTTGACATGCCAAACAGATGGTAATGAAATCAACAAGCTCTTTCTTCATGCCTGACCAATAATATTGGCTCTTGACAACTGCAATAGTTTTCTGGTAACCTGGGTGTCCAACATAAGGTACATTATGCATTTCTCCCAATATCAGGTTCTTCAATTCCCGAGAAGTTGGCACATAGACTTTTCACTTGTACATGAGAATTTCATCATTTTTCAACTTATAGAATTCAAATTTCTACTGTAAATTACCTTGTTGAATTTTTTCCCTTAACTCCATGTATTTCTGATCTGATTTTGTAGCCTCTAGAATTCTATCCTTCAAATCTGATTGGTACATGCTAATCATTGTAGCATGCATCTCATGCACTCTCTTGCTGAGTGCATCAACCACTTTGTTCTCTTTACCTTTGATATGATTTTTGTCAAAGTCATATTCACTAATGAAATCTAACCAGTTTTTTTGTATCGAATTTAGAGTTGGTTGTCCAAACAAGTATTTCAGACCACTATGGTCTGTTCTCAACTCAAATATTTTTTCCATGAGGTAGTGCCTCCACATCTTCAAGGCATGCACTATGGCTTCCAACTCGAAATCATGAGTTTCATAGTGTATTTCATGCCCCTTCAACTTCCTTGATTCATATAACACCACATACCCATTCTGACTAAGGACTCCATTGAGTCCTTCTTTACATGCATCAGTGAAAACAATGAAGTCCTCATTTGGATAAAAAAAATCCTTAGTATTGGATCTCTGGTTAATAAATGCTTCAAGTGTTGGAAACTCCTTTCACAATCTGTTTTCCACTCAAACTTCACACCCTTCTTCTGCAAGGAAGTGATTGGGTGTGCAATTCTTGAGAATCCCTCAATGAATCTTCTGTAGTAACCTATAAGGCCCATGAATGATCTTACTTCAGATACATTTCTTAGTGTTTTCCATCCTTCAATGACCTTTATCTTTTCCATATCTACTGCTATCCCTTCCTCTGAAATGATATGGCCCAAATAATGAATTTGTTTATGGTAAAATGAGAACTTGCTCAATTTGGCATACAACTGATGCTCCCTCAATACCTGTAACACCATTCTCAAGTGTTTCTCATGATCTTATTCAAACTTGGAATATATCAAGATATCATCCAAGAAGACAATGTCAAAATTATCCCAATAATTATTGAATACACCATTCATGAGACACATGAAGATAGCCGGTGCATTCGTTAACCCAAATGGTAGCACTATGAACTCATAATGGTCATACCTTGTTTTGAAAGAAGTCTTGTTGATATCTTCTTCTTTAATTGTTACCTAATGATAGCCTGACCCGAGATCAATCTTGGATAATAAAAAAATCATCTTTCAACTGAACAAAGAGGTCATCTATTCTAGGCAAAGGATACTTGTTCTTCACAATTACCTTGTTCAACTGCCTAAATTCAATGCCAAGTCTCAAAGTTCCATCCTTTTTCTTCACAAACAATACCGGGGCACCCCTATGTGACACACTTGGGCGTATATATCCCTTCTTGAAAAAAATTTCTAGTTGCATTTGCAATTCCTTCAGTTCAGGTGTACTCATCCTATAGGGAGTCTTAGATACTGGAGCTGCTTCAAACATCATATTGATGGATAAATCAATATCCCTCTTAGGTGGAAATCCTGGTATTTCCTTGAATACATATTCAAACTCTTTCAGGACATCACAGTCTTCAAAATATTTGACACCCTTTCCTGTAACTTTTCTTCAACTGTAAGGATGAAACTTCTCTGATAGCTACTACTCTGGGAATTCCTTGTACCTTCCTTAAGTTGCCTTCCTCATCCAAGCAAGTAAAAAAAGTATTATAACAGTCTAGGACATCATGGTGTTGGTCCAATCAATCCATACCGATTAGGCAATCATAGGAACCTAAAGGTACAATATTCAAATCTACGTTGGTGTTCAGTCCATTCATGTTCATTGGACATGCTTTGACCATCTCATTAATCTTTCTTTTAGATCTGGTCGCTAGCTGCACCATCCAAGATTTTCCAAGCTTGCTTCTTGGAAAATGAAATATTTTCGTTATCTTAGGATCTAGATAACTATGACTAGCTCCTAAATCAATTAAAACGACAATGGTTTGGTTATTAATCTTACCTTCCACTTCGATCATATGCGACTGAAATTCAACTTGCTTGTTTTCCAAAGCTGCATAGATCTTAGGTACACTTATGCTCATGTCCTCTATTTTTTCATCTTGCTACACATTGTGAAAAGTCCTCATTGTTTCACTCCTGTGAGAATAGTATCTGTACATATGATCTCCCTTCAAACCCCAACATTGAATAGGTGGTTTCCTTTGCCTTCGCCCTAATGACTCTATCATTCTGGATTCTTTAGAAGTTGGTTGTTCTTGATAGTTATTTCTAAAGAATGGTGGCTTAGTCCCCTTCTTCCTCTGTTCCATCTTTCTTTTCTTCTTGTCTTCCCAAGATTTCTGGTAAGATGCTTTCCATTTTTGTTGATCATAAAGGCACTTATCCCTTCTTATTGTTTCCTCCAATGTTTTGGGGTCATCATATTGTATTTTGTCACTGATAAATGATGGCAGCCCACTCAAATATCTTTGAATATTAACTTGCTCATCCTTGATGAAGGAAACATATTTCAACAGTTTTAAAAACCTTCTTTCATACTCATTTATGGTCATACTCCCAAGCTTGAGTTCAAAGAACTCTTTCATTTTCTTGTCATAGTACCTCTTAGTCAAGTATTTCTTTTGAAAATGCC
>ML794415.1:271998-313660 GCA_009831015.1 Picea engelmannii | reverse complement strand
CCAAATTTAAGACAACCTTTTGAAATCCAAACAGATGCAAGCAATTATGCAATGGGAGCAGTTTTGCTACAACATGGTAAGCCCATTTGTTTTCATTCTGAAACTTTTAATGGTGTCGTGATTAACTATCCTACTTATGATAAAGAGTTGTATGCATTGGTACAAAGTGTGAAAAAATGGAAACATTATTTGTTGGGGAAAGAAACCATTGTACACACCGATCATCAACCACTACAATACTTACAATCATAAACAAAGCTACAACAAGCTAGGCACTTCAGATGGATGGGTTTTCTACAACAGTTCCACTTGGTCATCAGGTATAAGAAGGGCATTTATAAAAAAATTGTTGATATGCTTTCAAGGCCTATTATTAGTGATTTAGTTACTCTTAAGCATAGTCCTATCATGCATGAAATTTATGTTGAGCAATATGCTTTGGATACTGATTTTAAAGAAGTATATGAAACTTTGTGTCATTCTAACCATGTTGAGGAATTGGATTACCATGTGCATGATAATATTTTGCATCATCTTGGCAAGCTATGTATTCCACAGGGGGAAAGAATCAACATTATAAGAGAAGTCCATTCTTCTCTTATTGTTGGTCATTTTGGTGTAGTCAAGACAATGGCTAATTTGCAAAGATACTGCTACTGGCCTAAAATGAATGAAAGTGTTTCAAGATATGTTCAAGGATGTTCGTTATGTGCCACAAGTAAACCTAACAATCGAAAGTTGGGTTTGTATACTCCACTTCCGGTTCCTTCTCATCCTTGGGAAAGTATTTCCATGGACTTTGTAGGAGGTCTACCTATGTCTAGACGAAATCATGAATATCTTTATGTTCTGGTTGATCGATTTAGCAAAATGTGTATTTTGATGCCTTGTACAAAGCAGGTTACAGCTGAACAAACAACACAAATGTTCTTTCAAAATGTTTGGGTGCATTTTGGATTGCCTAAATCCATTATTTCTAATCGGGATTCTTGATTTGTTGGAAGCTTTTGGTCGAGTTTATGGGCACTCATGGACACCCAACTGAAAAAGAGCACAGCTTTTCATCTGCAAATAGATGGTTAGACAGAAGTGGCAAATCGGACAGTGGTGCATCTTCTTTTTGCTTATTGCAGCAAGCATCCTAAACTTTGGGATGACCATTTACACTACATTTAGCATGCTTACAATCGAGCTAAGCACTCTTCAACTCAAACGTCGCCATTTGAAGCATGTTTTGGCTATTTGCCCAAATCTCCTTTAGATTTTATCCTTGGGAAGGATATTGTTATTGAAGGTCAATATGACATTGATAGGGCAGAAAAGTTCATTGAACAAATTCAGTCGATACATCAAATAGTGCAAGAGTAGTTGGAAAGGAGTCAAGCCAAGTACAAGACGAGACATGACAAGCATCGTGTTGATCACAGTTTCCAAGTTGGAGATGAAGTTTGTATTTACATCAGTAAGGAGAGGATTAAAGGAGAAGGTAAAAAATTGAAACCAATTTGATATGGTCCTTTCAAGATTATTGACAAGATTGGTAACAATGCCTTTCGTTTAGATTTGCCTCCTTATATGTAAATGTATGCAGTTGTTAATGTTGAGAATTTGAAATTGTATGAGCCTCCTTTGATTGATGATCAAGGAGAGCATGTTCAGATTCCTTCTATAGATGATTTTTCCCCAGAATATCTTACAGAACTGCATGAAGACACCATCCTTGACAGGAGAATGCGAACTTCAAAACGAGGAAATGTGGAGTATCTTCGAGTTGGTCTTAAAGGTACAAATCCAAGAAAATCTAAGTGGATTGAGGTTGGAAAGGTGAGGGAGCTATACCCTCATCTTCAGATAGACTGAAAATAGTCTTTTGGAGGACCAAAAACTTTCCAATGGGGAGGTGTGATCTAGGGGATCAAATTTTGCTCAAAAATTCAAAGTGCTTGAAATCGCTTCAAATCGAACAAGAGTGTAGACCTCATTGTTACGAACCCAACACAACTCATTTGGGTTCAAACGGATGTCAGGAGTGAGAGATATCACATTCTATTCAAAATGACAAACAGACAAAAAAAAAGGATGTTGATTGTACAGTCCGTACGGACGCTGACGTGGCAGACCGTATGATACATGGAAGGTAGCTATTTGGACAGTTGGCATGTGACATGGATTGTTTGTAGCGAACGGGAAGGTGATACGTGGCCCAATCAATGGCCGCCATGTGTCACATGTATATTGGTTTAAAATCTTTGCATTTGGCAGGAGTCGACCCCGTGACCTCCGGGCAGGGTAAAGCTTTGGGAAGGGCCACCCAACCAGTGTGCTTGCATGTGTTACTTAACATATGTATGTGTTTTAATATATTTGAGTTTGCAAAAATGTGAATTGGGGCACGAACCGGGCCGAGGCTAAGCCCCAGCCCACGGTTATATATATGTATTGCATACGACCAATGTTATGGGTGGTTAAACCCACCGTAATATATGTATATATGTGATGTAACCATTTTGGTATGCGCAGAGTTTGACATATAACATGTGACCATTGTGTATGCGCATCGTTTAATCCTACGGTTTTGTATATGGTTTGAACTTTAGCCCTGTTTTGTATTGCACACGGTCATGTGGTGGTCATGTGCCCACGGGCCTTGGTAGTTAAAGGCCGCCGCATAACCATTCGATAGTTTGTACCAGTTGTGCGGTTGCACTCGGTGCTAAGTCTTAATTCTTAAATATGCGTGTGGGCTAGGTTGAGCCAACAAGGGTGCGTTTTGTAGATGCAGAAACAACAAGTTTGAAGGGGGACTTACAGGAAGCCTATCTTCTTCAATTTTTGGCCAAACGAGGTGCCGAAAAAGCCCAGCTAGGGGTTTTTGGACGTTTTGAAGCCATTGGAGCAGTCTATTTGGTATTTTGAGCATTGTAAAGCACATTTTTTTAGCACTTTGAGAAAATAATACAAATGATCCATTGGAAGCTAGACCAGGAGATGTAGCCCAAGAGAGGGGTGAACTCCTTTATCATTTGTTGTGTTATGTGTTTTCTTTTCACTATTTATTGTTGTTGTTATATGCATCTTTGATGAGTAATTTTCATAAAAATTTTGTTTCAAATTGATCCGTTTTCATTTTAACACATAAAATTTAACTTGCAAATATTTTCAAGAATACAAGTCTTCTTCATTTTTAGATCAGTATTTGGACATGAAGGACAATGTACATGCATAAACAAAATCCATGGATGAATAGTATACATCATGTTGTTTCTGGTCATAGGTGGCACATCACGTGGATCCTCATGGTTGAGGAGAAATTAATTTTTGAGGATGACAAAGTGAGTTGAAGAAGGAAGTACATGTAGGCCCTCAAGATAATTAAAGAAAAGAATTACAAAATAAGAAAGTGTCAGGTCGGCCCTAATGTTAAAAGGAAGTGACATAAATGGTATAAATAAATATCATTATAGATTCATTTGATACACAAGTCGAATATGAGAGGAAATCAGAAGTAAAGAAGGCCGGATTTCAAGGAAGGATGAAGTCTTTTGTGATGTGTTCTAAGGTATGTTATTTACAGGTCATCTTACCATTTTTGCTATAAATTTTTTCCTAGAACAATTCAGATGGTGAAATGACTATGTTATTGAGAAGACATATCAAGGTACCTATGTTAAAAGTTTCTACTCTTTCTTTTCTATAATTATGGAGATAGACTCTATGGAAGATAGGGTTTTTCACCAGTCCTGAAGCTAGTCAATAAACAGGTGTTCCGAGTAAAACAATCCTTCATAGAGAATACAAATGATGTGGGACCAATTTCATTGGAAACAGTACGAACTTTATTTTTTTGTGTGAGAGTTTCATAATCTAATGTTAAATATTGTGCGCGGGGAATTCTTTACAAGTTCACTCTCTTGAATAAACCAGAATTGAATAAAGTCTAACATTCTTTCTATAACTTCTTTTTGGGAAGGATTCAAGGAGTGAAACTTGGAGGAGTTTCAGAGAATACATTGAGTAATATTATCTACAGGATCATAGTATTTCGAGAATTGAATAATTACAGAAGTTGAAGAAGTCTCAGGAAGCATTATCAGGCTCTATGTGATGGTTGGTTGATGGTGACGATTTAATGTAAAGTTTTATTATCTCTCATATATTCTTGGGTGGAAATAAGAGGTAGGATGGAGAGGTCAACCCTCTCTTGATATTGGATGATTGTATTTTCCTCTTGGAGGTTTATCCCTCCTTTTATATTTGGAAGCTGTAGCTACCTTTGGAAGTCACTACTTCCCTTGAACAATAAATATTGATTATTTCTCATATATTGTGCATGGTGTATTGTGGTGTATTGGTGTAACTCTTATAATATTTTTCATTTCTCATTGGATATAATTGAATGGTTTAAGTATAAGTTGAAAAGGTTTTTAAATTATACTTGGTAATGATTCACCCTCCTCTCAGCATCAACATCTATGGTCCAAACGAACTCCGGTGCTCCGCGCTTCATGTGTTCTTCAACTTTGTTAAACTACTTTCTTCCCGAGTGATTTTCCATGGAGTTACAAATATTCTTCCACATGTCCTCTCTAAATCAATGACCCTGATTATCTTCAAGACTTCGGATATTTCAAACCAAGACCAGATCAACAGTCCTTCAACCTCCTCCTCGATCAATGATTGAGATCTCCTTCGGGACTTCGACGCTTTCACCCTCTGCTTTCCTCTGGAGTGCTCTGTACCACAATTTCTAGATCTGGCGCCATGTGTCCACTTTTAAATGAATGACTGTCATCCACTTTGGGACTTCGGCCTTCAAGATTCTTAAATCTCAAAAAACACAAATCTTCGGAGGGATTCCTTCCGAAGTGTTGGATCCTATGACATATGTCCTCCTTGATCCAATGGCTACCCAATGGAGTGAATCTTTGTCTCCATGCATCTCTTCACAGATCAACGATCCACGTTCATTGCTTCAGATCAATGACCCTTAGACATTTCGGGCTTCAACGCTTCTGAAACACAACTTCACAAAAAACCTGGAGTACGATTCTTCGAAGTTCACAATCTGGTGACACCTGTCCAACCTAGATCAATGAATCCCATCTTCTTCAGTTGTTCTAGATTTTGTGATCTCAAATCTCAAAATTCTCCTTCACTTTTCTCCTGGAGTACTTTCTCCCGTAGTCCACAATCCATCACCATGTACCCTTTCTAGATCTGACGGTCTAGATTTCTTTTTTGACTCTTTGGATTTCGACCCTTCACGCTTCATGTCTTCGACTCTTCAACTCCTTCGAGATTTGTCTCTTCGTCTCTTCGTCCCTTCAGATATTTGTCTTTCGACCCTTCGTGCTTCATCTCTTCGAATCTTTAGCGCTTCAGCTTCTTCGAGAGTCTCAAACTCTTGTGCAATCATTTCTTTCAGAGATATTTCACCCGGAGACTCCGATCTACTGACACATATCTCCCTGGCGATCAACGACCATGACCCACTTTAGGTATTCGACAATTATGATCTCTCCTAGTCCAAAAACTTCCAAAGTTGTGGATCTTACGCCACCTATCCTCCTTGATGATGGACGGTCCCTACTCACTTCGAGACTTCAGGAATTTGACAAGCCCACTCTCTTGTGCACACAAGGGTTAAGTCTTGTGCACTTACCTTCGGATTTAATGGTTGTTGGTCCTTCGTGCTGAGACCCAACGGATGGGATCTGTTCCTCTCCTCTGTGCTTCCTTCGCTTACTGGACGTAAATCTAATGGTGCAGGCTCCTTTCCACAACCGATCTGATGTTTTTTGTCACTCCTCCCAAGATTTCAACTTATTCTGATTTCAAAGATTTTGTCAATGTTCAAAGGCTTAGAACTTTGACCTTTATCCCTGTAAACCCAACTTCCTTGGGTCTCGTCTTCGCTTCTTAAATATCTTATCTCTTATGAGATTTAGGACTTGGAATAAGTCCATCTCCCACGCACTCCTTGCGTTATCTTTTCTGATCTTTTCAATTTTCTCAGTCTCTTAAGGGTCTCAGCCCTTCTGTTTCCTTTCAAAGGAAAACTTTGTGCCCTCCTGGAAAACTTCTGCTCAAAGAACACCTTACTGAGCGTTTTATTACAGAGTGTTCAACAACTCTGTGAGTCTTTTCCTCTGATACTCTTCTCCCTGAACTCGACAAAGATTTCCCTCTATGCACACTTGCACCCACTCGATGCTCGTCTAACAGAGCTTTACATAGTTCTCAATGACTCTATCTCTCTTTGACCTCAAAATAGAGTTCTTCCTATGCATTCCTTGCACTACTGCTGATGAAGGTTCAACGGTATCTCTCCTGATATTTCTCTGAGGTTAACTCACCTCCGTCGACGCACTCCTTGCAGACAATGTGCACTCATTGCACTCGCAACTCACATGAGAGACACAATTGAAACTTATTCGTTACTTCACCAGTTCACACATTCATTTGTGAATTACATAAAAACATAATAATCAATACAACTACATAAAGACACTATGTGCAGGAAAAACGACTTTTCTATTATCTTTGTGTGTCTATACAGATATTTACAAAAACTAGACTGTGACAGAGTCCCGGTTCTCTCAAGCTCTCTCTGAGAACTATTCTACCTTCTACTCTTACTCTATCTTGAGTTCTTCTTCTAATACCTCTCTACAAATATCTCTCTCCTTTACAAAAGAGGGCTCTACAAGCTTATCCTCTTCACCTAACCTCATCTATTACATTGAAGTTTCATAAATGGCCATCTAGTCTGAATTGAATCTAGAGCCATCAACCTGTTAGCCATTAAAGGCAACCTTATCTTCTATTTTCTCAGAGATATGTCTTGGTTTTCACCGAAGCTTACAACATGAATCCGTATAGGATTATATTTCATATTTAAAAATAGGAGGGTCGTTGCCTCTCCCTCTCTGAAATGTGCGCTGATGTGTTGGAATGCTGACGCATTGCTGAGGTGGAGCGATGCTTCTGCATCATATTATTCTATGTCTTTTCTTCCTTCCCTAAAGTAGAATATGAGTTGATTGAATTTAGTAATGATGGAAGCAATTCTTTGGATACTCTAAATGTTTTTTTTTTTTTAAGTCATGATTTTTCAATTAGTTTTGTTCAAAATTTTGTTTAAAAAGATAGTTAGAATTGCAGATTTCAGTGGTTCATATCACATATTCATAGTGTCTTGGTGTTTTCTAGAGTACTAAATCTATTTATGCATTCAAAAACACAATTTTATTACAATGATAATTACCTAAAAAAAAAAAAAAGTAGAACATTTAAACTACTCCTTGAATAATTAAATATCTCCATGTCTTAATTCAGATAAAATGATTCAGTTTTAAATTATGATTACCACAAGTTTGTAGTAGGTGTACCATAGTCATTTGGAATGTCTTTGTGCACATATTAAGTGAAAAATGTCAAACTATTTTTTATTGCTGTAATAACTAATATTGGGTAATGATGGGTTACTCGGCCAACTAAACCTATAGGTCAGCCATGCAAGTTTGAAAAACTATGAAAATATTTTGGTTACTAAATGTTTTATCTAATAAAAAATAGTCATTAAGAAATCATGACATAGTATGAGAAGAACATAAAATTTCCAAAACTTCAATTTTGAAAATGATATTCTTATGATTATATTAATATCCATAATTGTTTTTTTAAACAATTAAATAATGAGAACATAAAATTTCCAAAACTTTAATTTTGAAAATGATATTCTTATGATTATCTTAATATCCATAGTTTTTTTTTTAAACAATTAAATAATTTTTTTAATTAAAAGGGTTCATCTTAAACTTTAATTCAAGAATCTAACAACCTCCTAAATCATTAATTTCAAGTTACTAGTCTATTAATTTTTAATTTTTAATCCAAGATTTTAATAACCTCCTAAATCATTAATTTCAAATTACTAATCGATTAATTTTTAACCTTAATCTATTAGATCCCTAACCTATTTACTACTTTAATTTTCTATCGCACTATACCATTCCCTCTCTTCATGGCTCATATCATCAAACCACTCTTACTATAAATTTCAAGTTTGTATTACTCTCATATGAAATGCAAATAGAGGTGTCAACAAGAGAAGAATAATCTCAATTGCAAGCATAAATAGCAAAGAAGCATAGAGCCATTATACAACAATTTCATTGTTAAAATTATTTAGAGAAAAAAAAAAAACATGTTGTAAAGCATGCTCAATGTAATGTATTATTGAGCAACTAAATGATTACAATACATTATCCTTTTTATATATAAATACATTTTATATTAAATTTTAAATGAAAACATTTTATTTACTAATTATAAATATAAATTTATTTTATTTAACAAGTTCTTTAAGAAATTAAATATGTTGTATATTAAATCATTTAACTAGGTTATTAAAATTATGTTAAGTGTATATCTTTTTAAATATATTTTATATTAAATTTTAAGTGAAAACATTTTATTTCAAATTTTAAATAAACATTTAATTTATTTATAAAATTATTTATAAAATTAAATATGGTCTATATCAAATCATTTAACTAGGTTATTAAAATTATGTTCCTATAATTCATTAATTTACCTATTTCAACATTATATTTTGGCTTAAAATTTCATCATAAAAATAAAACCAAGTGGATGGAGGGATCGTGATGGATCAAAGTGGTTGATATAGGATTCGTTTGGGATCGAGAATTCATGAGCGTTTAAAGTTTATCATTGGTAAAAACAATGATTCAGAAAATATTTAACAAAAGTTATCTGGATGGATGTTGATAAAGGTTATTTTCTATTTAAATTAATTTTAATTTACTAAATTTTACCAAAATCCTCGTCAATTTCTTCTCAAAATATTTATAAAACACCATATACACTCCCTATGCATTGAAAGAACATGTATGCAACGTTTGATACACTTATTTCTCTTTAGCACCTAGCATATGCACATTTTTGGCAAAAAAAAAAAAAAAATATAAAAATGTGAATTTTCAGGTGGGGTTTGTGGGTTTCTCCGATTCCTAACTTCCTATAACCCATGTATAACTACTCCAAACAAATTTTTGAAGTATAAATTCATGTCATGGAGTATAGGAGAAGAAGTAATCCTAGAAACATCATTATGATAGAACATAATTCCTTAATCTGCAAGCTCCTTCATAACTTTTTAAAAATTCTTCCTTTATTTGTGGAAACACCTTTTTCCAACATTCCTTTTGACTTATCCGGTTCAAGAAGATACTCCTTCTCATTCTCTAGCTTTTTCAAAGTGAGGCTTCTTTAGTGGTCTAGGCAGAGGAATCAATACGCCAGTTATGGCGTAGTGTCACAACGTTATTAGGTGATATCTCTACATGTCATTTTCTATTCATTTTTAATGAGAAATCTCTTTCTTATCCCAATCTCGTGCCATTGATTTAATATTGTAATCTTTGTATCCATTTGGTTATCTTGAAACTAACATCCTAATCATAGTTACTAAAAGTACATAAGAATTAGTTATTGTAACTACCTCTATCACAAAATTTTATGTTTGTGAGTGTATATTGATGAAGAAAGATGGAGTGAAGGACTTGAGAAATGATTCGTGAAAGAGATATTCTTCGAAAGTTGGAATCTAAGTAGGTGTTCTTTCCAATCTTTGGTAGTGAGTTATTTATGTACTTGTAACTACTTATGTTGGTTAGAGATTGTTCTTGAGTTACATGTTCTATTTTTGTTCTTAATCCAAACGATATAATTTTAATATCCACAAAAAGATAGATTCTACAAGTGTTTGATGTCATCTCATTCATTCACACTTGTTAGAATGTACTAGGTACCTTGACACCCATTATCATTATCGATGGGTTTTCTTGAAATTGTTAACGGTATACATCAATGACCAATAATCAAATGGTGTCTCTCATATTCAACTTCATATCATTTATTCACATTGTGTAGCCTCATACCTTCAAAAGTTTATTTTGAATACTTAGGGTTTGTTGTAACATCACCCCTTTTTATGTTTCTTCCCAAGTTGCGTTGGATAGTAGAAATCACTTATATGACATTGGTATTTGTGTTGGATCAGTTTGTATTACAGTTATCCTCCTATTATCATAAGACATAGATCCAATGTGCATATATTCGTGGCTATGATCTATTTTGACATGGATCCAGTGTGTATTATTTTTTCATGGACATGATCATTGCATATATATATACTTCATGGATCCAAAATGTACTTGAATTTATGGCTATGCTTTTATCACACCTAAACATGGGTATGCTTGCCTCAAGAAGAGAGATATTTGTTACTTGATTTCTATTGCAAGTACTCTTGAGGTCCATTGTTTGGTGAAATTTTCCTAGACCCAGTACGCAACTTCCTCCTATATTTTATAATATATTTCGGCTATCATATTCCCTTATGACCTCACACTTTATGGGGCATCCATTATAGCACGTTTTTTCACTTCATATCCATAGATGCACTTATTGGCCCTAGTCTAAAATCTATCTACAATTGTAGACCAAAATTCTTCCTCAAACTCTCTAAAAATCACTATTTGGCTAGTCATATGATATTATTCATCGAACAATTAGTGTATGAAACTTTATGTATGTTTGTTTCACATTAGAAACTTGTGTAGGCACTCAAATTAGACGAAAAAATTAAAATGTATACAAAATGCTCCCTTTTAGGCAGAGTTCGTGGGTTTTCTAGGTTAACTACCTTCTATTCCATGTGTCTAACTACTCCAATCAACTTTTATTGATATAAATAGAGCTATTGAGTGTAAGAGGAGGGGAAACACCCTTTTTCTATAAAAAAATATTCTTAAATATGCAAGTATTTGGTCTCCTATATTTAAGACCATACCCCATTCCTAGAAACCCTTGTTTACATCACCCTTTACCTCATTATATCTTTCATAGGAAGAGACCTGTTTTGTTTGTATCAACGACTCAGAGTAAGGAGTAAGGAAGTCAAGTTGTCTTCAATGACTTGAGAGGAAGAATCCAAACGACGGTTCCAAGAAGTACCTTAGGAGGATCAGGTGACATGATATCATATTATTTGTTGTTAATTTATATATGAGAACTCTCTTATTTCATACTCGAATTATGTGTTATCGATATGTTTTCACTATAATTATTATATGCATATGATTGGTAAGTAACTAACTCATTGATCCTTGTTAGTTTATGTAGTTAGAATTTAGTTATTATAAATACTTTGATTGCAAATATGTTCTTTTTTTGTGTGCAGATCAGTGAAAGGTATCATGGGATAAGGGATTGGAGTGAAGGCCTTCAAGAGAAGTTTACTCCAAAAGCCAGTGTTTGGGTAAGTGGTTTCTATCCACAAGCATTTATAAAGCTATGTATTTTTAGCTTCTTTCAAGTTTTATTTAGTTATTTTCATTGTCCCACTATATGTAACCTTCAACCATGGTCATAGGAGTGAAAACCCTAGAACAATCCCCTGATTGCAATCCAAATAAGTGGTACTGATGTTTTAATAGGTGTCCAATGGCTACAATCATTCGAAAGAATGGCTCTTATTTTTTAATATCTTTTCATGACATTTTAATTAAAGGGAAAGGAAATTGAGCTTAAACATATCAAAGGGAAGCCTTTTAAAGTGATAATCTCTAAGAACATGAAATATTTTCTCAAAATGGGGCGCCATGGTTTAATGGCATAGTTGTTCTCACTGGATTTTTAAACATATATATATCCTTTGCTCTATTGGATCTCCAAAAATTTATCAAAAAGCATTTCAAGGTATTTGGAGAGATTCCTAAGGGTCTCCCACCTGCTTGAGTCATGACCATGATATTCATTTGCAACTAGGAAGTGTACCACCTAAAATTAGGCCTTACATGTATCCATATGCATATAAGAGTGAGATTGAGCATATCATTCAATAAATGTTAGAGGTTGACATCTTTCAACTTATCCAAAGTGATTTATCTTCGTCGATGATGATAGTTCATGGTGTATGTGTCCATATTATAGACAAATAAACAAAATGACCATCAAATATAAGTTCCCTATTCCTATAATTGATGAATTATTAGATGAATTGCATGGAGAAATTTTTGTTACTGAGTTGATCTCCGTTCGAGATTTCATCAAAATAGAATGAGACAATAATACATTCCCAAGATAACATTTTGATCACATCAAGGTTATTATGAGTTTTTGGTTATTCCATTTGAAATTATTAATGCACTTTCAACATTTCAAAGCTTGATGAATTCTATTTTCAAACACTTCCTTAGAAAATTTTTGTTAGTATTTTTTGATGACATACTAATCTATAACAAATCTTGGGAAGAGCATGTATATCATGTTGACAGGGTCTTAAAACTAATGGAGGATCGACAACTATATGAAAATAATTCCAAGTGTGCCTTTGGGCTTCAAGTAGTGGAATATTTGGGTCATATTGTATCTCATGAAGGTGTAAAAGTGGATCAAAACAAAATTAAATCTATTATGGAATGTCAAATATCTAAAACCTTGAAGAAACTCTGAGGATTCTTAGTATTGACAAGGTGTTACCAAAACTTTGTCAAGAATTATGATCAAATAGAAAAACCTCTAGTAGCATTATTAAAGAAGTAAGCATTTTATTGGACTCAAGAAGAAACAAAATATTTTGAAAAACTTAAAGAGACTTTGTGTACAACTCATGTCCTAGCCATAATTTTTTTTATTTTGTAGTGGGTTTCCTCAAGCCATGCCATTGGTGCAATTTTAATGAAATAGGGAAGGCCCCTTGATTTTAGTGCATCCAAATTAAATGAAATAACTTACTCAAACTCATTTATGAAAAAACAATTTAGACATACTACATGTAGTTAATAAAATGCACCTTTACCTAATAGGAAGACACTTAAAAGTAAAAATCTATCATGATAGTTTTAAGTACTTATTGGAGAAAAAATTAACTTTAGAAGAGCAACAAAAATGGGTGGCAAAGATACTAGTTTAGGACTTCAAAATTATATACAAAAAATGAAACATAATATGGTGGGAGATGTGTATTCAAGGAAAGAAGAAGAAACATAGGGTACTATGTGCTATTTCTATTTCACAATTTGATTGGGTGGAAGAAGCAAGTATATAATGGAACCAAGATAAGAAGGTATGCAATATCATTAATGAACTCCAATAGGACCCAAGTTTACTAAATAAATTTTCATGGAAGAATGATTTGTTGTGGTATCAAGATTGACCATATTTATGTAAGAATTCCTAACTCAAACAAAAGGTCCCTTTTGAATTGCACACTTCTCCTATAGGATGAAATTCATGGTACTTGAAAAATTACCAAAGCATGAAAACAAATATTTTCTAGGAAGGTCTTCAAAATGATGTTCAAAAGTTTGTGGTTGAATGTGTGGTCTCCCAACAAAATAAGTGAGAGACAATAAATACCCAAAGTCTCCCATAACCATTAGTCATACCAAGCCAATGTAAAATAAGTATTAATGGATTTTTCTATAGGTTTAAGGGTGAGTGCAAGAAATTTGTGGCCGAAAAAGTGGCAAGCCGGTCAGTAAGAATGCTCACTCACATGAATGTGTGCGTGTTCTTAGGAACATGCACACGTTCCTAAACCTATATGTTTGGAAGTGGTTGAACCTCCACGAGGATTTTCATGTAGTTTTAGTGGAATAAATAGGTGCATGTTCCTAAGAACGCATGCACATTCCTAGGAATGCACACACCTTCCTTCTATTAAACTTTTTTAAAGGGCCATGAGTGCGACTTGTGCTCATTGTGCACAAATCACACTTCTATTTTGACTCTCATTGAGAAAATAGAGAAGATATAGAGATGAGCACCAAAGGGAGGATATTGTCACCATGTCTAGGTATGTTTGATTTATCTTTTTTTTAACCCAATTTAGTCATTTCCAATTTAGTATTTTTCTCCCAAGAATCTAAATTAAAAAAAATTGTACTTTGGTGTTTTAATTAAAAAACCAACCTAATTTACATTCCATGGATTTTAAATTGTAGCATATGTAATATAATGGATCCACAAGACAATGTAAACCTCTAAGAAGAAAACCAAGAATATCAAAATGAAAACCCACCACAACCACCCAATGTAAACACTCAAATTGATGAGGGATTGGTTATATTCAGAACCCTTGAGGAACAATTAAAGGACACTAGAGAGCCTAGAAAAGTATCCTTGGCCACTTATTTGGACATCATTGTGAATTCCATTGCAAGTTCCCAGTGGAATTGACCTCTATTTATGATTATAGGGAAAGAATGCATGAGTACTATATCATTGTTTTGGACAAAAGCCAAGTCAAAGAACTGGGAATTTCAAAACAACAAATATTGTCTATTTTTACGGATCCTAGAAATGGACAAGAACTACCATTGACCAAGAAACACATCTCCATCGATTGGTGCATTCATCCCCAGATTATTCAAAACATGATGGATAGGTGGTATATGGTTTTTGATAAACCTCCCTATAATAACAGGGAAATTCCCTTATATTTTATGAGAAAATTATTGGTTGACTTTATTTTGGGTGAGCATGTCAACTAGTTTGACATTGGTGAATTTCAGGGGGTGGGTTGAGGTTTTGCATAGGATCAAGAGAAAGAAAGGAAAAACCATGTTTTAGGTCCTCATCCCCCAAGGTGAAGTCTTGACCCCCCTACCTAGCATCCTCATCTTGTAGAGAGCTTGAAACAAGTACAACTAGCCATTTCATCAATGAATTATATCCTAGTGGAACATAATAGCTTTGTTTCACTATCTCGACAAGAGGTGCCTTCGAGTGACATTGATAGAGGGGTTGGAGCTTTAGAATGCACATGAGAGTATAGTGAGGAGAGGGAACATTGACATAGCAGTTATCCATGTGAACCTCATAAATCCTCGAGCTACAGGAAGACATGATATGGGACTATAGAACCCAATTGACATCATAGCTTCATGGAGGAGGTTAGTATATTAACCCTCTCTATGTTCTTCATCGTTATATATTTATTTTGTATTTTGTGTATTTATATCGATATTTTAATGTATGTTGTTTTGTAGTTGTTACTTTCTAGCATTAGACCCTCTACACTGATGGATGCATCAATGCCTAGCCCCACCACTGATGCAACAATAGAGACATCCTATTCATTGGGTACGCCCCATACATAGTTATGTATCACATTTGATAAATTCATCATAGTCATTTCTTTATTTTATAGAATCCTCAAATTTTTATTGTTATTGTGTTTCTACAAGATTTGGTACTAGACAATGTTAGGGAATTTCCATTTGGGATGGACAAGTCACCTGCTTCACATGTATCATTGTAGAGTTAAATACCATATAATTCTCAAATTGCTTGTATTTATGATTTTGAATTTTAGTATTTGGTACTAATAGTTCAATTTTATTAATATGTATGTAGGTTGTGGATATATTTTCTAGATATAGTACTATTTCACTCCTTGGGCACCTGGGCATTGCTTCTGGGTTACCTTTCTCCATGCCCTGGGAGTTGCAATCACTCGTTCAACTTGTGAGGGTCTATAATGTCCCTTTCCAAATAGGAGCTCCAGAGAGGAGGCTTGATAGTCTAAACCACCCTGTTAGACTATAGCTACGGCCAAAGAGGGGTAAACAAGGTTACTAGAGGTTACTCCAGTCACAGGTGTTATATTCAGAAAGTGGCATTAAGCTAAAAAGGGTTAAAAGCACTTTTAAGTCATTATGAGTTAAAAATAGAAGTCAACAGTGATTTAGGGTTTTGGAAGTCAACAATGAATTAGGGTTTCAACATGATTTAGGGTTTTGGAAGTCAACAATGAATTAGGGTTTCAGCATGATTTAGGGTTTTGGAAAGCTATAAAGGAAGGGTTAGCGACCTAATTCATCATTATGCAGATTATGACTTTTCATTGAGGAGAAGAGGCGCATCTCAAGAGAGATAGTTCAGTGTATTCCAGGAGGAAGACACCAGTTGGCTGATTTCGGTGTTGAAAGACACACCCTAGTCACCAGGAACATCATCCAAGTCTTCCATCATTCTTCATTGATTCCGCAGTGCTCCCATATTCTGGGTATTATATTTTAGTTGCTTATTTGTATTCCAGCTAAGATCCTTTTGTATTTTGATCTAGCCAAGTGTTGTTATTTTATTCATTCCTAGTTGCTTATTTATATTCCATCTAAGATCCTTTGTATGTTGATCTAGTTGAGTATTGTTAGTTATTGAGCCACATTCAACCATTTTGTAATCCACAGAGATATCATAATAAAAACTTTGCAGTCCTTTGTTGCGTTTATTATTTGTATGATCATTTATATGCTGTAAACCTTTGATCCTACACACACACTAGCAACGTTTCCTAGAGTAGCCAAGTCAGGAACACTAGAGTGGTATCGAATCTTTATTCCTGCTAGCCTGTGACTAAAGATAATGGGTGTAGTAGAAGACCCAGAGGGTCGTGAACACATAGGTGACGAATATGTCACTTACAACAGGCATCAGGAAAGAAGGCATATGCCTTATTTCCCCCATTTTCCTCCTAGATCATAGGAAGAGGAAGAGGCACACAGAGAAGCAGAGAGAAGGGCAGAGCGTGAGGCTAAGCAGGAGGAAGAAAGGATGATAGGAGACAAATATGAGCGACCAGAGGGCAGTGGTAAGCCCCCCATAGATCCAGAGGTAGCTTTCATGCAGGTTATCAACGATATGTTAGCTAATCAACATACCATGTCTTAGTCCTTGGCACATGTGATTGATAGATTGGCTAGAGTGGGCACCCTAGATACACAAGTCTCGCATGCATCACAGGGGAACTTGAGAGTAGGAAATAGACCCCATTCACCCTCTCGCACATACACCTCTGCGAGTATGATTCCCAGACCCTTATTTCCCAGTTTCTAGAGGGCACTCCCATTAGCAGCATTGCCACCGATAGCACAGAGGCCACCCACTCATGCCAATGAAATTGCAGAGTATAGGAGGGAGTACACAACATTGGTTCATGAATTCCATCAGGACATGACCTTAGTCAAGTACTGTGGACTCAGACTTAGGAACTGGCCCAGAGATATGCAGAGGGGAGGACCACAACAGAAGCAGGGGCATAACCTCGATTTCATCCAAAAGTTGGGAAACTCACCATCCATTATTTCTATGGATCGTCCAAATGCACTTCCAAGGCTTGGGTACAGAAGCTACACATGTATTACAAGCTCAACCAGATGACCGAGACAGAGGCCATCAGTTTCGTGACCTTACACTTGGAGGGTGAGGCACATGAGTGGTGGTATCATGGACTAGTGACATTGGGTCACAGTCGCATCACCTCCTATAGGGATTTTACAGATAGGCTCATGGACAGGTTTGATAGGAAGGATATTGAGATACACTTCAGGGATGTAGCCCAGTTGAGACAAACTAGAATAGAAAAGGCATTCATCACAAAGTTTCAGTGGGTTGTTGTGGCAGTGATAGATATATCAGAGCCCAGGTGGATCATGCTATTCACAGAAGGACTCACAGAGCCTTTGAGAGGATGGGTGAAGGCATACATGCCTCCCACTTTGTAGGATGCCATCCTTTGCACTCGAGATCTGGAAAAATCAGTGCCAAAGACTAAAACATTCTCCAAACCATTTGTGCCCTAGAGGGATCGAGACAGGAAACCATTCCAGAGAGAATGGAAGGGCAAGGAGAATTTGGATGATGAGACTAGGTAAGAGCTTATGAGGAAGAAGCTTTGCTTCAGCTATAGAGATCCTTGGGTCCCAGGCCACAGGTGCATGGGAAAGGGAGAGATTCATTATATTGAGGTAGCAGCAGACAGTGTGGACAGTGAGGAGGAGGAGCAGGACAATGGATCCACTAGTTCAGAGGGGGAGTCAACACCAGCAGAGGAGCAACTTCCTCGTAAACCACTGACACTGGCAGGAGCCCTTCCTCCAGTAGTCCCACAACTGCCAGAGAAGGCTAACCGGAGGAAACCAACAAAGAGAGGAGTCATAGCGACCCTTTTTGGTGTTCCCAGGTATGATACCCTCCATATCAGAGGGAATATTCATGGGCAATGGGAAATCATCCTGATAGATGGTGGGGCCACCCACAACTTCATCAATGCTTCACTAGTATCGAGACAAGCACTTCAGACTGAGGAGTTTGATGGGTTTGATGTTGCAGTAGCAGATGGCCACAGAGTAGAGTGTCTAGACAGAGTTCCAAACTTAGAGATGAAGTTAGGAAACTACATAGTGAGAGACACATTTTATGTGGTTGACCTATCGGACACAGATGTGGTGTTAGGATTTCATTGGATGATTACCTTGGGAAAAATCACTACCAACTACCAAACCTTGGAAATGGGATTCAGAGATCAGGATGGGAAGAAGGTTGTTCTAAGAGGTATGTCAATAGGAGCACCCAGGATAGTTTAATCCAAGAGGATGGAGAGGATATTTAGACATGGGGAGGTAGCATATGCTGCAGAATGCTTGATCACTACTTAGAAGGATTCAGAAGGTCGAAAACAATACCACATAGAGATCAAGAATTTATTGGGACGAGATCAACAAGTCTTTGAGGCAATTCCACTAGGGAGACCACCTGACAGGGGGTTTGAGAACACCATTGAGTTGGAGGAGGGGGCCAAACCTATGATCACTCCCCCCTATCATCATCCTAGGAGGTTTAAGGATGAGATAGAGAAGTCAATCAAGGAATTGATGGTGATGGGACACATCAGACCGAGCAACAGCCCATTTTCTTCTTTAGTTGTCTTATTTCTGAAGAAGGATGGCACCATGAGGATGTGCATTGATTACCTATCCTTTAACAAGAAAAACATCAAGAACCGATACCCTATCCCATGCATCGATGAGTTGATGGATGAAATGCATGGGGCAGTTTTCTTCTCAAAAATTGATCTACGGTCTGGATATCATTAGATCATCATTCAAGAGTAGGACATAGAGAAGACGACATTTCAAAGTCATTTTGGACTCTTCAAGTTCTTGGTTATGCCATTTGGGCTAACCAATGCACCCACTACATTCCAGTATTGCATGAACCATATATTGAGGGATCAGTTAAGGAAATCAGTCTTGGTTTTCTTCGACGACATCTTGATCTATAGCTGGTCATGGCAAGAGCATATGAGGCACCTGGATGAGGTATTGAGCATCATGGAGGCATGGTCATTATATGCCAAAGAGTCCAAGTGCGAGTTCGGTATGACAGAGCTACTTTACTTAGGCCACATCATCAATGCACAGGGGGTACAGGTGCACCAAGAGAAGATCAGGGCCATTCTGGATTGGTCGACACCCAAGAACATGACAGAATTGAGGAGCTTCTTCGGGCTTTGCAGCTATTACAGGCGGTTCGTTTGGGGTTTTTCTCAGCTTGGAGCAACACTGATAGATATTACCAATCATGGGGCCTTCATATGGACCGAGAAATCATAGGAAGCCTTTGATCACATGAAGGAAGTTATGGGCACTTGTCCAATGTTGGCACTACCAGACTTCACCTTTCCATTTGTACTAGAGTGTGACACATCCGGCGAAGGGATCGGTGCAGTTTTGATGTAGGGAGGACACCCCATTGTATTCGAGAGCCAGAATCTTAGTCAACCTGAGAGGTTGTACTCCATTTATGACAAGGAAATGTTGGCAATCATACATGCCTTAACCAAGTTTAGACAATATTTGGTGGGTATCAAATTCATGGTCAAGACTGATCACAATAGTTTGAAGTATTTTCTTAAGAAGAAGGACCTTAGTGAGTGCCAACATAAATGGGTGACGAAGGTACAGGCATTTGAATTTGACATAGAGTATGTCAAGGGGAAGAAGAACATTATGGCCGATGCACTATCGAGGAGACCTGCGACATGTTCTTTGATGGACATTTCAGTAGATTGGAAATCCCACTTGTTAGTGGAATATTCTAAGAACAAGTTCCCTTGTGAGGTGATGGATGGGAAGATACAGGATGACCGGTATAGGGTCATTGACGATGTCATATTTTACAAGGATAGAGTCTACTTGGTGCTAGATTTAGGGATTAAGAAGAATATCATCACTGCAGTTCATGATTCACCTCTAGTAGGCCATCATGGGTTTTTCAAAACCTGCAGACAGATTAGAGAGAGGTTCTCATGGAAGGGCCTCAAACAAGATGTTATGAGACATGTCAGTGAGTGTGTGACTTGCCAGCAGAACAAGTCAGAGCATTCTCTTCCAGCAGGGCTACTTCAGCCACTCCCCATTCCATAGAAGAAATGGGAGAGTATATCTATGGACTTCATCATGGGTCTACCCAAGGTCCAGGGTAAGGACTGTATCTAGGTAGTGGTCGACAGATTAACCAAGTTTTCTCACTTCTATACCATACTGATAGAGTACAGCGCAGTTCAGGTAGTTGATATTTTCTTTAGGGAGGTCTTCAGACTTCATGGGTTGTCGAAGAACATCGTCAGTGATAGGGATAGTTGGTTCATAGGGACATTTTGGAGAGAGTTGTTTTGGTTGGTGGGGATAGCATTGACACCTAGCACTAGCTAGCACCCTCAGACAGATGGGCAGATCGATATTGTCAATAAGTGGGTTGAAGGGTATTTGAGGAAATATGTAGGAGGACAACAAAGAATGTGGGTAAAGTGGTTACATTTAGGAGAACATTGCTACAACACCACCTTCCACATGTCCATTGGTATGACACCCTTCCGAGAATTGTATGGATATGATGCTCCCACTTTGGTAGACTTGGTCTTCGAGGAGAGCATAGCTCCCAAGGCCAAGGATTGGATCATAGAGAGTCAGGAGATTCTCAAGTTGTTGAAAAATAACCTGCAGATGGCACAAAACCAACAGAAGATAAGTGCGGACAGGCACAGGATAAAGCGGAGCTTTGAGGTTGGAGATTTGGTTTTCTTGAGACTCCAACCCTACAGACAATCATCTCTGAAGAAGAGTGGGGCTGAGAAGCTCAAACCTAGATTTTATGGTCCTTACAGGATCATGCGCCGATTAGGCGAGGTTTCTTACGAGCTAGAGATTCCAGAGGGGAGCAAGATTCATAACATGTTCCATGTGTCTTGCCTCAAAAAGGAAGTGGGACAATTCATTAGCACATCAGAGGAGCTTCCCCCATTGGATGAGGAGGGAAAGTTCGAGTTAGTTCCGGAGGAGGTTTTGGAGTTATGGGAGGAGAAACTGAGGAGAAGGGTCATTAGAGAGTGTTTGATCAGATGGAGAGGGCTTCCAGTAGAGGACACTACTTGGTAGAGCAAGTAGGTGTTCCAACACCCTAGACTGGTATTGCTTGAGGACAAGCAATTTTGGGAAGGGAGGACTGTAATGTCCCTTTCCAAATAATAGCTCTAGAGAGGAGGCTTAATGGTCTAAACTACCCCGTTAGACTATAGTGATTTCACTCCAGTCACAGGTGTTATATTCAGAAAGTGACATTGAGCTAAAAAGGGTTAAAAGCACTTTTAAGTCATTATGAGATAAAAATAGAAGTCAATAGTGATTTAGGGTTTTGGAAGTCAACAATGAATTAGGGTTTCAGCATGATTTAGGGTTTTGGAATTCAATAGTGAATTAGGGTTTCAGCATGATTTAGGGTTTTAGAAAGGTATAAAGGAAGGGTCAGCGACCTAATTCATCATTATGCAGATTATGACTTGTCATTGAGGAGAAGAGGTGCATCTCAGGAGAGATAGTTTAGTGTATTCTAGGAGGAAGACACCAATTGGTTGATTTCGGTGTTGAAAGACACACCCTGGTCACTGGGAAGATCATCCAGGTCTTCCATCATTCTTCATTGTTTCCGCGGTGCTCCCATATTCCAGGTATTATCTTTTAGTTGATTATTTGTATTCCAACTAAGATCCTTTTGTCTTTTGATCTAGCCGAGTGTTGTTATTTTATTCAGCCGCAGTTTCTTATTTATATTATGGCTAAGATCCTTTGTATGTTGATATAGTCGAGTATTGTCAGTTATTCAACCGCATTCGGCCATTTTGTAATCCACAGAGATATCATAATACAAACTTTGCAGTCCTTTGTCATGTTTATCATTTGTATGATCATTTATATTCTATAAACCTTTGATCCTACACACACATTAGCAGCATTTCCTAGACTAGCCAGTCAGGAACATTACAGGGTCTATCACAACTCACCCTCAGAATTAGTCTTAATGCATGCATCTTCAGTGGATTCACATGCAGGGCACCCATCCACACCACTTGTATGACACCCACCCCTACCATCATTTCCATCAGCCCCATTGACCAAGACTACCAAAATAGAGGTTTTCTTGGAGCAGTTTGTTCAACATAGTGCTCCATATTCTAGTGAATATCCATAGAGGAGTGAGATATTCATGGTGATATAATTCATTGATGATAATTTTTTATGTTTCATGAATTTTATTTTATGCATATTTGTTTTATTTTCATGACTTGATCCTTGTAACTGATGCAAGGTGGCATCATGGAGAGATTGGGTTAGAAGAGGAGGGTAACATCCTCGCAACTAACATCATCATACACAATGAGTTGTCTTGTGTTAAATTACAAAGTATCATTTTGTATGTCTATTAATTAATTGGGATTTTTTTTTAACATTGTTTATTCTTTGTGCAGTCTCTAGAGCGTCAAAACATGCCTAGGTCTAAAACCTGTCGAAGTTCTTCCTCGAGAAAGAGAAGAAATATAGATTTATAGGATGATCATGAGGGTGGCGAGGGTGGAAGTGGTCAATTGTTTACCAACTAGTTCCATTTTGTATATACGCCACCATATCGATTTTTTTTTTTTTTATGTTAGGGAACTTTTCGTCGCTTTGTATATTGGGAACAAGTTGTCATTTTGTTAAAAAAGTACAATTTAGATGATGTTGAATATATATATATATATATATATATATATATATATATACATGTCATGGAACGTTTTTTATGAATCTCATTGTTTCTACACTTTATGTTGATGAATATATGAATTCCAAAGTGTATGAATTTTATGTGTATTAATCCCTTGAATTTTTTATAAACTTATTATAAATACTTGCATTATGCATTAAGGAATATATTATGGTGGGAAATATTGCTAAGTGCTAAATCCATAAGAAATTAATGGTTCTCAAGTAGCATTGTTTGCTAATCAACCATGTATATCTACATCATCGATAGATCATTCCTTCTGACTTATTTGCATGAATGTTGTGGATATCCATATTCTAAATCACAACTAACWWTATGGAATACCTCTTGAATWATATCCATCTAARTMAAATGAMAATCCACACTCAAATAGTGGTCACTTGAAAATATTGTGACCTAAAAGATGGCATATTACAATAATTTATTATAGAAATAAATTTTCTCATTTATCTTCTACATAAGTGTAAATCACTTAACAATCTTAGCTCAATGTTATGTCAAATTAACCTCCATAACTAGTACTAAAATTACTCAATTATGAAGATGACATAAGATAAAATTCAATTATACAAGTACACAATATTTGGACAATGCAAACACTATATATATATATTTATAATATGAAGTACATGCACCTACCAATATATTATCAGGGGTTGTTAGAAGTGAGGATCTTCAAACCCTAGCAATGGAAAACATAATATAACATTAGCCAATAGCTCAGTCCATTAGAGATCATCAACAAGGTGGAATACACAATGGTAAGTCCTTTTTGGAACCTACATTTGTATCCCACACTTGTACAATATCAACTCCCTCTATCTTCTCGATAGCAAGAACATTAGGTAGCACTAGGGTTTTCAAATGCCACAAAATCCTAACTTCTTCTCTTACAAGAGATACATAATAAAAGTATTTATTTTATCCCCTATGTATAAGTCCGAGTATTCCTAGTCTCCTTAAGATAAAACCTTGACCCTAGTATTCCCTTGAAATTCCTTTGAGAAGCCTACTTTTTAATTTCTTATTTGATTCAATCCATAATTTGACCATTTTCTAGGAGACACACAATATTCCCCTCTTTATTTGAATGCCATATATAAAATCATTTGATTTGTGTGTAACACTTCATAAATTCCAAAAAGACTATTCAATGACTCATTAATGCACTCATGTTTGTTTATGTTTTGTAATGGGTATATGCAAATTTTGTTAAAACCATTAATTATTAATAACATTTATTCAGTCTTCCACGATGTCCACTAAACTTGTTGATTTTTATCAATATAATGAGAGAGTTCACATGGAAACTAGATCTTATAATGGATATCATTTTCCACCTACAAATAAAGGTTTTGAGGTTACATTTCATGGCACACCATAGAAAGTAATGCTATGCTACCAAAATTCCTCCACGGAGACTTGAAACCATTATTACTTTCCCTTCACCATCTATGAGAGTTTATTGCACATTCCTAACCAAATTTTGGGCTAGATCACACAAGGCGACAAAGGACCCTTCCAAACCCAATCCAACAAACCTATTAGTGCCATGCCAACTCCATTCCATTTCCATTCCATGCCATTGTAAATCCTTTCCAAGCCACTCCATGGCATGCCATTGTCATTTCAATGCCATTTCCATGCCATTTCATTTCATTTCCATGCCATTACCATGCCTTTCCAATCCATGCCATGCCATTTCCATGCCATGCCTTTCCGTTCCTTTCCATTCCATGCCATGCCATTCCTTTCCTTTCCTTTCCATGATATGCCATGCCATTGCTTTCCCTTGCATTCCTTGTCATGACATACCTTGCATTTCATTTCCATGCCACGCCTTACCATGTGATTGCTTTCCTTTCCATTCCATGCAATTCCTTGCCTTCCAATGCCATTCCTTTCCATGCCATGTGATGCCTTTCCTTTCCATTCCATGTCATACCTTGCCTCGCCATGCCATGAAATGTCATTCCTCACCTTGCCTTGCCCTGCCATGACATGCCATTCCTCACCTTACCCTGCCTTTCCATGCCATGCCTTGCATTTACTTTCCCTGCCATTGCATGACATGCCATTCCTTGCCTTTCCATGTGATGCATGAGCATCGTAAGCAGCCAGCCAAGCAAGCAATGTAAAAGGCGGAAGACAGATGGAAAAACACCAGCATACGTTTTTGAAATGTTTTGAAAAATTAATGAAGTGGATATTACTGTGATAGTCGGGGAAGCATACTTACATTTATATCTTAGATGTTGTAAACAGATCTTGAGCATTTCTCTCATCTATAGAATGTAAATGCATTTATATGTAATTAATGAAAGTAGGTAGATTTGAATTCATAGATTAGACAGTTTATAGAGTAGGAGGGAAAATGGATATAGACACCCTCACCCTTGTATCATTGTAACATTATCATCATTGAGTGTTGTAGCAGAGAGCTATAGAGAAGAACCCATGTATAGGAGAACTTGAGTTAATATATGAAGATTTGACTCATTTTCATGGTGTTATGATGCTTATTGTTTACCTCTGTTGAATGGTATGTTTACAGCTGTTTGTTTTCTTTGTTATGCACTTTTTTTAATACTATGTTGTGTGTATGTTTTCACGGTGAATGTATGAAGTCTGAGAGGGGAGAAGAATGAGTTTCAATTCTTTCTCTTCCTCAGAATCCCTGCAAGGAGTGAAGTGAAACGTCCGCAAGTGTGCGTTGACAAAAGTCTGAGTTTTATCTCAGAAAGATCAGGAGAGATACCATTGTTATCATTTCTCGCTGAAGTGCAGGTGAGGCATAGAGCCATGCAAGGTGTGCACAGGCTAGTTGAAGCCTTGGAAGTTATCAGCTAAGGTGAAGTTGAAATATTTCTGTTGCAGGGAGTGCATAGGGTCGAAGATCGAAATAACCAGGGGTTATTTGAAATATTTCCGCAAGGAATGCAAGCAAGATCTCTTGGAGACTTGAGTTTACAAGTGAAAGCTCAAGAGGGATAGTACCTTTGAAGTGTTCAAAGGGAGATGAAAGTCAAAAGAATCTCATAAAATACAAATTCAGGAGGGAGAACACCGATTCGTCTCACATAAGTCATTGAGGAGTGAATCAGGTGGTTAGAATTCTTCGAGGAGAACTCGCGAAATCGCGGGGACCATAGGATCCAGAGGAGTTGTAAGGTGGTTAGAAGTTGGGTGAACCCATCACTTTGGTTTCAATAATCAACATGGACCGTTTATTGTGGTTAGTTGAGCCTTTAGATCATTTTGGAATTTCGAGTTTCATAGGTCCGGAGTGTAAGCCAAAAACCTTGGTCACTCTAACTCCCGAATCACGAAATGGATTATCGCATGTGAAGATGAACGAGTTAATTTTCAGCACTTTGGGAATTTGGGATTCGGTATTTCGGGGGTCCTAACGGCAAGGAACCGGGACATAGTGGAGTGAAAATCCTGAAGTTGCGAAACACAACAGGAATTTGGCATGGAATTTCGACATTTCGACACTTCGGGTGTTGGGAAGTAGAGGAGGCAGCGATATTTGGAATCAAGAGTTTCAAACTCCCGGTTATCAAAAAGCCGAAAGATCTAGAGTCATCGGATCATGGAGGATCTTAGCCATAAATCACGTTGGAGGCAAGGTTTTGGGAATTCGGATATTGGAGTTTTTGGAGGTGAGGAACCCTTTTGCTGTGGATCTCACAAGTCATGAAATCCCGAAGAGTGAAAGGAAAAATTCCTGAAAACATTGAAGGAAAATAGCTGTGGGCCCAATTGGGTTTCAGGGTTCCAGGAGTTAAGAGACAAAGTTGTAGGTCAATGCAACTCCTGAAATTGTGAAAAGGAAAATCCAAAAGGTGGGTCCTAAGCATTAATCGGAGGATACGTGCGACGAAAGTCAAGGGAGTGGTCAAGATTCAGAGAAATTTCTGAAAGACCTTCGATCTTGCCAAAAGGGGAAATTTCAGAAACCGGAAAATCAAAAGGGAAGAGGAACGAGTGTTGGTCAATCACTCAAGTTCCAAAAAGCCAAAATAAGTGGAAACAAGAGGCATGTGTTCGATGCATTGAAGGAGTCAACCCTTGTTGACATTTCAGGTTTCATAGGTTGAAGAGACAAGAGGCTCGACAACAGAAGTCGAGAAATCACGAAATCTGTAAGCCCGAAAGGAAAAGAAAAGCCCCAATCATATTTGTTGGTCAATTGTGGAATACACCTTGTGTGTGTGGTATTCCTTGTGGGCAAACTAAAGAGTCAATCAGACTCAGGGGAAGATTTAGAATGATCCTACATGGATCTTGGCTCGAGGGTTGGGGTCTACATTAGTTTGGTATCAGAGCCTGATTGTGTTTGTATATTTCAGGCAGAGGGAGCTAGAGGAAAAGGAGTAGTCTGATATGCAACGTTTGGTATCAGAGCTCAGAACAAGTTCTTTGATTTCTATAGCAGAGAGAACAGGGGAATATTTTACAACCATGCTGCCGAGAAGAAGAGATAGGCCAATGCCAATGCCTGATCCAACAAGAGAAAGAGAAATGCACGAGTTACGTGCTATGCTTGATTCCATGGAGACAACACAGAGGCACATAGTTGACGCTGGGGATATCAGTGAGGCCAAAAGTGAAAATGAAGCTAGAAATGAAGGAGAAGAAGTTGCAGTCGAAGATGCTACGAACGAACGCCTATTCAAGGTTGTTGCAAGGATAGGTGTTAGAGAGAAAATGGACATTCCAATGTATGAGGGAAACTTGGATGTTGAAGAGATTATAGAATGGATTAGATCTCTAGACAAATACTTCGACTATGAGGATGTTGAGGAAGAAAACAAGGTCAAACATGCTGTTACTAGACTTAAAGGGAATGCAACACTATGGTGGGATGAACTGCAGGTTGATAGATGCTACAAAGGCAAGTAGAAAATCAAAATCTGGGATAGAATGGTTGCAAAGATGAAAGCCAAATTTATACCCAGGGATTATCAAATCACTCTGTTTCGGAGGATGCAAAATTTGAGATAGAAGTTGATATCAGTGAAAGAATAAATTGAATATTTCTACAAGATAAACATCAGAGCAGGTCATCAGGAAAACAATGATGAAAAGGTTTCCAGATACATGAATGGTCTGCGGTATGACATTCAAGATGAGATGGTCATGATGACCATTCAAAATGTGGAAGATGCTTATCAAATAGATCTGAAAGCTGAAGAGAAGTTGAGATGGAATCAAGGTCAAAGAGGTCGAGGTAGAAGTCAAGCCAGAGGCAAAACAATTTCCCAATACAGAACTCAGAAATCTAAAGAAGAAGGGAAGAAACCTCAAACTCAACATGAGAAAGCAGGAAGCTCATAGAGAGGGCAATATGATGATAGAAATACTTTTCCTCGAGCTAGAGGAAGAGGAAGAGGAAGAGGCGGTGAAGTAAAATGCTTTGTCTATGGAAATATCAGACATAAATCCTATGAGTGTCCAGATAAGAAAAAAATATGGTGGTGAAACTCACATTGCCGAAGCTCAAGGACATAATGTTGAGGTAGAAGATACTGAGGGCGGAAGATCTTTGATGATTAGGAAAGTTCTTTTGAAGCCAGAGAAGGAGGCAGAGAACCTAGCCCAAAGAAACAGTCTATTTTGGAATGCTTGCAAAACTAAAGATAGGGTATGCAAGGTCATAGTGGATAGTGGTAGCACAGACAATCTCGTATCTAAAGAGATGGTAGAAAATCTAGAGCTAGATACTATTGTACATCCAAGCCCATACAGAGTTTCTTGGCTACAAAAAGGACAACAAGTAAATGTCACTAAACAATGTTTAGTTGAATTTAAAATAGGAGGATATAAAGATCAAATATTATGTGATGTCATTCCAATGGATGTTTGTTATCTATTTCTAGGTAGACCATGGCAATATGACCGGAATGTGATTCATGATGGGAGAAAGAAAACATACACCCTGGAGAAGAATGGGAGGATGCACATTTTGCTGCCGATAAAAAAATAAGAGGTGAAAACAGATATATGCAACATTGTACTTCTCATGAGTGGGAAGGAACTTCTTAAGGAGGTTAAAAAGAAGGAAGACACACAATTTATTATGGTCAGGAAGCCAAAAATTGTTTTGACCAGTACAAGAAAAGATGATTTACCAGAAGAAATCCAGGAATTGCTGGGAGAGTTTGCTGATATAGTAGTGGATGAATTACCTTGTTCATTGCCACCTATCAGAAGTATAATCCATCATATCGACCTTATACCTGGAGCTAGTTTACTAAACAAATCCGCGTATAGGTTGACGCCACAGGAAAATGACGAAGTTAAAAAATATGTCCAAGACTTAATGGACAAAGGATTGGTTAGAGAAAGCTTGAGTCCATGCGTTGTTTTGATAGTGCTCAGCCCAAAGAAAGATGGAGGCTGGAGAATGTGTACAGACTCAAGGGCAATCAATAACATTACCATCAAATACAGATTTCCATTGCTAAGGATGGACGACTTGATGGATTTCTTGAGTGGAGAAAGATTTTTTTCAAAGATTGATTTGAAAAGCAGGTATCATCAAATTCGAATGAGAGAAGGTGATAAATGGAAGACATCATTCAAGATGAATGAGAGACTGTATGAATGGCTTGTCATGCCATTTGGCTTAACGAATGCACCCAGTACTTTCATGAGATTGATGAATGAAGTCCTAAAGGATTTCATAGGGAAATTTGTCATTGTATATCTTGATGATATATTAATTTTCAACAGGACAGAAGTAGAGCTCTTAAAGCATTTAGCTACAGTGATGAGGAGATTACAGCAAGAGAAATTGTTGATTAATGTGAAGAAATCATCATTTATGAGAACATAACTCATTTATTTGGGTTTTTTTATCTCTGCAAATGAGTTGAAGATGGATCTGGAAAAGGTAAAGGCAATTAAGGATTGACCATCGCCGAAGAGTATATTTGAAGTACGAAGCTTCCATGGTTTGGCTAGCTTCTACAGGAAATTCATCCGAAACTTCAGTGGAATTAGCACACCAATGATGGATACGATGAAGAAAAGACACAAGTATTTTCATTGGACAGAAGAAGTAGAGAAGAGCTTCAATCTGCTAAAGAAGAATATCGCTAAGCAACCAATTCTGGTTTTATCGGATTTTAGAAAGACATTCCAGGTCAGGTGTGACACAAGTGGATTTGAAATTGGAGTGGTATTAAGCCAAGACAACAGGCCGATCTCATACTTCAGTGAAAAAATTAATGAAGCGAAGATCAAGTACTCAACATTTGACAAAGAATTATATGCAGTCATACAAGCACTGAAGAAATGGAGACATTATTTGGTTCCTAAAGAGTTTGTTTTGTACAGTGATAATCATGCTTTGCAATTCATGACTCAACAAGAGAACTTGAACCAAAAACATGTTAAATGGGTTGAACTCATGCAGAATTTTACTTTTGTGATTAAGCATATTTCTAGAACTGCTAACAAAGTTGTTGATGCTTTAAGCAGGAAATGTTTGCTTATGCAGGAATTCAGAGTCAAGACTTTAGGTTTTGACAAACTCAAAGAAATGTATAGGGATGACCCAGATTTCAAGGAGGTAGATGAGGCATCTGAGAATCCATTTCTCAAGGACAGAAGCCAATGGGATGAATACATGATCCAGGATGGGTTAATATTCTAGGGAAATCAACTATGTATTCCAAAATGCTCCATGAGGGAGAATCTACTGAAGGAAAAACACAGTCGAGGATTGGCTGGACACTTCGGTCATGATAAGACGTTCTCAAAGTTGAATGGATAATATTTTTTGCCAGGGATGAGGATATATGTTAAGAAATTCATGGACAGATGTAGAATTTTATAGCACACGAAAGGAAAAAGGAAAAACACAAGGTTATACCAACCATTTCCCATACAAGAAAGGTCGTGGGACACAGTGAGCATGGATTTTATATTGGGACTACCAAGAACACAGAGAGGCTATGATTCAATCTTTGTGGTAGACAACATATTTTCAAAAATGGCACATTTCATACCATGCTAGAACCAGTGACACAACTCATATTGCGAACCTATTTTTCAAGGAAGTCGTCAGACTTCAATGCTTTCCAAGGAGTATCGTGTTTGATCAAGATACTAAGTTCATAGGGAATTTATGGAGGACCTTATGGAAACAGATGGGGACAAGTTTTTCTTTTAGCTCAACATATCATCCTCAAATGGATGGGCAAACAGAAGTCGTGAACAAAAGCTTGGGAGATTTGTTGAGGATCTTAGTGACTGAACACCACAGTCAATGGGATCACATTCTTCCATAGGCGAAATTTGCTTATAATGATTCGCTTAATAGAAGCACAGGGTAGAGTCCATTCCAGATTGTATATGGAATGCAACCAATAGGAGTTTCTAAATTGAAAGATTCAGAGCAAGATGAATTCAAGAGTGCTAGTGTAGAATACTTTGCAGAAGGAATGAAGGAGCTTCACAACCAAGTCAAGGAGCGATTGCAGAGTTAAAGTCAAGAATACAAGTGGAGAGTAGATCAACATAGGTGAGAAATTCAATTTGAAGTTGGTGATTTGATTCTTGCACATCTAAGGAAGGAAAGGTTCTGTAACACCCTGTTTCCCCCAGTTTGTAAAAATAACTGGACTGGCCAGAACTGTGGCAAACTCAGAAATGTGAATATGTGATGTGAATGGACCTTGTGGAAAAGGTCGATGAATGTGAATACCATTATGAATTTATATTGCAGGACTGTTGAGAGGGGATGTACTAAAAAAGAGACCACAATGGCTACAGAAAGGCGGTGGAAGGAACCTGGAAAGGTGGCATTAACTTCCACCGAGAATCAATACTGTATTTGGACTCCACTGGCCTGGAGAACCAAAAGTGG
This sequence comes from Picea engelmannii, assembly GCA_009831015.1. Lineage (NCBI taxonomy): Eukaryota > Viridiplantae > Streptophyta > Pinopsida > Pinales > Pinaceae > Picea > Picea engelmannii. The sequence goes on along the minus strand of ML794415.1, from coordinate 281,799 downwards.
CTCGCTGGCCCCAAATTAAATATCTCGCAGGCTGGTAGGTATATGGCTCCTCAGGAATTAATGAGGGATGGGGAGGTGAAGTGCCCATCCGTAGAGCTGACAACCCTGACCAGTGTGAGGGAAATTGTGCCACATGCAACCTCGCAAGAGGATAAGGCATGGGGGAGAAGTGATGGGGGGGTGCAGACATGAGGGGAGCAAGAGAACTCGGGCGATATGCAAAGTGAGTGATAGCAGAGAGGAAGGAGAGTAACCTTTACTCCTGGTCACTGGCAGACAGAGACGCAGTCTCGTAGCATCGTGGTCTCAGCTCGGGGGTGGCTAGTGGTAAATCCGCTGGGAGTCGCTGAGCCTACGGTTGGGTGGAAACGAGCACCCCTCTCAACAGTTACATAACCCCTAGTGTTACTTTCCGATAAGTGTTTTTCCTTTGACATCTTGAAATATATGTATGCTTACATTTATGATCATAAGTTGTGAAATAGTGAATGATTTCATTATAAGAATGTCTGTATGGTGTCTTGATCAGTACTGGTAGTTGTATGTTTATATGGAAAGAATACGTGTGGCTTATGTTCTCTTAAATTTTTGTTTATATGCAAACTGATCTAATTTAGACTTCATGCCTGGTTCTCGGGAGAGAGATACCCTTATCTGCCTTAGAGAGTACCCTGGGTAAACCTCCCCATAGAGATACCCTTCTTGAAAACATCATCAAGAACCTGGAAGGAGGACGTGAAGGCGCAAGGCCTTAAGAAATCCCTAATAAGTATCGAATCGATGGACGAGATCCCATCGAGAGATCTGCGGTCACTCACGACCATCATATAAGAGGAAGAAGCTGGAAATATAAGTACCTTAACCTTGATAGGTGTTGATCGACGGATGAGATCCTGTCCGAAAATATGTGGTCACTCATGACCATTAGATTTTGTAGGAAAAAGTAGGATGTTAAATGACTTACCACCTTGTCTTTCTATACCTTCGTGGATAGCGATGAAATCGGGATCATAGATCCCCGAGGTCCATGAGAACATCTGGACTGTTGATTTTTCCCAGTCCAAGAAGTCGAGGGAGAATGCACATGTTAGGAACCTGTCCGAGCTCTCAGATCTCGGCTAGAAAACCTGACAGTCGTTGGATCTGTCAGGAGATACCCAAGGGTTAAAACCCCCCCAGTGAATAAGGGTGAAAGCCTCGAAATGGATTTGGGTCATCCGATTAAAGGAAGCCACATGTCATGAGATTTCCCATTTCGAGAAATCGGGAACCAGGAACTCGAGAGTTCTGATGACGAGAGATCGGGATGTTCCATGGTGGAAACTCTGAAGCAATCATAGACTGACCGATCTTGGGAGGTTACGTGCTGAGAGATTACCCGTTTCGGGAAATCGAGAATCGGGAACTCGGGAGTTCTAGTGACGAAATATCGGGGCATTCCATGGTAGAAACCCCGAAATAGATTTGGGTCATCCGATTAAAGGAGGCCACGTGTCATGAGATTTCCCATTTCAAGAAATCAGGAGTTGGGGACTTGGGAATTCTGGTGACGAGAGATTGGGATGTTCCATGGTGGAAACCCTGAAGTAGTTGTAGAATGATCGATTTAGGGAGGCTACGTGTCGAGAGATTACCCGTTTCGGGAAATTGGGAATCGGGGATTCGGGAGTTCCGTTGACAAGAGGTCGGGCTCTCACCTTGATAAATCCTGACTTATAAATATCGAGATGTTAGCATGTGGTTAAATTCCGATGAATGGACGAGATTCCTTCAAAGGATCTCAGGGTCTATAATGATTGTCAAATGTGGGGAAGAGACGTCAACTTTAAGCCAAAATGTGAATGCGCCTTAGGGTAAGTGGAGAGAAGATATGAACGACCAAAGTCCACCTGCCCAGATCTACGACTGAGGCTTCATTCTGGAGCCCCCTTACCCTTATTCCTTTAGAGATGAGGGGGGGGTCTGGAATCAAACGTGAAACTTGGGAACGGTCAGGATCAATTCGCCTTGATCAACGACATTCAGGTGAATTCTAGACCCCCCTTGCCATTCTACCTTTAATGGGGGGGGGTCTGGAATGGTGTGGCGTGTGAAGTGGGACCTGTCTCCTGTCATTCCGCCCACCGTGTCGTGTTTCTCCTCTCACCACCTGTACTCTGCTCACCCATGCGACAGGGTCATTCATAATGGTCATTTGCCAACCCTGAAGGGACTCATCCCTATTGTCTAGTTACCAGCCCTACCGGGGTTCAGCAGTTGCATAGTCGAATGATTTGACATCACTATAGCACTGAGGCATGAAATACAAAGACACACCACAATTATTTGACCTGTGATCATGACCCGCTTTCACATGGGAACGGAGAGAGAGAAAGAGATAGCTTGTGCTAGGCCTCTGTAGGTAATTCGGGGGCTCTAATTCTGCAGAAATCAACGAAAAATTGATTATGGTAGCGGATATGTGACAAAGTGGTATTAAAGCATGGTGACAACACTCGGCCTGATTGGGCTCATGAAAAAGTTGCGCATAAGCTCTATTCGAAGAACTCCTAAGAGGAATAACCCCTAACTTAACTCTTCTATCCAAGATCATAAAATTGGAAATGAGAACCCGACTATGTATGCATGTGAAAGAGTTATGAATTTATGTGCAAGTTCTAAAATGTATCTAACTCTTGACTAATAACCAACATTTGTCTTTCTGCCAAGCATACGATCAGCTGCAGGAATTTACAGATGCAGAGAATGGTGACTCACCAAGAGGTGGGAGAAGGCTCCCAAAATAGAGACGAAGAGTCTGACGAAAGAAGAGTAATAGGAACCCCTCCAGATCTAGCCAAGATTGTGAGAAGTCTCATGGTTGAATTACAAAGCTGTAAGGCTGACAATGAAAGGATGATGAAAGAACAAGAAAAGCAAACTGAAATTAATGCAGTTTTACTGCAGAGCTTATCCGACCTACAGTGACAAATGCAACATGAACCCGAGATGCAGAAACATGGTTGTATCAGTGGCCATACTGAGAGGAGCACCTCAAGGAAGGTCCACCCCAAAGGTAAAGGACCAGTGCTAGATGATTCCTCTGAGAAGGAAGCTGGCGATTCAGAAGGCTCTTCCAGTAGTAGGACCAGTTCCTATTCTCGAAGAAAATAGAAGAAGCAAAAGACTTCCAAGGGTCATAAATTTGAGGAATTCAGAAAGGCCAAACCTCCCTCCTTCGACGATGAGATAAAAAAGGGAGAGGAAGTCGAGGCCTGGCTACTTGGACTGAAGAAATATTTCAGAGTTCATGATTTTTCAGAGAATTTGAAGGCCCGAGTGGCCACTTTCAATCTGAATGGAAAATCTTCCATCTAGTGGGAAGATCTTAAGAATATGAAAGGGGTCTGCAAGGAGGACCTGTCCTAGAAACAGTTTGAGAAGTACTTCCGAAATAAGTATTTGTCGAAAAAATATTTCGACGAGAAGGCTAAGGAGTTTTATGAACTCAAACGGTGGCAACTCACTATAGAGGAATATGTCAACAAATTCCTCAACTTATTGAGATATGTACCCTACATCAAGGCAGAGAAGGTGAAGGTGCAATGCTTCATCAGTGGGCTACCCAAGGAATACCGGAACTGAATTGAACTTGACGAGTCAAAGACCTTAGAAGACACTATTCAAAAGGAAACATATTGTCATGAACAATATGGACATCAGGCAGAGTCTTGTGGAGACTGGAAACAGAAGAGTTGTTCGAGATTTCAGAAAATGGGGATCAAATCCTCAGGATTTAAGAACTACAAGAAGAACCCCAGAATGAATTTCCCAGCCTAGAGTGTACTCTAGCAGAACTTTCCCTCATCGGACAGAAATAAAACTTCTGGACCTATACCAGTGAATACTGATAATCCAAAGAGAGAACCTCTGAAATGTTGGGGTTGTGGAGAAGAGCATCTCCTAAGAGATTGTCCACACCGACAATAGAACAGTCAGAAAGTTTATAACATTCAGGAAGCTACCACAGTCAATGATGTGGCAGGGAGTGTGTCGTAGATTTATGTAGCCTTGGATAATAACCAAGCTGACCACCAAGCTTCAGTGGTGGAAATAGAAGGTATGATTTTCAACCATCTGGTGTCTGTTTTGATTGACCCTGGTTCAAATTTGAGTTATATAGCCCCTAGAGATGTTGATAAGTGTAAGCTACAACCACGAAAACAAACCAAGCCATGGTTGGTATAGTTAGCCACTGGCACCAAAAGAAGGGTAGCAGAGGTCATACCAGCCTGCCAATTAATGTTGGGTGAATTCTCCACCCAAGAAACCCTTAACATATTACCCCTGGGATCATACGATCTGTTGATTGGTATGGACTGGCTGGCCATCCATAAAGCCAAACTGGACTGTTACAATAAAACCATATAATGCGTGAGAAAAGAAGGAAAAAGGATAACCCTCCAAGGGATCCGAAAACCGGTCTCAATGAGGAAAATATCAGCCCTGGAAATGAGAAAGTATTGCCGAAAAGGGTGTCCCCTATATGCAATACAGGTGTTGAAAACAATCAAGGGTGATAAACCAAGCCCCGCTGATCACCCTATCCTGAGAGAATATAGAGATGTGTTTCCGGAAGAGGTATCGAGTCTACCTCTGAGAAGATACATTGAATTATCGATAGAGCTCGCACCAGGAGTGGTGTCGGTGTCTAGGAAACCCTACTGGATGAGCACACCTGAGTTAGTGGAACTCAAATTGCAATTGAAAGAAATGATCGATAACGGTTATATTCGACCCGACATGTCCTGATGGGGAGCACCAGTCCTGTTTGTGAAAAAGAATTATGGCACCCTTAGACTGTGCATAAATTATAGACAACTCAATAAAGTAACCATAAGGAACAAGTACCCCTTGCCCGGGATCGATGATCTATTCGATTAGTTGGGAGATGCGTCTATTTTCTCAAAGATTGACTTGAGGTTTGGATACCATCAAGTCCGAATCAAGGGTGAAGACATCCACAAAACCACTTTCTGGACGCAGTATGGTCACTATGAGTTTGTGGTAGTGCCATTTGGGCTAACCAATGCCCCTACCACTTTCATGTGCTTAATGAACAATGTACTCAACAAATTTTTAGATAAATTTGTACCAGTTTTTATTGATGACATATTAATCTACTCTAAGAATAGAGAAGAACATGAAGATCATCTTAGACTTGTGCTGCAAGTGATAAGAGAGCATCAACTCTATGCTAAATTCAACAAATGTGACTTCTTTCATAAGCAAATACATTACTTGGGACATGTTCTTTCCAACGAAGGGGTAGTAGTAGATCTTGACAAGATTAGGTCTATCATGGAATGTCCTACCCCAAAGGATGTCTCAGACATCATATCCTTTATGGGATTAGCCGGATACTATAGGATATTTATAAAAGGATTCTCCAAGATTGGTTGTTGCCCTCCAGAAGAAGGGGACAAAATTTTTGTGGACACAGAAATGTGAAGAAAGATTCCAAACCCTGAAACATCTATTGACCCATGCACCTGTGTTGAAAATCGCTGACCCAGAAGCTGACTTCCTTGTGTGCACAGATGCCTATAAGGAAGGGATCAGAGGAGTCCTTATGCAAAAAGGAAGTGTGATCTGCTATGAATCCTGAAAATTGAACGAACATGAAGTCAACTATGTGACTCATGATCTAGAACTGGCTGCCATAGTGCATGCCTTGAAAATGTGGAGGCATTACCTCTTGGGAAGAAAATTTGTACTTATGACAGATCACTATGGATTGCGGTATTTGTTTGACCAACCAAAGCTCAATGCCAGACAAGCTATATGGATGACCCTCCTTAGCGAATTTGATTTTGAAATCAAACACATTAAAGGGAAATAAAATAGGGTGGTCGATGCCCTTAGCAGAAGTATGAAAACAATTCACCTAGTAGCGGTGAGTACCTGTGAGACAGATGTCAAGAACAGAGTCAGAAATGCACAGGAGACAGATCCCTTCGTTCATACTGTGACCCTGTACCTACAGAAAGAACCCGCTAGATTAAAATATGAAGGCTACCAGATGACCGAAGGAGGTCTTCTCACTTACATAGATAGACTGTACATTCCAAATTGTGACGACATGAAGAGGTTCATTATGGATGAACTACATAAAATACCATACACTGGTCACCCAGGATACCAGAAAATGATCACTGCCACCCAGAAACAATTTTATTGTCTTGGATTGAAGAAAGACGTAGCCAAATATTTGTCCCAATGCATAGAGTGCCAATAAGATAAAGTATAACATCGACACCCAACAATACTATTACACCCTTTACCCATCCCAGCATGGAAATGGGAAACCATCTCCATGGATTTTATCACTAGATTGCCAACTTCAATCAAACAGAATGATGTCATTATGGTAGTGGTGGATAAACTGAGCAAGTCTTCTCATTTCATCCCCGTCAAATCCACCTACAAGGCGATAGATATCGCCTAGGTATTCATGAAAGAGGTATTCAGACTGCACAGTATGCTGAAAGATAGTGTCTGACAGAGACACCAAATTTACTTCCAATTTTTGGAAATCACTGATGGTTGGTTTAGAGACCAAATTGTTGTTTAGCACCGCCTATCACCCTCAAACCGATGGATAGACAAAAAGAGTGAATCAAATATTAGAGGATATGTTAAGGATGCATGTAATGCATCAACCCAGGAAGTGGGAAGACTACCTGCCATTGGTAGAATTCGCCTACAACAACGACTACCAAGCATCTTTAAAGATGAGTCCCTTTGAGATCCTCTATGGTAGGCCGTGTAATACTCCAGTCAGTTGGAGTAATCCTGTAAATAGGATTTCTTTTGGACCCGACATGTTGAAAGAAATGGAACAACAAGTGACTCAGATAAAACCAAATCTGAAGGTCCCTCAGAACCGACAGAAAAGTTATGCCGATCAAAAGAGAACTCTAAGAGAGTTCAAAATGGGAGACCATGTATATCTCATAATTAAGCCCAGAAGGAGTTCCCTGAAAATGGGATCTTGTGCCAAGTTGGCACCCCGGTATTGTGGAAACTTCGAGGTTCTAGATAGAGTGGGACCTGTAGCCTATCGGCTAGCACTTCCTCCCACAGTAAAAGCACATAATGTTTTCCATGTTTCATTATTGAAGAAATATGTACATGATGCTAATCATATAATTGACTGGTCTGTGATCTAGGTGGAACTGGATGGATAATTTCTACCAGAACCCCAATGCATATTGGACTGAAAGGAAACCCCACTTCGAAACTGAACCATTGCACAGGTAAAGGTGCAATGGAGACATTTTGGCCCAGATGAGGCTACATGGGAAATGGAGGATGCCATGAGACAAACATATTCGATTTTGTTTACTTCTGTACATACAATTCATGTTAAAAGATAAGAACATCGAGGATGATGTTCCTTTAAGGGGGAGGGAATTGTAACACCCTGTTTCCCCTAGTTTGTAAAAATAACTGGACTGGCCACAACTTTGGAAAACTCAGAAATGTGAATATGTGATGTGAATGGACCTTGTGGAAAAGGTTGATGAATGTGAATAACATTATGAATTTATATTGCAGGACTGCTAAGAGGGGATGTGCTGAAAAAGAGACCATGATGGCTGCAGAAAGGCGATGGAAGGCACTTGGAAAGGTGGCGTTAACTTCCACCGAGAATAAATACCGTATTTGGACTCCACTGGCCCGGAGAACCAAAAGCGGCTCACTGGCCCCAAATTAAATATCTCACAGGTTGGTAGGTAGATGGCTCCTCAGAAATTAATGAGGGATGGGGAGGTGAACCGCCCATTCGTAGAGCCGTCAGGCCTGACCAGTGCGAGGGAAATCGTGCCACACGCAACCTCGCAAGAGGATAAAGCATGGGGGAGAAGAAATGGGGGGGCATATGCGAGGGGAGCAAGAGAATTTGGGCGATATGCAGAGTGAGTGATAGCAGAGAGGAAGGAGAGTAGCCTTCACTCTTGGTCACTGGTAGACAGAGACGCAGTCTCGCAACATCGTGGTCTCAGCTCGGGGGTGGCTAGTGGTAAATCCATTGGGAGTCACTGAGCCTATGGTTGGGTGGAAATGAGCACCCCTCTCAGCAGTTCCATAACCCCTGGTGTTACTTTTTGATAAGTGTTTTGCCTTTGACATCTTGAAATATATGTATGCTGACATTTATGATCATAAGCTGTGAAATCGTGAATGACTTCATTATAAGAATGTCTGTATGGTGTCTTGATCAGTACTTGTAGTTGTATGTTTATATGGAAAGACTACGTGTGGCTTATGCTCTCTTAAAATGTTGTTTATATGCAAACTGATCTAATTCAGACTTCACACCTAGTTCTCGAGAGAGGGATACCCTTATCTTCCTTAGATAGTACCCTGGGTAAACCTCCCCATAGATATACCCTCCTTGAAAACATCATCAAGAACCTGGAAGGAGGACATGAAGGCACAAGGCCTTAAGAAATCCTTAATAATTATCGAATCGATGGACAAGATCCCATCGGGAGATTTGCGGTCACTCATGACCGTCAATTAAGAAGAAGAAGCTAGAAAGATAAGTACCTTAACCTTGATAGGTGTTGATCAACGGACGAGATCCCGTTGAGAAATCTGTGGTCACTCATGACCACTAGATTTGGTAGGAGAAAGTAGGATGTTAAATGCCTTACCACATTGTCTTTCTATACCTTCGTGGATAGCGACGAAATCGGGATTGTAGATCCTCGAGGTCCATGAGAACATCTAGATCGTTTATTTTTCCCAGTCCAGGAAGTTGGGGGAGAATGCACAAGTTAGGAACCTCTCCGAGCCGTCGGATCTTGGTTGGAAAACCTGACAGCCTTTGGATCTGTCAGGAGATACCTGAGGGTTAAAAACCCCCCAGTGAATAAGGGTGAAATCCCCAAAATGGATTTGGGTCGTCTGATTAAAGGAGGCCACGTGTCGTGAGATTTCCCATTTCGGGAAATCGGGAACTGGGAACTTGGGAGTTCTGATGACGAGAGATCAGGATGTTCCATGGTGGAAACTCCGAAGCAGTCGTAGACCGATCGATCTTGGGAGGTTACGTGTCGAGAGATTATCCATTTCAAGAAATCAGGAATTGGGAACTCGGGAGTTCTGGTGATGAAATATCGGGGCCTTCCATGGTAGAAACCCTGAAATAGATTTGGGTCGTTCGATTAAAGGAGGCCACGTGTCATGATATTTCCCATTTCGGGAAATCGAGAGTCGGGGACTCGGGAATTCTAGTGACGAGAGCTCGAGATGTTCCATGGTGGAAACCCTGAAGTAGTCGTAGACTGACCGATTTTGGGAGGCTACGTGTCAAGAGATTACCCATTTTGATAATTCAGGAATCGGGGATTCAGGAGTTCCGTTGACAAGAGGTCGGGCTCTCACCTTGATAAATCCCAACTTATAAATACCGAGATGTTAGCATGTGGTTAAATCCTGATGAATGGATGAGATTCCTTCATAGGATCTCAGGGTCTATAATGACCGTCATATGTGGGGAAGAGACATCAACTTTAATCCAGAGCACGAATGCGCCTTAGGGTAAGTGGTGAGTAGATATGAACGACTAAAGTCCACCCACCCAGATCTATGACTGAGGCTTCATTCCGGAGCCCCCTTGTCGTTCTGCCTTTAGCGGTGAGGGGGGGGTCTGGAATCGAACATGCAACTCGGGAACGATCAGGATCAATTTGCCTTGATCAACGACATTCAGGCGAATTCCAGACCCCCTTTGCCATTTTGCCTTTAATT
>ML794415.1:248888-271944 GCA_009831015.1 Picea engelmannii | reverse complement strand
AGAATGGTGTGGCGTGTGAAGTGGGACCCATCTCCTATCATTTCACCCACCGTGTCATGTTTCCCCTCTTGCCACCTGTACTCCACTCACCCGCACGACAGGGCCGTTCTTAATGTCCATTTGCCAACCCTGAAGGGACTCGTCTCTATTGGCCAGTTACCAGCCCTACCGGGGTTTGGCGGTTGCAGAGTCGAATGATTCGACATCACTGTAGCGCTGAGGCATGAAATACAAAGAGGCAACATGATTATTTGACCTGTGATCATGACCCGCGATCACATGGGAACAAAGAGAGAGAAAGAGCTAGCTTGCGCTAGGCCTCCATAGGTAATTTGGGGGCTCTAATTCTGCATAAATCATCGAAAATTTGATTATGGTAGTGGATATGGGACAGGTTCCCAAGGGGAACATATAACAAACTAAAGATGAAAAAGACTGGACCGTGCAAGGTCATAAGGAAATTTCGGGCAAATGCATATGAGACTGAATTACCTGATGGGATCGGAATCTCACTGATATTTTATGTTGCGAATTTGTACCCCTACCAAGATGAAGTAGCAGGAGCAGAATATGAGAAAAAAGAAATTCAATGGACAAAACAAATGCCTATAGCTGAAAAGCCACAGATGGAAAGCATAATTGACAAAAGTATTAGCAAAAAGACTAGAAGAAAAGAGTATTTTGAATACTTGGTCAAATGGAAGGGTCATCCAGTTGAAGATGCTAGTTGGGAAGATGAAGCAAAAATTCATAAGCATGGACAAACCGTGAAAAATCTCATGAACAAGAGTTCATGAAAATTTTCAAGCGAGGAAGTATGATGCAGGAGCATCATAAGCAGCCAACCAAGCAAGTAACAAAAAAGGTGGAAGATAGCTGGAAAAGAACCAACGCACGTTTTTTATTTTTTTTGAAAAATTAATGAAGCATATATTAATGTGATAGCTGGGGAAGAGTACTTACATTTATATCTTAGATGTTGTAAACAGATCTTGAGCACTGCTCTCATCTGTAGAATGTAAAGGCATTTATATGTAATTAATGAAAGTAAGTAGATTTGAATTCATAGATTAGACAATTTAGAGAGTAGGATGGAAAACGGATATAGACACCCTCACCCTTGTATCATTGTAACATTATCATCATTGAGAGTTGTAGCAAAGAACTGTAGAGAATAACCCATGTATAGGAGCACTTGAGTTAATATATGAAGCTTTGACTCATTTTCATGGTGTTATGATGCTTATTGTTTGCCTCTGTTGAATGGTATGTTTACAGTTGTTTGTTTTCTCTGTTATGCATTTGTTTTAATGCTATGTTGTGTGTATGATTTCAAGGTGAATGTATGAAGTCTAAGAGGGAAGAAGAAAGAGTTTCAATTGTTTCTCTTCCTGAGAATTCCTGCAAGGAGTGCAGTGAAACATCCATAAGGTGTGCATTGACAAAAGTCTTAGTTTTATCTCAGAAAGCTCAGGAGAGATACCGTTGTTCTCATTTCCCGCAGAAGTGTAGGTGAGGCACAGAGATGTGCAAGGTGTGCGCAGGCTAGTGAAGCCTTGGAAGTTATCATCTAAGGTGAATTTGAAAAATTTCTGTTGCAAGGAGTTCACAGGGTCGAAGACTGAAATAACCAGAGGTTATTTGAAAGATTGCCGCAAGGAGTGCAAGAAGGATCTTTTGGAGACTAGAGTTTGCAAGTGAAAGCTCAGGAGGGATAGTACCTTTGAAGTGTTCAAAGGGAGACGAAATTCAAAAGAATCTCATAAAAGACAAGTTCAAGAGGGAGAACACTGATTCGTCTCATAGAAGTCATTGAGGAGTGAATCGGGCAGTTAGAATTCTCCGAGGAGAACTCACAAAATCAGGGGGGCCGTAGGATCCAAAGGAGCTGCAAGGAGGTTAGAGGTTGGGTGAACCCATCACTTTGGTTTCCAGAATCAATGTGGACCATTTATTGTGGTCAGTTGAGCCATTAGATCATTTCAGAATTTCATGTTTCGTAGGTCCAGAGTGTAAGACAAAACCATTGGTCACTCTAGCTCCTGAATCGAGAAATGGATTATCTCATGTGAAGTTGAATGAGTGAATTTTCGGCACTTTGGGAATTCGGGGTTCATTATTTCGGGGGTCCTGACGACAAGGAACCGGGACATAGTGGAGTGAAAATCTTGAATTCTCGAAATGCGATAGGACTTTGGCATGGAATTTCAACATTTCAACACTTCTGGTGTCGGGAAGTAGAGGAGGCAACGATCTTTGGAATCAAGATTTTCAAACTCCTAGTTTGCAAAAAGCCGAAAGATCCAGAGTCGTCGGATCGTGGAGGATCTTAGCCATAAATCACGTTGGAGGCGAGGTTTCAGGAATTCAAAGATCAAATTTTTGGGAGATGAGGAACCTTTCTGCTGTGGATCTCGCAAGTCATGAAATCTCGAAGAGTGAAAGGAAAAATTCCCGAAAACATTGAAGGACAATAGCCATGGGCCCAATCGGGTTTCGGGGTTATGGGAGTCAAGAGACAGAGTTGTATGTCAACACAACTTCTGAAATTGCAAAAAGGAAAAAGATTAAAGGTGGGTCCTAAGGATTAATCGGAGGATATGTGCGACGGAAGTCAAGGGAGTGGTCAAGGTTCAGAGAAATTCCCGAAATACCTTCGATCTCGCCAAAAGGGGAAATTTTGGAAACCAGAAAATCATAAAGGAAGAGGAACAAGTGTTGGTCGATCACTCAAGTTATGAAAAGTTAAAATAAGTAGCAAAAAGAGGCGTGTGTTCGGCGCATTGAAGGATTCAACCCTCATTGACGTTTCTGGTTTCATAAGTTGAAGAGACAAGAGGCTCGACAACAGAATTCGGGAAATCGCAAAATCTGTAAGCCTAAAAGGAAAAGAAAATCCCCGATCATATTTGTTGGTCGGTTGTGGAATACACCTTGTGTGTGTGGTATTCCCTGTGGGGAAGCCAAAGAGTCAATCAGACTCAGGGGAATATTTAGAACGATCCTGCGTGGATCTTGGCCCAGGGGTTGGGGTCTGCATCACCATGCCATGACTTGTCATGCCATTCCTTTCCTTTCCATTCCATTCCATTCCTTTCCTTCCATTTCCATGTCATTCCATGCCTTGCCAAGCCATGCCATTTCATTCCATGCCATGCCATTTACATTCCATTTCCAAGTCATTCCATTACCATGCTAATCCATGCCATGGGATGCCATTACCATGCCATTCAATTTCCATGCCTTGCCTTGCCTTCAATTTCCATGCCATGCCTTGCCTTTTCATGTCATGTGATTCCATGCCTTACATTTCCTTCTCATACCATACCTTGATATGTCATTCCTTTCCTTTCCATGCCATGACATTCCTTGCAATGCCATGACTTGCCTTGCATTGTATTTCCTTTTCTTTCCATTCCATGCCATTCCTTGCATTTCTTCTCCTTTCCTTTCCTTTCCATGACATGACATGCCTTGCCTTTTCATGCCTTTCAATTCCATGCCTTGTGTTGCCTTGTCTTGTCATACCATTCATTTCCTGTCATTTCCTTTCCATGCCATGCCATGCCATGCCATGCCTTGCATTTCCTTTCCTTTCCATTCCATTCCATTCCTTCTCATGCCTTTCAATGCCATGTCATTACCACGCCATTTCTATTCCATGCCAAGCCATTTCTTTAATTTTCACACTTTCCCTTGCCATGCCTTGCCTTTCCTTTCCAAGAAATGGTATGGTATGGTATGATATGGTATGCCTTGCCTTTCCTTTCCATGGTATGGTATGGTATGGTACTCCTTTCTTTTCCTTGCCATGGTATGGTATGCCTTTCATTTCCTTTCCAAGCCATGATATGTTATGGTATGGTATGGTATGTATTTCCTTGCCTTTCCTTTCCATGGTATGGTATGATATGATATGGTATGCATTTACTTTCCTTTCCATGGTATGGTATGGTATGGTATTCCTTGTATTGTCTTGCCAAGCCATGGTATGTTATAGTATGGTATGGCATGCCTTGCCTTTCCATGGTATGGTATGATATGATATGGTATGGTAACATATGGTATGGTATGTATTTCCCTTGTATTTTATGTTATTCCTTGTCCTTGTATGGTATGGTATCCTTGGCATGGCATGGTATTGTATGGTATGGTATGACTTCCCTTTCCATTCCTTATCATGGTATAGTATGGTATGTCTTTCCTTGTCATGCCATGGTATGGTATGGTATGGTATGCCTTTCCTTGCCTTGTCATGGTATGGTATGGTATGTCTTTCAAGAAAAGGAAATTGAAGGAAAGGAAAGTGAAGGCAAGGTATGCAAGGTAGGAAAGTGAATGCAAGTAAATTGAATGCAAGGAAAGTGAATGCAATGCAAGTGAAGGCAAGGTATGCCATGCATTTCCTTTCCATACCATGCCATGTCATGCCATGCCTTTCATTTCCATTCCATGGCCTTCCTTCACTTTCCATCCTTGTCATGCCATGCCTTTCCTTTCCATGCCATGCCATGAATTTCCTTTCCTTCACTTGTGATGCCATTCCTTCCCATTCCTTTCCTTGCCATGTCATGTCATTCCATGCCTTGCATTGCATTCACTTGTCATGCCATGCCTTGCCATTCCATTCCATTCATTTACTTTCCATGCCATGCCTTTCCTTTCCATGGGATTCCTTTCCATGCTATGCCTTGCCATGCCATGCCATTCCCATGCCAATTCTATGCCTTTCCAAGCCATGTTGTGCCATTCCATGCCATGCCTTTCCTTTCCATGGTATGGTATGGTATTGTATCATATGGTATGCCTTGCATTGCCTTGCGATGGTATGGTATGGTATGTCTTTCCTTTCCTTGCCAATCCATGGTATGGTATGGTATGGATTTCCTTTCCTTTCCTTGCCTTGTCATGGTATGGTATTGTAAGGTATGGTATGTGTTTCATTGCCTTTCCATGATATGGTATGGTATGATATAGTATGCCTTTCCTTTCCTTTCCAAGCCATGGTATGGTATGGTATGCTATGCTATGCTATGGTATGCCTTGCCTTGAATTTCCATGGTATGGTATGGTATGGTATTCCTTGCCTTGTATTTCCTCGCCAAGCCATGCTATGGTATTTCTTGCCTTGCCTTTCCTTGTCATGGTATGGTATGACCTTCCTTGCCTTGCCATGGTATGGTATGGTATTCCTTGCCTCACCTTGCCTTTTCTTTCATTGCCATGGTATGGTATGGTATGGTATGCCTTTCCTTACCTTTCTTTGGTATGGTATGGTATGATATGGCATGCCTTTCCTTGCATTTCCATGCTATGGTATGGTATGGTATTCCTTTCCTTTCCATTTCATGCCATTGTATGGTATGGTATTCCTTGCCTTGCCTTTTCTTGCCTTTCCTTTCCATGGTATTGTATGGTATGGTATGGTATGGTATGCCTTTCAAGGAATGGAAATTGAAGGAAAGGCAAGTGAAGGAAAGGTATGCAAGGTATGAAAGGAAAGGAAAGTCAATTGAAGGAAAGGAAAGTGAAGGCAAGGAAAGTGAAGGAGTAAAGGTATGCGATGCCTTGCGTTTCCATGCCATGCCTTGCCTTTCCATGACGTACATTTCCTTTGCTTCACTTTCCATGACAAGCCATGCATTTTGTTTCCTTCACTTGACATGCCACACCTTCTTATTATTTGTCTTGCTATGCCATGACATGCCATGACTTGCATTTCCTTCACATGCAATGCGATGCCTTCCCATTTCATGTCATACCTTGCCTTTCCATGTCATGTCTTGCCTTTCCATTCCATGCCTTGGCGTCCCATTCCTTGCCATGTCATGCTGTGTCTTTCCTTGCCTTCACTTGCCATACTTTTCCTTTCCATACCATGCCTTGCCATGCCATGCCATGTCTTGCCTTGCCATGCCTTGCCTTGCCTTCACTTTCCATGCCATGCCATGCCACTCCTTTCCTAAATGAACAAGTTTAATACCTAAATGAACATGTTTAATACATAAATGAACAATTTTCATACATAAATAATGATTTTACTAAATGAACAAGTTTTCTATGTAAAAATTAAAATCAAAGTATTCATTAAGCATGTAATTCTACAACTTGCTATCTCATATATCTTAAATAAAATTACTTGCATGAGAATTTCAATGTCATAACATAAGATCTTTTTATTCATATATCTAAGGTATCTTCATAGTTGTAAAACATGGATTATCATAATTAATAGGATTTACCTAGATGTATACCTACACGTACACCTAGACCTAGAGATAGACCTTGGCTTACCTTGCAATGTCATGCCATGCTTAGCCTTGTCATGTATTTCCTTCGATTTCCTTTCCTTTCCTTGTTTTTCCTTTCCCTACATTTCCTTCCCTTTCCTTGAATTTCCATACCAGCATGTCCCCGAATGGCTTGAGGAGGTGAGTTCCAACTCGCAATAAAATTCAAACTAAGATTTGGATGGGTGAACCATCAGTTGCATTGGATCTTTAGCATTGGATTTCCGCTAGTGGGTCCTTTCTAGTTTCATTCTATCTATTGGATAACTCTTTTTGGGAGTATCTCCATCACTATGGTTTTTCTCAATGAGGCCTAGTGCGATTTTTGAAGAGGAGGTCGATTTTAAAGAACACTATATGTGGCATTTGTGGGTATTGTATTCATGTGGGCCTTGGAAAAATAGACTTGAAGTGTCTTACAAAACTCCATTATGCTCCTTAGTTTGGATTTTATGCCCCCAGAAAAAATCGGCCACATGTCCCTAAATGGCTTGAGGAGGTGAGTTACAAATCGTGATAAAACGCAAACCGAGAATCAGATTGATGAAATGTCAATTTCATTGGATATAAAGCATTGGGTTTCAGCTAGTGGGGCCCCTCTATTGTCATTTTGTTGACTAGAAAACTATTTTTTGTAATATCTCCAACATTAGGTTTTTTTCTCAATGAGGGATAATGCAATTTCTGAACAAGATGTCAATTTTCAAGAACACTGTGTGGGGAATTTTTGGGTACTGTAGTCATGTGGGCCTTGGCCAAAAAGACTCATAAGATCTTACTTAACTCTGCTATGTTTCTTAGTTTGGATTTTACGCCTCGGGACCAAATTTTCCACATGTCCCTGAATGGCTTGAGGAGGCGAGTTACAACTCACAATAAAAATCAAACCAATACTCGGATGGAAAAACTATTTATTTAATTGGATCTGGAGAACTGGGTTTCATCTAGTGGGGCCCCACTGCTGTCATTTCATCAACTAGAAAACCATTCATTTGAGTATCTATAACTTTAGGGTTTTTCTCAATGAGGCATAGTGAAATTTATGAAGAGGAGGTCTATTTTCAAGAACATTGTGTATGGAATTTTTGGATAGTGTAGTCGCATGAGACTTGGCCAAATAGATTTGTGGAAGCTTATGAAATTTAGTTATGCTTCTCATTTTGGATTTTATTCCCCTAGACCAAATTGGCCACGTGTCCTCGAATGGCTTGAGGAGGTGAGTTGCAACTCATGATAAAAATCAAATCGGGAATCAGATAGATGAACCATGAGTTGCATTAGATTTGGAGCATAGGGCTTCATCTAGTGGGGCCCATCCTCTGTCATTCTATCAACTATAAAACCGTTTGTTGGAGTATCTCTAGAACTAGGGTTTTACTTAATGAAGCATAGTGCAATCTTTGAATAGGAGGTCAATTTTAAATAACACTGTGTGGGGAATTTTTGGGTAGTGTATTCACGCCGGCCTTGGGAAAGAAAACTTTCAAGAACTTACAAAACTTTGTTATTCTATTTGGTTTAGATTTTATGCCCCTGAACCAAATTGGCCACATGTCCTTGAATGGCTTGAGGAGGCTAGTTGCAACTCATGATAAAACTAAAACCGAGACTCAAACAGAGGAACCGTTAGTTGCATTGGATTTGGAGCATCGATTTTCAACTACGGGTGCCCCTCCATTGTCATTCCTTCAATCAAAAAAATGTTTGTTGGAGTATCTGTGGCACTAGGGTTTTCCTTAATGAGGCATAGTGCATTTTTTTAAGAGGAGGTCAATTTTAAAGAAAACTATGTGGGGAATTTGTGGGTAGTATAGTCACATGGTCCTTGGACAAATAGACTTGTGGGAGCTTACAAAACTATGTTATGCTACTCGGTTTTTTTTTTTATGCCCGAGGACTGAATTGGTGACATGTCCCTAAATGGCTTGAGGAGGCAAGTTGGAGCTCATGATAAAATTCAAATCACGTTTCTGATGGATGAATCATCAATTGCACTGTATCCGGAGAACCAATTTTCAACTAGTGGTGCCCCTCGTTTTTCATTCCATTGATTGAAAAATCATTTTTTGGAGTATCTCCAATAATAGGTTTTTTCTTAGTGCTTATTACATATGTTTGAGAATTTAAGACCTTTTTAGGATAAACATGGCATGTTTAGTGAAGGATTTTCAAGGCCTTTCAAGTGAATTCATGGAAAGGAAAGGCAAGGAAAGACAAGGCATGGCAAGGTAAGGCAAGGAAATGAAAGGCATGATAAATGAATGCATGGTAAGGGAAGGTGAGGAAAGACAAGGCATGGAAAGGTAAGGCAAGGAAAGGAAAGACATGGGAAGGAAAGGGAAGGAATGACATTTCATGGAAAGGAAAGGAAAGGCATGAAAAGGAAAGACAAGAAATGGAAAGTAATGGCAAGTGAAGACAAGGAATGGAAAGGCATTGCAAGGAAAGTGAAGGCATGGCAAGGCAAGTGAAGGAAAGTGAAGGCATGTAAAGTGAAGGCAAGGAAAGTGAAGGCATGATAGGTGAAGGGAAGGAAAGGAAAGTTAAGGCAAGCCAAGTGAGTTCAAGGAAAGGAAAGTGAAGGAATGGAAAGTGAAGGTGTTAGCACTAAAATTCATACTTTGACTGCTAAAATGTAATCTCAACACCCATCATAATGTAAAATATAATTTTGGTTTTGAGCAGGTGGATCAGAAATATGGATAAAGAAAGAGAGAGGGATACAAACTGTAGATCAATAGGCTACACCAATGGGCAATGGAGTTACAAACATCCTACTCATCGAAGGCACAAAAGATGCTCAACAAAAAACAAGATTATATGCTGATAGGTGGAAGAATGAAGAAAGAAAGAATAAGATGGAATGTTCACTAAATAGAGATCCTCTCAATTTAATGAATCAACAAATACTTGAATATAAAAAATGATTGATGGGAAAAATACAATAGATCCTCTGCTGCTTAGGGATCCATAAATCATTGACAACCTTTGATCCTCAAATCTGAAATATATTCAAATAAGAAGAAATATAAACAAAAGAGTTAAAATATGAAATCACAGCTCTTATGAGTCTCCAATAGCAGTAATTATTACAATCCTAAAATGCCTAGAGGCTTACAAATGAACACACATGTGAAAACTGCCTACTACATCTCTCTCTAGCCTCTCTTAGCTCATGAATCCCCTCTCCAAGAGATCTTTCTTTCCTTAAATAGAAAATAGAATCTTCATAACCTTAGGAGATCAAATCCCATCTCATCCATTGGATTCTAAACCTTGGAGATAGGTGGAAACAATCAAAGAGACAAAATTCCAACAAACTTCTAATTTTCAAGAATTTGTTGGAAGTCATTAATAAAATGTCTCCACCTCATTGCATGAGGCATTTAATAGAGATAAATATTAGGTGTAGGTGTCCCTTTACATCTAAATGATCCCTGAGAATCCATTTGAATCCTCCTTGACAGGTGGAAACCTCCCAACAAGGCGAATATCAAAATTGTGACCGCTACAGGAAATTAGGTAGCACCATTGTAAAACAGTTGGTAGTGCCACTTCTATGTATAATATATATCAAGCCGTAAAACATCTTTAAAACCTGAGAGAGATTTTTTTATTTGGAATTTTATAAAAAAAAACCTCCAATTTTCAAAAATACCTTCTCAATTGTTCACATTCCAAGTTTTAAATTAGTGACTCAAAATTGATAGAATAACTCTACACAATTCAGCCTCTTCCAGAATTTCGGTAGCGCCCGCCTGTGTGTCTGCGTGAAATTTGGTAGCGTAAATTTGTGGGTGATTTTGATGCTTGGAACCTTGTGAGAGTGTTTTAAATGCTTTTTCTTGACACTTGGCACCTTAACCAATCTTGTGCTAACATAGGCTCCATGGGGGATAAAGTCCTCCCTGTGAGGTTCTAAGAACTCTTGTAGTTTCAGTGCCTTATCCTTTGGGATTTTGGATTCATACTCTGATGAATCGTGTTGAAGACAACATACTGACAACTTATATTACTCTAATTTCAAACAGAAATCAAACACACATGATCTTGATGGAGCTTATTTATGTAAAAAACCTAAGCTAATTGACTTTTACAATGGGATAGGTGAAAGAAAACTTCCACCAAATCCATTCAAGCAACTTACTGACATGATTCTTTATAATGCCAATGATTGACATCAGATAAGAGGAATATGACAATGTTTTGAAAACATTTTTTTTATCTCTTTTGATTGTTGCTAACACAATAAAATTTAGAGGTTCCAAAACATTTGAGAAATACAACTCCATATACATCCCTACAGGGTCATAAAAATGGTGACAAAAAACATGGCCCTAATAGCATATTTCTTTTTCCACTTCAAGTTGCTTACTATAAATTGTGGGTACAAGTGGAATTAGGATTGATGTAGGTGGTTTTTGATCAACTGATGACTGTTGATTTACTTTTGGTTGTGTATAAATGATCTCTTCATGTGCCTCAACTATGGGTTGCTCCTGGTCAAATCTTCGAGTTATGTCTTCTGTGACAAGGCCAAACTCTGCATCATACTCCTTGTCTTTATAGTGATCAAATATAGGATAATATTATTGCTCATCATCACAAGAATATTCATCAAAAACAGGCTTCCCTTCATACCTATGATCAACCTCTAAAACAATAATTTCATCAAGAATATAATTGTTAAAAATATCCATTTTAGGAACAACAGTAACGGTTGCTTCTAGTTGTTCATACACATGATTTTCATTTGAAACAAATTTATGAATGTTGTCCTCTCTGAATACAGGAGTATTCTTTATGATTTCATTTGCACAGTGAATAAAATTGTTTTCATCTTTATATTTAGCAATGCAATCTAACAAATCTTGAGCACATTCTACATATCCCTCACAACAGTTATGACAAATAATTTCAGAGGGATAAAACATTTTGCATTGTTCATTGAATACTCTTTGTAAATACTTCAAGGATGAAATGCTAGAAGGGGGTAACGAGAAATACCATTTACGTGCATCCTCATCTAATGAACACATCAACATTTTCATCAATATATCTTCATGATGGATGTTAATTTGTTGCATGAAAGCATGAAAATATTGAACATGCTCAATAGGGTTGTCATCCTCCCCTTCATAAAATATAGGCAGCAGATATGTTCATTCATCAATAAGAGGCACAGGATGTGGATAATCATCTATGGATGAGAAATTGAGTGGGGAAAACCTCCTGGCCAGGATAGCATTCATAGCCATTTAATTGGCCTCATTCCAGTGGAGTCACCAACAAGTTCTGAACAATGGATTCACCATGGTGAATGTGTAGTCTTGAAGGTGTCCAAATTCAGTCACCATCTAAATCTGGAGCTGTGCAATGTCATTCTTCCCAGGGAGCTTTTCAATCTTCTCAAATCTGTCCCCAACAACGGCACCAAAAATGTTAGCACTGAAAGTCACACTTTGACTGCTAAAGTGTAAGCTTAGCACCCATCAGAATGTAAGAGATAATTTTGGTTTTGAATAGGTGGATCATAAAGATGGATAAATAAAGAGAGAGGGTTGCAAACTGTAGATTAGTAGGCTACACCAATGGACAATGGAGTAACAAACATCCTACTCATCGAAGGCACACAAGATGCTCAACAGAAAACATGATTATATGTTGATAGGTGGAAGAATGAAGAAGGAAAACATAAGATAGAATGTTCACTAAACAAATATCCTCTCAATTTAATGAATCAACAAATACTTTAATATAAACAATGATTTATGGGAAAAATACAACAAATCCTCTACTGCTTAGGGATCCATAAATCATTGACAACCTTTTATCCTCAAATATGCAATATATTCAAATAAGAAGAAATATAAAAAAAAGAGTTACAATCTGAAATCACATCTCTCATAAGTCTCCAATAGAAGTAATGCTCACAATCCTAAAATTCCCACAGGCTTACAAATGAACACACATAGGAAAACTGCCTGCTACATCTCTCTCTATCCTCTCTTGGCTCATGAATCCCCTCTACAAGAGATATTTCCTTCCTTAAATAGAAAATATAATCCTCATAACTGTAGGAGTTTGAAACCCATATCCTCCATTGGATTCTAAACCTTGGATACAAGTAGCAACAATCAAAGAGACAAAAATCCAACAAACTGCTAATTTTCAGGAATTTGTTGGAAGTCATTAATAAAATGTCTCCACCTCATTGCATGAGGCCTTTTCTGGAGATAAATCTTAGGTGCAGGTGTCCCTTGACATATAACAGATCCATTTGAATCCATTCGAATCCTCCTTGACAGGTGGCAACCTACCAACAAGGCGAATATCAAAACCGTGACTGCTACATGAAATTAGGTAGCGCCGATGTAAAACAATTGGTAGCACCAATTCTATGTCTAATATATCTCAAACCATAACACATTTTGAAACACTGAGAAAGGTTTCTGTTATTGGGAATGTTATAAACAAAAACCTCCTCCAATTTTCAAAAATACCTTCTTAATTGTTGACAATCCAAGTTTTAAATTAGTGACTCAAAACTGGTAGAATAACTCTGCACAATTCAACCTCTGCCAGAATTTTGGTAGCGCCTGCCTCTATGTCTGCGTGCAATTTGGTAGAATAAATCCATGGGAACTTTTGATGCTTGGAACCTTGTGAGAGTATTTTTAATGCTTGTTCTTGACACTTGGCACCTTAACCAATCTTGTTCTAATAGAAGGCATGAAAAGTTAAGGAAAGGCAAGTGAATGCATGGCATGGAATGGAAAGGCATGGAAAGACAATGCAATAAAAGGAAAATGAAGGCAATTCAAGGCATATAAATACAAGAATAACATAGAAAGTGAAGGAAAGGAATGAAAAATGAAGGTAAGGCAAGGAAAGTGAAGGCTTGGAAATTGAAGGAAACACAGTTGAAGGCATGGAAAGTGAAGGCATGGCATGTGAAAGCATGATAAGTGAAGGCAAGACAAGTGAAGGCATGACAAGTGAAGTAAAGGAAAGGAAAGTGAAGGAATGGAATGGCATGGCGAGGCAAGGAAGCCATGGAAATGTAATAATACCATAGAAAGTGAAGGGAAGTGAAGGCATGGCATGACATGTCAAGGAAAGGAAAGGAATGAAAAATAAATGCAAGTAAAGTCATGGAAAGTGAAGGCAATTTAAGGCATGACAAGTGAAGGAAATTGAAGGCATAGAAAGTGAAAGAAAGTGAAGGAAAGTGAAGGCATGGAAAGAGAAGGAAAGTGATGGAATGGCATGGCATGGAAAGAAAAGGAAATGCATGGAAATGAAATGCAAGTGAATGAATGGAAAGTGAAGGCAAGTGAAAGAATGGAAAGTGAAGGAAAATGAAGGTGAGTGAAGGCAAGTAAAAGGATGGAAAGTGAAGGAAAGGAATGTGAATGCAAGACAAAACAAGTAAAGTCAAGGCAAGGAAAGGCAAGGAAAGTGAAGGTGAGGCAAGTGAAGTGAATGAAAGTGAAGGTGAGGCAAGTGAAGGCATGGAAAGTGAAGGCAAGGCAAGGAAAGTGAAGGAAATGAAAGTGAACACAAGACAAGGCAAGTGAAGACATGGAAATTGAAGGAAAGGAAAGTGAAGGAATGGCATGAAATGAAAATGAAAGGAAAGGAATGGAAAGGAAATGTAAGGAAATGCAAGTTAAGGAAAGGTAAGGCATGGTATGGAAAGGCAAGGCATGGCATGTCATTCCGTGACAAATCAAGGAAATACATGGCATGAAAAGGTAAGGCGAGGCATGGAAATACAAGGATACCATAGAAATTTAAGGCAAGTGAAGGCATGTAAAGTGAAGGCATGGAAAGTGAAGAAAGGAAACTGAAGGCAGGGAAAGTGAAGGCATGGAAAGTGAAGGAAAGGCAAGGCAACTGAAGGCATGGTAATGTAAGGAAAGTAAAGTGAAGGCATGGAAAGTGAGGGAATTTCATGGTATGACAAGACAAGGGAACACATGGAAAGGAATTTCAAGGTAAGGAAAGGAAAGGCATGGCATTGAATGGAATGAAAAGGAAAGACAAGACAAGGCATGGAAATAGAAGAATACCATAACAACCATAAAATTGAACCAAAACTATTCCTTTTACATACCTATGGTCATTTAATTATGTCATCATGATCACTTCTAATATTGACGGTCTCCATTAACTTCCCGAGCTCAGAGTAGGAAAAAAGTATTTTACCTATGATGAGTTCTTACTTGGCACTATTTGTAGTTGGAGGTTTGTACCAATAACCAACTTTGTAAAGTGGTATACAACCTGACCTAGTTTATAATCTTGAAGTACATAACCGGCTTTGTTTATTTTTATTTCATCATGTTTGAGATGTTCTCCTTTAATAACCATCGACCCAATTGAAAATTCAATGCCTTTAGAGTCTGTTACTGATTGCATGAGGGTCTTCTTTCACTTTAAGCATTCTTTCAGCTAATAATTAGTCCCCAATTCATTATATCTTGGGGAAACCACTATATATACGTGCCTTGCAAAAAATGGAGTGTCAAAATGTGAGTCCACTAAATGACTAAAGAATAAAACATTGATGCTAGTTATTCAAAATTCAATACAAGGATTCAACGAAATTGGCAGTACAATATTTGGGACATGATCATAATCTGCTAAAATAATTGATTGGTCTTCCTCCAATTGGGATAATTCCATATTTATACATTGACCAATGGGGAGTGATACATGATCCCATCTATCAACCTAGTCCATCGATTCACAATCATCCCATTCATTACTACTACATGGACCACATATGCAAGATATTTTTCTTGTCCATATTTCAACTATTGCATTATCTAATGTTATAACTGAATGGAATCCACGAGTGCCCTACATTGTTTTTCATTCATCCCACTATGATCGATCTACATTGACCATCTCCCAAAAATATATATGTACATGTACTTTCCTATGTTATTTGTCTTCACGGGATCCTGTTCCCTCTCCCATTACTAAAGAACACCATTCAAAAATGGATTTTGCATCTCGAATGAGGGAAATAGTTGTGAAATTCATATCTTTCCTAGGTAATGCTCTTTTTATGCATGCACCTGCTCCATTATTCTCCCCTTTCTCATCCCCAGACTCAAAATACTTCCAAATGTGTGGTACCTTTAGTGTTTTGTGCAACATACACAACCATTGAAATACAAGAAAATTTTTGAACTAGCATGCACAACCATCTAACCAAATCCAATGTTGATCCATTTATAAGTTCTTATCCTTAAGGTGATTGTAGAACAATTGAAAACAATGTTGTACATAGGCTAAGTCATGCCACTGATCATCGATTATGTAGAAGTGATACTCTTTCAATATAACTCTATTTTGTTCATTATTATCCAGTCCTTGCCTATATGTGATATAGAAAACTATGTTGACCTTCTCTGAGTGATAATATTGGCTTTGAATCTCATTTTTCAGTTGAAGCATGTAGTTCTCAACAAAATCAACCACTGATAACAAAGTACCAACAAGAAATGTATCTCGACGTATTCTAAAATGATTTTTCTACCATTGTGCCACATGGACATGATGAACATAATGTTGTGTCTTTTCGGTTAAGTCCTTCATGAAGTCAGAAAATCGTACTTTGGAAGTAACCGATTGTATGTTTTTTATTTCTCGTCCTTCATATGTGATCCAGATTATTTTCGGCACGAAATGAGATCGGAGATATAATAAATAAATGCACAGAGATATCGCATATATTCAATAATATAACATAAATATATCAGATATGTAACCATAAACACAGAGGTACAGTGATACATGATTTCTATAATGAAAGAAATGTACAGAGACTGTAAAAATACAGAGTGAAAGACTCGCTAGAATGATGGTATCTTATCTCTGAGAAGAGATGTGAGGGCTACTCACATTCACAAGAAGCTGATTACCATGAGGCTCTGAAGCAATTTTTACAATAATAAGGATGAAAAAAACCCTAGACATCCAAAAACCTAACCCTAGGAAATGAAGTGCCAAAAGTCATGTGGGCCCCGTTTGGGTAAGTTAGTACATCAACTTCTTGGGGTCGTAACTTTTGCATACGATCTCCGTTTTAGGCATGTGATAGCTTGTTGGAAAGGTATCATCAAGGAGAATAATTTTTGGGGATAAATCATTCATTTGGATATCATTGAGAACCTCTATCTCGAAAAACCTTCATTTAGGCCCACAAAATGGCCCCGGAAGTAAAAACCTGCTAAAAATAGTAAATTGCCAAAATTGCCAGAAAAATGTTTTGGGCCAGTCGAAAAAGGTGGGTGGCCACCAAGATCCACCTATATCAATCCTCCCTCCTTAGGAAGCAATGGTCTCCATCGCGTTGAGTTCCCGGGGGAGAGGGAAAAACATTTGCTGGATATGCATCTTGGTGAGCTGCTTGTATCACTAGAGACGTCGCGCTGCTTAGTTTGTGAAAGTCTGTCATGAACCTGTTGAAGTTGAGCCTATTCAACAAGTTGAGCTAAATGAGAGGAAGGTGTGCAGAAGGAATATTTTTTCTTTGCTGCAACCTTGTTGACCCACTTCTGTTGACAAGGTGCAAGGGGCGAGGTTGTAGTGGTTGCAGTGTCCTTCTATTCCCCTTTTGAACAGATTGTGACGAAGCTGAATTTTGTTGTACGAGATACTACCTTGTGACACTTTTTAGGTGGAACAATAGTTGGAACTACCTCTGGTATTCTGTAGAGATGACCCCCCAAAGTAACAATGACACTACGGGGTCAAGACTCATAAAAAGCATGGCGTCTCTACATATATGTTTGGCCCAAGAGCACATCACAGACATACAGTGGGGAAACATCACATAATACCTCATCCTTGAAGGGTTGGATTCCGTATGATAATCGAAACTATTGGCTAACATGGAGATCTTGTCCTTGGCGAAGCCACTCGATGTTGTATGGTTGTGGGTGTGGTGTTGTTGACAATCCCAACTATTTGATGACCTCTGTTGAGATGAGGTTCTTCTGGCTTCTGCTATCAACAATAAAATGTAGCGGGGTCCCCTTCACCCACATCTGTGACTGAAAAATGTGCTCCCCCTCTTTTGGGTCTGTTGGTTCTTCTGGTTGAATTGTTGCAGTTGCGACAATAGCAGTAGGGTCTACGTCAATGATATTCCCTTTACCAGTATTTTCAGAATCAGAATCAAAATCAGGGTTCGACTCCTTGTCTTTGATCTCAGCCACCAATGACTATTTTGAGAGACATTCATCAATGTTGTGCCAAGGGATTTTTTGGAAATCACACCATTTTCCGGTGTCCTTCTTTGTCTTCCCGTGACCCTTCTTTTCCTGTGTCTTGGACTAGTTTCAGGAGGTTGTTTGTTAGGTCCATATTTGTCATACTTTGGTTGTTGTAGATTCGCATACGTGAACTCTCAATTGTTTTGGTGCTTAAATTTCTTCTCGATTTTAACAACATATCGATAAGTAGCACCGAGTGATGAGATGTCCAGAAAATCCATTTTAATTTAGATGTATCTGTGTAGGGCCCCACGATATTTCAGAACCAAATGTAGCTTGGAGTCTTTGATACCCATCTTGGTGCACAAGGTATGGAAGGTATTGGTGAACTACGGAGCTGCTTGGCCCCTCTCTTTCCACAGTGTGGTCCATCTCATGTATTGGTCCTCATAGTTGCCAACAGGGTAATACTTTTCCTTTACCGCATCTACAAACAAATCCCAAGTGGGATTGGCCCCATATATTTCAGACTCCTTTGTGGAACTCTACTCCCAATAAGTTCCCCACCAATGTTTGACATGGGGGAGAGCTTTAAGGAGTGCAAGGGTGATCTTTTCTTTGTCGAAAAATTTGTGAACAGAGAAATAACCTTGTAGCAGATTTAACCATTTGTCTAGGGCATATGCATCTATCTGTCCTTCAAATACAGGAATATCGAAATTAACTTGTACCTTGAAAGGCGAGGTGCCTCCAAAGTGGATGCTTGATGAATATGTTCCTGTTGCTATCGGCAGGCATTGAAGGATGTGGGAAAAATTCTCCATCATTTCGTCCCTCTGTCGCGTGAGAGCTTGCTCAAGCAACAGACTGATAGGATCGTTTGCTCCGTCATTTTTATTTTCTTCCGCCATTGAGGGTTTCTTGGGTGTGTGAGAGAGATTTTACTCAAGAGAGACAAGCCTAAGACCCAACTTTCTATACTTGGACCTCATCGGGGACATGCACTGAAAAAATGATCAAGAGCAGCCTGCTCTGATACCACTGATCCATATTATTTTCGACATGAAATGAGATCAAAGATATAATAAAGAAATGCACAGAGATATCACAAATATTCAATAATATAACATAAATATATCAAAGATGCAACCATAAGCACAAAGGTTTAGTAATACATGATTTCTATTAATGAAAGAAATGTATAGAGACAGTAAAAATACAGAGTGAAAGACTCGCTAGAATGGTGGCAGCTTATCTCTGAGAAGAGATGTGACGGCTACTCGCATTCGCATGAAGATGATTACCATGAGGCTCTGAAGGCCATTTTATAATAAGAAGGAATTCCAAAAACCCTAGACATCCAACAACCTAACCCTAGGAGTTGAAGCGAAAAATTCATGTGGGCCCTGTTTGGGTAAGTTAGTACATCAACTTCCCAGGGTAGTAACTTTTGCATACAATCTCCGTTTTAGGCGTATGATAGCTCGTTGGAAAGGTATCATAGAGGAGGTTAATTTTGGGGGATAAATAATTTCTTTGGCTATCATTTAGAACCTCGATCTCAAAAAATCTTCATTTAGGCCCTCAAAATGGCCCAGGAAGTAAAAACGTGCTAAAAATAGTAAATTGCCAAAATTGCCTGAAAACTATTTTGAGCCAGTCGAAAAAGGTGGGTGGCCACCAAGATCCACCTGGATCAATATGTGACATATTGAAATCTTTCCAAGATAACATCCTTCCTCCCAAATTCATACTCATTGCTTACATGGATGCACGTACTCAATAATATCATTCCATTGCACCTGGAGCATGTCCCATGTAAGCATGTTTTTTGATAAAATGTAAAACCCTATGGCCTTGTACATGAGACGCTACAAATAAAGTCTCTAGATGATGACAATGGAAATATAACTTAGCATTCCCGCAAAAGGGTATTATGAAAAACATTAAATATATTGTATATGTGTGTGTGTGTGTGTGTGTGTGTGTGTGTGTGTGTGTGATAACAATAATCATATTTAATGTGATATCTACAAAAACATGTGTTACAAATTGTGTTTATTCAAGCAGACCAATGCTTGCATTTATGGAAATATCTATGGACCAATCTAAGTGCACTATGTATTTTTCTGAAACTCTCATACAATTCCATCTGTTTAATGCCAAGAAAGTGTTTAATATGGGGCTCACGGTCCCTAGATTCCCTTCTCAATTTTAACTTACATACTTTTGGTTGGAAGAAGGCCTAGTGTTCTCATGCCATAAATCCTAAACTAGTCCCTTAACCACTCCCATTAACTTCATGTCAGAATGAGGTAGACTACTAGTGAAGGCCCACAGATATATTGGACTACCTATGTCAAGGCTATCTCGTCTGTGAGAATACTTTCTAAGGGTTTTGAAATTTCATTTCAAAAGGTGAGAGGTTTGTTGTAGCTAACGATTTATTCTTATGATCTTGCTAACAATTGATTGTGAAAATACACGTCGGGCTACATTGGGGTCTTTAGAACAATATTTTTTAACAATTATTTGAAAAAAATATACAAGGTTTCTAACAATATGATGACTTTTTTCTACACTTTTGACTGTTTTAGCCTAAAATTCTCCTAAAAACATTCAAACTTTTATATAATAACAAAGCTAAAAATAATTGACATTTAGTCGCATCAGATTTGGGTTCAAAATATTCTTTAATGATTTTGTAAGAGTGACAATGAATAGTAAAGTTAGGAAAATTATGCTCAAGTGGTACTAGACCACTTTCATTGACTTGAATGTCTTTAGGAGTTCTTCGTTGTACAATGCTCAATCTTGGTACGGACAGTGAACCCCTATGTTGGCACTCTTGACCTCCATATTGTGGATTTAACAATGTTTTAGTTCTTTCCCCTTCAATCTCTCGCATATCAACAATGGGAGGAGAGTGGACATGGGATTGACTAGTTTCTGGAACATTTCACTATCCAATAAGATATTTCACCACAAAAACTTCTTCACCACATTGTTGTACAACAATTGCTTCTCTAATTTCATCCAGTGCATAATCAGCTCAAAGCAAATCTTCCATCATATGGTCATCCAAAATAAGTTGTCTTAATGAGATACTGTATGGATTTCTCTCTAATGAACTCTTGCACTTTGCTTCTAATGATGGAGAAGAAACAACAACATCATGTATTCCACTAGAAATTGGATTTCCCTCTTCTAAAATCTTACTCTTTGACATACATTGTTAGACAACTTAGAGGGGGGGGCTGAATTAGTTGTTACTTATACCTACACATACAGCTAGACCTAGAGATAGACCTTGGCTTACCTTGGAATCTCATGCCATGCTTAGCCTTGTCATGTATTTCCTTCGATTTCCTTTCCTTTTCTTTTTTTTCCTTTCCCTGCATTTCCTTTCCTTTCCTTGAATTTCCATACCAACATGTCCCTGAATGGATTGAGGAGGTGAGTTCCAACTCGCAATAAAACTCAAACTGAGATTTAGATGGGTGAACCGTCAGTTGCATTAGATCTTTAGCATTGGGTCCCTTCTAGTGTCATTTTGTCTATTGGAGAACTATTTTTTGGAGTATCTCCATCACTATGGTTTTTCTCAATGATGCCTAGTGTGATTTCCAAAGAGGAGGTCGATTTTAAAGAACACTGTATGGGGCGTTTGTGGGTATTGTAGTCACATGGGCCTTAGCCAAATAGACTTGAAGTTTCTTACAAAACTCCATTATGCTCCTTAGTTTGGATTTTATGCCCCCAGAAAAAATTGGCCACATGTCCCTAAATGGCTTGAGGAGGTGAGTTACAAAACATTATAAAACTTAAACCGAGACTCAAATCGATGAAATGTCAGTTTCATTGGATCTAGAGAATTGGGTTTCAGCTAGTGGGGCCCTTCTATTGTCATTCTGTTGACTAGAAAACTATTTTTTGTAGTATCTCCAACATTAGGTTTTTTCTCAATGAGGGATAATGCAATTTCTGAACAAGACATCAATTTTCAAGAACACAGTGTGGGGAATTTTTGGGCAGTGTAGTCATGTGGGCCTTGGCCAAAAAGAATCACAGAGCTTACTTAACTCTGTTATGTTTCTTAGTTTGGATTTTATGCCCTCGGACCAAATTTTCCACATGTCCCTGAATGGCTTGAGGAGGCGAGTTACATCCCACAATAAAAGTCAAAGCAAGTCTTGGATGGAAAGAACGTCTATTTAATTGGATCTAGAGGAACTGGGTTTCATCTAGTGGGGCCCCACTGCTATCATTTCGTCGACTAGAAAACCATTCGTTTGAGTATCTATAAAATTAGGGTTTTTCTCAATGAGGCGCAGTGAAATTTATGAAGAGGAGGTCTATTTTCAAGAACATTGTGTGTGAAATTTTTGGCTAGTGTAGTCGCATGGGACTTGGCCAAATAGACTTGTGGAATCTTACGAAATTTCATTATGCTACTCATTTTGGATTTAATCCCCCAGACCATATTGGTCACGTGTCGTTGAATGACTTGAGGAGGTGAGTTGAAACTCATGATAAAAATCAAACCGGGAATCAGATAGACGAACCATGAGTTGCATTAAATCTGGAGCATCGGGGTTCATCTAGTGGGGCCCCTCCTTTTTCATTCTGTCAACTGTAAAACCGTTTGTTGGAGTATCTCTAGAACTAGGGTTTTACTCAATGAAGCATAGTGCAATCTCTGAATAGGAGGTCAATTTTAAATAACACCATGTGGTTTATTTTTGGGTAGTGTATTTATGTGGGCCTTGGGAATGAAAACTTTCAAGAACTTACAGAACTTTGTTATTCTATTTGGTTTAGATTTTATGCCACCGAACCAAATTGGCCACATGTCCCTGAATGGATTGAGGAGGTGGGTTGCAGCTCATGATAAAACTCAAACCAAGACTTGAACAGAGGAACCGTTAGTTGCATTGGATTTGGAGCGCCAATTTTCAACTACTGGTTCCCCTCCGTTGTCATTCCTTCAATCAAAAAAATGTTTGTTGGAGTATCTGTGGAACTAGGGTTTTTCTTAATGAGGCATAGTGCAATTTTTTAAGAGGAGGTCAATTTTCAAGAACACTATGTGGGGAATTTATGGGTAGTATAGTCACATGATCCTTGGACAAATAGACTTGTGGGAGCTTACAAAACTATGTTATGCTACTCGGTTTTGATTTTATGCCCGAGGACCGAATTGGCGACATGTCCCTAAATGGCTTGAGGAGACAAGATGGAACTCACGATAAAATTCAAATCATGTCTCTGATGGATGAATCATCAGTTGCACTGTATCTGGAGAACCAATTTTTAGCTAGTGGTGCCCCTCATTTTTCATTCCATTGATCGAAAAATCATTTTTTGGAGTATCTCCAACAATAGTTTTTTTCTTAGTTCTTATTACATATGTTTGAGAATTTAACACCTTGTTAGGATACACATGGCATGGTTATTGAAGGATTTTCAAGGCCTTTCAAGTGAATTCATGGAAAGGAAAGGCAAGGAAATACAATGCATGGCAAGGTAAGG
>ML794415.1:196216-248788 GCA_009831015.1 Picea engelmannii | reverse complement strand
GAATCCTCCTTGACAGGTGGCAACCTACCAACAAGGCGAATATCAAAACCGTGACTGCTACATGAAATTAGGTAGCGCCGATGTAAAACAATTGGTAGCACCAATTCTATGTCTAATATATCTCAAACCATAACACATTTTGAAACACTGAGAAAGGTTTCTGTTATTGGGAATGTTATAAACAAAAACCTCCTCCAATTTTCAAAAATACCTTCTTAATTGTTGACAATCCAAGTTTTAAATTAGTGACTCAAAACTGGTAGAATAACTCTGCACAATTCAACCTCTGCCAGAATTTTGGTAGCGCCTGCCTCTATGTCTGCGTGCAATTTGGTAGAATAAATCCATGGGAACTTTTGATGCTTGGAACCTTGTGAGAGTATTTTTAATGCTTGTTCTTGACACTTGGCACCTTAACCAATCTTGTTCTAATAGAAGGCATGAAAAGTTAAGGAAAGGCAAGTGAATGCATGGCATGGAATGGAAAGGCATGGAAAGACAATGCAATAAAAGGAAAATGAAGGCAATTCAAGGCATATAAATACAAGAATAACATAGAAAGTGAAGGAAAGGAATGAAAAATGAAGGTAAGGCAAGGAAAGTGAAGGCTTGGAAATTGAAGGAAACACAGTTGAAGGCATGGAAAGTGAAGGCATGGCATGTGAAAGCATGATAAGTGAAGGCAAGACAAGTGAAGGCATGACAAGTGAAGTAAAGGAAAGGAAAGTGAAGGAATGGAATGGCATGGCGAGGCAAGGAAGCCATGGAAATGTAATAATACCATAGAAAGTGAAGGGAAGTGAAGGCATGGCATGACATGTCAAGGAAAGGAAAGGAATGAAAAATAAATGCAAGTAAAGTCATGGAAAGTGAAGGCAATTTAAGGCATGACAAGTGAAGGAAATTGAAGGCATAGAAAGTGAAAGAAAGTGAAGGAAAGTGAAGGCATGGAAAGAGAAGGAAAGTGATGGAATGGCATGGCATGGAAAGAAAAGGAAATGCATGGAAATGAAATGCAAGTGAATGAATGGAAAGTGAAGGCAAGTGAAAGAATGGAAAGTGAAGGAAAATGAAGGTGAGTGAAGGCAAGTAAAAGGATGGAAAGTGAAGGAAAGGAATGTGAATGCAAGACAAAACAAGTAAAGTCAAGGCAAGGAAAGGCAAGGAAAGTGAAGGTGAGGCAAGTGAAGTGAATGAAAGTGAAGGTGAGGCAAGTGAAGGCATGGAAAGTGAAGGCAAGGCAAGGAAAGTGAAGGAAATGAAAGTGAACACAAGACAAGGCAAGTGAAGACATGGAAATTGAAGGAAAGGAAAGTGAAGGAATGGCATGAAATGAAAATGAAAGGAAAGGAATGGAAAGGAAATGTAAGGAAATGCAAGTTAAGGAAAGGTAAGGCATGGTATGGAAAGGCAAGGCATGGCATGTCATTCCGTGACAAATCAAGGAAATACATGGCATGAAAAGGTAAGGCGAGGCATGGAAATACAAGGATACCATAGAAATTTAAGGCAAGTGAAGGCATGTAAAGTGAAGGCATGGAAAGTGAAGAAAGGAAACTGAAGGCAGGGAAAGTGAAGGCATGGAAAGTGAAGGAAAGGCAAGGCAACTGAAGGCATGGTAATGTAAGGAAAGTAAAGTGAAGGCATGGAAAGTGAGGGAATTTCATGGTATGACAAGACAAGGGAACACATGGAAAGGAATTTCAAGGTAAGGAAAGGAAAGGCATGGCATTGAATGGAATGAAAAGGAAAGACAAGACAAGGCATGGAAATAGAAGAATACCATAACAACCATAAAATTGAACCAAAACTATTCCTTTTACATACCTATGGTCATTTAATTATGTCATCATGATCACTTCTAATATTGACGGTCTCCATTAACTTCCCGAGCTCAGAGTAGGAAAAAAGTATTTTACCTATGATGAGTTCTTACTTGGCACTATTTGTAGTTGGAGGTTTGTACCAATAACCAACTTTGTAAAGTGGTATACAACCTGACCTAGTTTATAATCTTGAAGTACATAACCGGCTTTGTTTATTTTTATTTCATCATGTTTGAGATGTTCTCCTTTAATAACCATCGACCCAATTGAAAATTCAATGCCTTTAGAGTCTGTTACTGATTGCATGAGGGTCTTCTTTCACTTTAAGCATTCTTTCAGCTAATAATTAGTCCCCAATTCATTATATCTTGGGGAAACCACTATATATACGTGCCTTGCAAAAAATGGAGTGTCAAAATGTGAGTCCACTAAATGACTAAAGAATAAAACATTGATGCTAGTTATTCAAAATTCAATACAAGGATTCAACGAAATTGGCAGTACAATATTTGGGACATGATCATAATCTGCTAAAATAATTGATTGGTCTTCCTCCAATTGGGATAATTCCATATTTATACATTGACCAATGGGGAGTGATACATGATCCCATCTATCAACCTAGTCCATCGATTCACAATCATCCCATTCATTACTACTACATGGACCACATATGCAAGATATTTTTCTTGTCCATATTTCAACTATTGCATTATCTAATGTTATAACTGAATGGAATCCACGAGTGCCCTACATTGTTTTTCATTCATCCCACTATGATCGATCTACATTGACCATCTCCCAAAAATATATATGTACATGTACTTTCCTATGTTATTTGTCTTCACGGGATCCTGTTCCCTCTCCCATTACTAAAGAACACCATTCAAAAATGGATTTTGCATCTCGAATGAGGGAAATAGTTGTGAAATTCATATCTTTCCTAGGTAATGCTCTTTTTATGCATGCACCTGCTCCATTATTCTCCCCTTTCTCATCCCCAGACTCAAAATACTTCCAAATGTGTGGTACCTTTAGTGTTTTGTGCAACATACACAACCATTGAAATACAAGAAAATTTTTGAACTAGCATGCACAACCATCTAACCAAATCCAATGTTGATCCATTTATAAGTTCTTATCCTTAAGGTGATTGTAGAACAATTGAAAACAATGTTGTACATAGGCTAAGTCATGCCACTGATCATCGATTATGTAGAAGTGATACTCTTTCAATATAACTCTATTTTGTTCATTATTATCCAGTCCTTGCCTATATGTGATATAGAAAACTATGTTGACCTTCTCTGAGTGATAATATTGGCTTTGAATCTCATTTTTCAGTTGAAGCATGTAGTTCTCAACAAAATCAACCACTGATAACAAAGTACCAACAAGAAATGTATCTCGACGTATTCTAAAATGATTTTTCTACCATTGTGCCACATGGACATGATGAACATAATGTTGTGTCTTTTCGGTTAAGTCCTTCATGAAGTCAGAAAATCGTACTTTGGAAGTAACCGATTGTATGTTTTTTATTTCTCGTCCTTCATATGTGATCCAGATTATTTTCGGCACGAAATGAGATCGGAGATATAATAAATAAATGCACAGAGATATCGCATATATTCAATAATATAACATAAATATATCAGATATGTAACCATAAACACAGAGGTACAGTGATACATGATTTCTATAATGAAAGAAATGTACAGAGACTGTAAAAATACAGAGTGAAAGACTCGCTAGAATGATGGTATCTTATCTCTGAGAAGAGATGTGAGGGCTACTCACATTCACAAGAAGCTGATTACCATGAGGCTCTGAAGCAATTTTTACAATAATAAGGATGAAAAAAACCCTAGACATCCAAAAACCTAACCCTAGGAAATGAAGTGCCAAAAGTCATGTGGGCCCCGTTTGGGTAAGTTAGTACATCAACTTCTTGGGGTCGTAACTTTTGCATACGATCTCCGTTTTAGGCATGTGATAGCTTGTTGGAAAGGTATCATCAAGGAGAATAATTTTTGGGGATAAATCATTCATTTGGATATCATTGAGAACCTCTATCTCGAAAAACCTTCATTTAGGCCCACAAAATGGCCCCGGAAGTAAAAACCTGCTAAAAATAGTAAATTGCCAAAATTGCCAGAAAAATGTTTTGGGCCAGTCGAAAAAGGTGGGTGGCCACCAAGATCCACCTATATCAATCCTCCCTCCTTAGGAAGCAATGGTCTCCATCGCGTTGAGTTCCCGGGGGAGAGGGAAAAACATTTGCTGGATATGCATCTTGGTGAGCTGCTTGTATCACTAGAGACGTCGCGCTGCTTAGTTTGTGAAAGTCTGTCATGAACCTGTTGAAGTTGAGCCTATTCAACAAGTTGAGCTAAATGAGAGGAAGGTGTGCAGAAGGAATATTTTTTCTTTGCTGCAACCTTGTTGACCCACTTCTGTTGACAAGGTGCAAGGGGCGAGGTTGTAGTGGTTGCAGTGTCCTTCTATTCCCCTTTTGAACAGATTGTGACGAAGCTGAATTTTGTTGTACGAGATACTACCTTGTGACACTTTTTAGGTGGAACAATAGTTGGAACTACCTCTGGTATTCTGTAGAGATGACCCCCCAAAGTAACAATGACACTACGGGGTCAAGACTCATAAAAAGCATGGCGTCTCTACATATATGTTTGGCCCAAGAGCACATCACAGACATACAGTGGGGAAACATCACATAATACCTCATCCTTGAAGGGTTGGATTCCGTATGATAATCGAAACTATTGGCTAACATGGAGATCTTGTCCTTGGCGAAGCCACTCGATGTTGTATGGTTGTGGGTGTGGTGTTGTTGACAATCCCAACTATTTGATGACCTCTGTTGAGATGAGGTTCTTCTGGCTTCTGCTATCAACAATAAAATGTAGCGGGGTCCCCTTCACCCACATCTGTGACTGAAAAATGTGCTCCCCCTCTTTTGGGTCTGTTGGTTCTTCTGGTTGAATTGTTGCAGTTGCGACAATAGCAGTAGGGTCTACGTCAATGATATTCCCTTTACCAGTATTTTCAGAATCAGAATCAAAATCAGGGTTCGACTCCTTGTCTTTGATCTCAGCCACCAATGACTATTTTGAGAGACATTCATCAATGTTGTGCCAAGGGATTTTTTGGAAATCACACCATTTTCCGGTGTCCTTCTTTGTCTTCCCGTGACCCTTCTTTTCCTGTGTCTTGGACTAGTTTCAGGAGGTTGTTTGTTAGGTCCATATTTGTCATACTTTGGTTGTTGTAGATTCGCATACGTGAACTCTCAATTGTTTTGGTGCTTAAATTTCTTCTCGATTTTAACAACATATCGATAAGTAGCACCGAGTGATGAGATGTCCAGAAAATCCATTTTAATTTAGATGTATCTGTGTAGGGCCCCACGATATTTCAGAACCAAATGTAGCTTGGAGTCTTTGATACCCATCTTGGTGCACAAGGTATGGAAGGTATTGGTGAACTACGGAGCTGCTTGGCCCCTCTCTTTCCACAGTGTGGTCCATCTCATGTATTGGTCCTCATAGTTGCCAACAGGGTAATACTTTTCCTTTACCGCATCTACAAACAAATCCCAAGTGGGATTGGCCCCATATATTTCAGACTCCTTTGTGGAACTCTACTCCCAATAAGTTCCCCACCAATGTTTGACATGGGGGAGAGCTTTAAGGAGTGCAAGGGTGATCTTTTCTTTGTCGAAAAATTTGTGAACAGAGAAATAACCTTGTAGCAGATTTAACCATTTGTCTAGGGCATATGCATCTATCTGTCCTTCAAATACAGGAATATCGAAATTAACTTGTACCTTGAAAGGCGAGGTGCCTCCAAAGTGGATGCTTGATGAATATGTTCCTGTTGCTATCGGCAGGCATTGAAGGATGTGGGAAAAATTCTCCATCATTTCGTCCCTCTGTCGCGTGAGAGCTTGCTCAAGCAACAGACTGATAGGATCGTTTGCTCCGTCATTTTTATTTTCTTCCGCCATTGAGGGTTTCTTGGGTGTGTGAGAGAGATTTTACTCAAGAGAGACAAGCCTAAGACCCAACTTTCTATACTTGGACCTCATCGGGGACATGCACTGAAAAAATGATCAAGAGCAGCCTGCTCTGATACCACTGATCCATATTATTTTCGACATGAAATGAGATCAAAGATATAATAAAGAAATGCACAGAGATATCACAAATATTCAATAATATAACATAAATATATCAAAGATGCAACCATAAGCACAAAGGTTTAGTAATACATGATTTCTATTAATGAAAGAAATGTATAGAGACAGTAAAAATACAGAGTGAAAGACTCGCTAGAATGGTGGCAGCTTATCTCTGAGAAGAGATGTGACGGCTACTCGCATTCGCATGAAGATGATTACCATGAGGCTCTGAAGGCCATTTTATAATAAGAAGGAATTCCAAAAACCCTAGACATCCAACAACCTAACCCTAGGAGTTGAAGCGAAAAATTCATGTGGGCCCTGTTTGGGTAAGTTAGTACATCAACTTCCCAGGGTAGTAACTTTTGCATACAATCTCCGTTTTAGGCGTATGATAGCTCGTTGGAAAGGTATCATAGAGGAGGTTAATTTTGGGGGATAAATAATTTCTTTGGCTATCATTTAGAACCTCGATCTCAAAAAATCTTCATTTAGGCCCTCAAAATGGCCCAGGAAGTAAAAACGTGCTAAAAATAGTAAATTGCCAAAATTGCCTGAAAACTATTTTGAGCCAGTCGAAAAAGGTGGGTGGCCACCAAGATCCACCTGGATCAATATGTGACATATTGAAATCTTTCCAAGATAACATCCTTCCTCCCAAATTCATACTCATTGCTTACATGGATGCACGTACTCAATAATATCATTCCATTGCACCTGGAGCATGTCCCATGTAAGCATGTTTTTTGATAAAATGTAAAACCCTATGGCCTTGTACATGAGACGCTACAAATAAAGTCTCTAGATGATGACAATGGAAATATAACTTAGCATTCCCGCAAAAGGGTATTATGAAAAACATTAAATATATTGTATATGTGTGTGTGTGTGTGTGTGTGTGTGTGTGTGTGTGTGTGATAACAATAATCATATTTAATGTGATATCTACAAAAACATGTGTTACAAATTGTGTTTATTCAAGCAGACCAATGCTTGCATTTATGGAAATATCTATGGACCAATCTAAGTGCACTATGTATTTTTCTGAAACTCTCATACAATTCCATCTGTTTAATGCCAAGAAAGTGTTTAATATGGGGCTCACGGTCCCTAGATTCCCTTCTCAATTTTAACTTACATACTTTTGGTTGGAAGAAGGCCTAGTGTTCTCATGCCATAAATCCTAAACTAGTCCCTTAACCACTCCCATTAACTTCATGTCAGAATGAGGTAGACTACTAGTGAAGGCCCACAGATATATTGGACTACCTATGTCAAGGCTATCTCGTCTGTGAGAATACTTTCTAAGGGTTTTGAAATTTCATTTCAAAAGGTGAGAGGTTTGTTGTAGCTAACGATTTATTCTTATGATCTTGCTAACAATTGATTGTGAAAATACACGTCGGGCTACATTGGGGTCTTTAGAACAATATTTTTTAACAATTATTTGAAAAAAATATACAAGGTTTCTAACAATATGATGACTTTTTTCTACACTTTTGACTGTTTTAGCCTAAAATTCTCCTAAAAACATTCAAACTTTTATATAATAACAAAGCTAAAAATAATTGACATTTAGTCGCATCAGATTTGGGTTCAAAATATTCTTTAATGATTTTGTAAGAGTGACAATGAATAGTAAAGTTAGGAAAATTATGCTCAAGTGGTACTAGACCACTTTCATTGACTTGAATGTCTTTAGGAGTTCTTCGTTGTACAATGCTCAATCTTGGTACGGACAGTGAACCCCTATGTTGGCACTCTTGACCTCCATATTGTGGATTTAACAATGTTTTAGTTCTTTCCCCTTCAATCTCTCGCATATCAACAATGGGAGGAGAGTGGACATGGGATTGACTAGTTTCTGGAACATTTCACTATCCAATAAGATATTTCACCACAAAAACTTCTTCACCACATTGTTGTACAACAATTGCTTCTCTAATTTCATCCAGTGCATAATCAGCTCAAAGCAAATCTTCCATCATATGGTCATCCAAAATAAGTTGTCTTAATGAGATACTGTATGGATTTCTCTCTAATGAACTCTTGCACTTTGCTTCTAATGATGGAGAAGAAACAACAACATCATGTATTCCACTAGAAATTGGATTTCCCTCTTCTAAAATCTTACTCTTTGACATACATTGTTAGACAACTTAGAGGGGGGGGCTGAATTAGTTGTTACTTATACCTACACATACAGCTAGACCTAGAGATAGACCTTGGCTTACCTTGGAATCTCATGCCATGCTTAGCCTTGTCATGTATTTCCTTCGATTTCCTTTCCTTTTCTTTTTTTTCCTTTCCCTGCATTTCCTTTCCTTTCCTTGAATTTCCATACCAACATGTCCCTGAATGGATTGAGGAGGTGAGTTCCAACTCGCAATAAAACTCAAACTGAGATTTAGATGGGTGAACCGTCAGTTGCATTAGATCTTTAGCATTGGGTCCCTTCTAGTGTCATTTTGTCTATTGGAGAACTATTTTTTGGAGTATCTCCATCACTATGGTTTTTCTCAATGATGCCTAGTGTGATTTCCAAAGAGGAGGTCGATTTTAAAGAACACTGTATGGGGCGTTTGTGGGTATTGTAGTCACATGGGCCTTAGCCAAATAGACTTGAAGTTTCTTACAAAACTCCATTATGCTCCTTAGTTTGGATTTTATGCCCCCAGAAAAAATTGGCCACATGTCCCTAAATGGCTTGAGGAGGTGAGTTACAAAACATTATAAAACTTAAACCGAGACTCAAATCGATGAAATGTCAGTTTCATTGGATCTAGAGAATTGGGTTTCAGCTAGTGGGGCCCTTCTATTGTCATTCTGTTGACTAGAAAACTATTTTTTGTAGTATCTCCAACATTAGGTTTTTTCTCAATGAGGGATAATGCAATTTCTGAACAAGACATCAATTTTCAAGAACACAGTGTGGGGAATTTTTGGGCAGTGTAGTCATGTGGGCCTTGGCCAAAAAGAATCACAGAGCTTACTTAACTCTGTTATGTTTCTTAGTTTGGATTTTATGCCCTCGGACCAAATTTTCCACATGTCCCTGAATGGCTTGAGGAGGCGAGTTACATCCCACAATAAAAGTCAAAGCAAGTCTTGGATGGAAAGAACGTCTATTTAATTGGATCTAGAGGAACTGGGTTTCATCTAGTGGGGCCCCACTGCTATCATTTCGTCGACTAGAAAACCATTCGTTTGAGTATCTATAAAATTAGGGTTTTTCTCAATGAGGCGCAGTGAAATTTATGAAGAGGAGGTCTATTTTCAAGAACATTGTGTGTGAAATTTTTGGCTAGTGTAGTCGCATGGGACTTGGCCAAATAGACTTGTGGAATCTTACGAAATTTCATTATGCTACTCATTTTGGATTTAATCCCCCAGACCATATTGGTCACGTGTCGTTGAATGACTTGAGGAGGTGAGTTGAAACTCATGATAAAAATCAAACCGGGAATCAGATAGACGAACCATGAGTTGCATTAAATCTGGAGCATCGGGGTTCATCTAGTGGGGCCCCTCCTTTTTCATTCTGTCAACTGTAAAACCGTTTGTTGGAGTATCTCTAGAACTAGGGTTTTACTCAATGAAGCATAGTGCAATCTCTGAATAGGAGGTCAATTTTAAATAACACCATGTGGTTTATTTTTGGGTAGTGTATTTATGTGGGCCTTGGGAATGAAAACTTTCAAGAACTTACAGAACTTTGTTATTCTATTTGGTTTAGATTTTATGCCACCGAACCAAATTGGCCACATGTCCCTGAATGGATTGAGGAGGTGGGTTGCAGCTCATGATAAAACTCAAACCAAGACTTGAACAGAGGAACCGTTAGTTGCATTGGATTTGGAGCGCCAATTTTCAACTACTGGTTCCCCTCCGTTGTCATTCCTTCAATCAAAAAAATGTTTGTTGGAGTATCTGTGGAACTAGGGTTTTTCTTAATGAGGCATAGTGCAATTTTTTAAGAGGAGGTCAATTTTCAAGAACACTATGTGGGGAATTTATGGGTAGTATAGTCACATGATCCTTGGACAAATAGACTTGTGGGAGCTTACAAAACTATGTTATGCTACTCGGTTTTGATTTTATGCCCGAGGACCGAATTGGCGACATGTCCCTAAATGGCTTGAGGAGACAAGATGGAACTCACGATAAAATTCAAATCATGTCTCTGATGGATGAATCATCAGTTGCACTGTATCTGGAGAACCAATTTTTAGCTAGTGGTGCCCCTCATTTTTCATTCCATTGATCGAAAAATCATTTTTTGGAGTATCTCCAACAATAGTTTTTTTCTTAGTTCTTATTACATATGTTTGAGAATTTAACACCTTGTTAGGATACACATGGCATGGTTATTGAAGGATTTTCAAGGCCTTTCAAGTGAATTCATGGAAAGGAAAGGCAAGGAAATACAATGCATGGCAAGGTAAGGCAAGCAAATGCAAGGCATGAAAAGTGAATGCATGGTAAGGTAAGGAAAGGAAAGGAATGGAAAGGAAAGGGAAGGCATGGCATGGCATGGAAAGGAAAGGAAATGCATAAAAAGGAAAGACAAGAAATGGAAAGGAATGGCAAGTGAAGACAAGGAATGGCAAGGCGTTGCAAGGAAAGTGAAGGCATGGCAAGGCAAGTGAAGGAAAGTGAAGGCATGGAAAATGAAGTAAAGGAAAGTGAAGGCATGACAGGTGAAGGGAAGGAAAGGAAAGTTAAGGCAATTCAAGTGAGTGCAAGGAAAGGCCAGTGAAGGAATAGAAAGTGAAGGTGTTAGCACTAAAATTCATACTTTGACTGCTAAAGTGTAATCTCAACACCCATTATAATGTAAAATATTATTTTGGTTTTGAATAGGTGGATCAGAAATATGGATAAATAAAGAGAGAGGGATTCCAACTGTAGATCAATAGGCTACACCAATGGGCAATGGAGTCACAAACATCCTACTCATCAAAGGGACAAAACATGCTCAACAAAAAACAAGATTATATGCTGATAGGTGGAAGAATGAAGAAGGAAATCATAAGATGGAATTTTCACTAAATAGATATCCTCT
Source organism: Picea engelmannii (assembly GCA_009831015.1). Lineage (NCBI taxonomy): Eukaryota > Viridiplantae > Streptophyta > Pinopsida > Pinales > Pinaceae > Picea > Picea engelmannii. The sequence continues at coordinate 237,696 of ML794415.1, read as the reverse complement.
CACTTTAATGAATCAACAAATACTTGAATATAAACAATGATTGATGGGAAAAATACAACAGATCCTCTGCTGCCTAGGGATCCATAAATCATTGACAACCTTTAATCCTCAAATCTGAAATATATTCAAATAAGAAGAAATATAATCAAAAGAGTTACAATCTGAAATCATAGCTCTTATGAGTCTCCAACAGAATTAATTCTTACAATCCTAAAATTCCTAGACGCTTACAAATAAACACACACGTGAAAACTGCCAGCTACATATCTCTCTAGCCTCTCTTAGCTCATGAATCCTCTCTCCAAGAGATCTTTCCTTCCTTAAATAGAAAATAGAATCCTCATAACCTTAGGATATAGAATACCATCTCCTCCATTGGATTCTAAACCTTGGAGATAGGTGGAAACAACCAAAGAGACAAAAATCCAACAAACTGCTAATTTTCAGGAATTTGTTGGAAGTCATTAATAAAATGTCTCCACCTCATTGCATGAGGCTTTTTTAGGAGATAAATATTAGGTGCAGGTGTCTCTTTACATCTAACTGATCCTTGAGAATCCATTTGAATCCTCCTTGACAAGTGGAAACCTCCCAACAAGGGGAATATCAAAACCATGACCGCTACAAGAAATTAGGTAGTGCCATTGTAAAACAGTTGGTAGTTCCACTTCTATGTCATATATCTCAAACCATAACACATTTTTAAAACTTGAGAGAGGTTTTCTTTATCTGGAATGTTATAAAGAAAAACCTCCCCTAGTTTTCAAAAATACCTTCTCAATTGTTCACAATCCAAGCTTTAAATTAGTGACTCAAAACTGACAGAATAACTCTGTACAATTCAACCTCTGCTAGAATTTTGGTAGCGCCTTTTGGTAGCGCCCGCCTGTGTGTCTGCGTGAAATTTGGTAGCATAAATCCATGGGTGCTTTCGATGCTTGGAACCTTGTGAGAGTGTTTTCAATGCTTGTTCTTGACACTTGTCACCTTAACCAATCTCGTGCTAACATAGGCTCAATGGGAGATAAAGTCCTCCTTGTGAGGCTCTAAGAACACTTGTAGTTTCAGTACCTTATCCTTTGGGATTTTGGATTCATGATCTGATGCATCATGCTAAAGACAACATATTGACAACTTATATTACTCTAATTTCAAACAAAAATCAAACACACATGCTCCTGATGGAGATTATTTATGTACAAAACCTCAGCTAATTGAATTTTACAATGGGATAGGTGAAGGAAAAATTCCACCAAATCCATTCAAGAAACTTAATGACATGAGTCTTTATAATGCCAATGATTGACAACCGATAAGAGGCATATGACAGTGGTTTGAAAAAATTTCCTATATCTACTCTGACTACTACTGACATAATATAGTTTACAGGTTCCAAAACATTTGAGAAATACAACTCCATATACACCCCTATAGGGTCATAAAAATGGTGACAAAACACATGGTCCTGATAGCATATTTCTTTTTCCACTTCAAGTTGATTACTATAAACTGTGGGTACAAGTGGAAGTAGGATTAATGTAGGTGGTTGTTGATCAATGGATGACTGTTGATTTACTTCTGGTTGTGTATAAACGATCTCTTCATGTGCCTCAACTAAGGGCTACTCCTGGTCAAGTCTTCAGGTTATGTCTTTTGTGACAAGGCCAACCTCTGCATCATACTCACTATCTTCATAGTGATCAAATATAGGATAAGATTGCTTCTCATCATCACTATAATATTAATCAAAAACAGGCTGCCCTTCTTACCTATGATCAACCTCTACAACAATAATTTCATCAAGAATATAATTGTTAAAAATATCCATTTTAGGAACAACATTAACTGTTTCTTCTAGTTGTTCATACACATGATTTTCATCTAAAACAAAGTTATGAATGTTGTCCTCTCTGAATACTAGATTATTCTTTATGCTTTCATTTGGACAATGAATAAAATTGTTTTCATCTTTATATTTAGCAACACAATCTAACAAATCTTGAGCACATTCTACATATCCCTCACAACAGTTATGAAAAATAATTTCAGAGGGATAAAACCTTTTGTAGTGTTCATTAAATACTCTGTGTAAATCCTTCAAGGATGAAATTATAGAAGGGGCTAACGAGAAATACCATTTACGTGCATCCCCATAAAATGAATACATGAACATTTTCATCAATATAACTTCATGATGGATGTTAAGTTGTTGCATCAAAGCATGAAATTCTTGAACATGCTCAACAGGGCTGTCATACTCACCTTCATAAAATATAGGTAGCAGATCTTTCCATTCATAAATAAGAGGCACAGGATGTGGATAATCATCTATGGCTGAGAAATTGAGTGGGGAAAACCTCCTGGACAAGATAGCCTTCATAGCCATTTAATTGGCCTCATTCCAATGGAGTCACCAATAGGTTATGAACAATGGATTGGCCATGGTGAATGTCCATTCTTGAAGGTGTCCAACTTCATTCACCATCTAAATCAAGAGTTGTGCAATGTATTTCTTCCCAGAGAGCTTTTCAATCTGCTCAAATCCGTCCCCGACAATGATGCCAAAAATGTTAGCACTGAAAGTCACACTTTGACTGCTAAAGTGTAAGCTCAGTGCCCATCAGAATGTAAAAGACAATTTTGGTTTTGAATAGGTGGATCAAAAAGATGGATAAAGAAAAAGAGAGGGCTACAAACTGTAGATCAATAGGCTACACCAATGGGCAATGGAGTAACAAACATCCTACTCATTGAAGGCACAAAAGCAGCTCAAAAGAAAACATGATTATATGTTGATAGGTGGATGAATGAATAAGGAAAACATAAGATAGAATGTTCACTAAAAAGAGATCCTCTCAATTTAATGAATCAACAAATACTTTAATATAAATAATGATTGATGGGAAAAATACAACAGATCCTCTACTGCTTAGGGATCCATAAATTATTGACAACCTTTGATCATCAAATCTGCAATATATTCAAATAAGAAGAAATGTAAACAAAAGATTTACAATATGAAATCACAACGCTCATGAGTCTCCAATAGCAGTAATGCTTACAATCCTAAAATGCCACAGGCTTACAAATGAACACACACATGAAAACTGCCTGCTACATCTCTCTCTGTCCACTCTTGGCTCATGAATCCCCTCTCCAAGAGATATTTCCTTCCTTAAGTAGAAAATATAATCCTCATAACCTTAGGAGGTTGAATCCCATCTCCTCCATTGGATTCTAAACCTTGGATATAGGTGGCAACAATAAAAGAGACAAAAATCGAACAAACTACTAATTTTCAGGAATTTGTTGGAAGTCATTAATAAAATGTCTCCAACTCATTGCATGAGGCCTTTGCTGGAGATAAATATTAGGTGTAGGTGTCCCTTTACATATAACATATCCTTGAGAATCCATTTGAATCCTCCTTGACAAGTGACAACCTACGAACAAGGCGAATATCAAAACCATGACTGCTACAGGAAATTAGGCAGTGCCGATGTAAAACAATTGGTAGCACCACTTCTATGTCTAATATATCTCATATAATAACACATTTTGAAACAATGAGAGAGTTTTTTGTTATTGGGAATGTTATAAACAAAAACCTCCTCCAGTTTTCAAAAATACCTTCTCAATTGTTGACAATCCAAGTTTAAATTAGTGACTCAAAACTGGCAGAATAACTCTGCACAATTCAACCTCTGCCAGAATTTCGATAGCGCCCACCTGTGTGTCTGCATGCAATTCAGTAGCGTAAATCCATGGGAAATTTTTATGCTTGGAACCTTGTGAGAGTGTTTTAAATGCTTGTTGTCGACACTTGGCACCTTAACCAATCTTGTGCTAAGAGAAGGCATGACAAGTTAAGGAAAGGAAAGTGAATGCATAGCATGGAATGGAAAGGCGTGGAAAGGAAATGCAAGGAAAGGAATGACAAGTGAAGGTAAGGCAAGGAAAGTGAAGGCATGGAAATTTAAAGAAATTCAATTGAAGGCATGTAAAGTGAAGGCATGGCATGTGAAAGCATGACAAGTGAAGGCAAGACAAGTGAAGGCATGGCAATTGAAGTAAAGGAAAGGCAAGTGAAGGAATGTAATGGCATGGCGAGGCAAGGAAGCCATGTAAATGTAATAATACCATAGAAAGTGAAGGCAAGTGAATGAATGGCATGACATGGCAAGGAAAGGAAAGGAATGAAAAGGAAATGCAAGTGAAGTCATGGCAAGTAAAGGCAAGTTAAGGCATGACAAGTGAAGGAAATTGAAGGCATGGAAAGTGAAGGAAAGTGAAGGAAAGTGAAGGCATGGAAAGTGAAGGAAAGTGATGGAATGGCATGGCATGGAAAGAAAAGGAAATACATGGAAATGAAATGCAAGTGAATGAATGGAAAGTGAAGGCAACTGAAGGAATGGAAAGTGAAGGAAAGTGAAGGTGCTTGAAGGCAAGTAAAAGGATAGAAAGGGAAGGCAAGGAAAGTGAATGCAAGACAAGACAAGGAAAGTGAAGGAAAGGAAAGGCAAGGAAAGTGAAGGTGAGGCAAGTGAAGTGAAGGAAAGTGAAGGTGATTCAAGTGAAGTCATGGAAACTGAAGGCAAGGCAAGGAAAGTGAAGGCAAGACAAGGCAATTGGAGGCATGGAAATTAAAGGCAAGGAAAGTGAAGGAATGGCATGACATGAAAATGAAAGGAAAGGAATGGAAAGGCAATTTAAAGAAAGGTAAGGCATGGTATGGAAAGGCAAGGCATGGCATGTCATGGTGTGACAAATCAAGGAAAGGCATGGCATGACAAGGCAAGGTGAGGCATGGAAATACAAGGATACCATAGAAATTTAAGGCAAGTGAAGGCATGTAAAGTGAAGTCATGGAAAGTGAAGGAAAGGCAAGGCAAGTGAAGGCATGGTAATTTAAGGAAAGTAAAGTGAAGGCATGGAAAGTGAGGGAATTTCATGGTATGACAAGACAAGGGAGCACATGGAAAGGAAATTCAAGGTAAGGAAAGGATAGGCATGGCATTGAATGGAATGAAAAGGAAATGCAAGACAAGGCATGGAAATAGAAGAATACCATAACAACCATAAAATTGAACCAAAACTATTCCTTTTACATAACTATGGTCATTTAATTATACCATCATGATCACTTCTAATATTGACAGTCACCATTAACTTCTCAAGCTCATAGTAGAAAACAATTATTGTACCTATGATGAGTTCTTACTTGGCACTATTTGTAGTTGGAGGTTTGTACCAATAACCAACTTTGTAAAGTGGTATACAACTTGAGCTAGTTTATAATCTTGAAGTACGTAACCGCCTTTGTTTCTTTTTATTTCATCATGTTTGAGATGTTCTCCTTTAATAACCATCAACCCAATTGAAAATTCAATGCCTTCAGAGTCTGTTACTGATTGCATGAGGGTCTTCTTTCACTTTAAGCATTCTTTCAGCCAATAATTAGTCCCCAATTTATTATATCTTGGGGAAACTACTATGTATATGTGCCTTGCAAAAAATGGAGTGTCAAAATGTGAGTCCACCAAATGACTAAAGAATAAAACATTGATGCTAGTTATTCAAAATTTAATACAAGGATTCAACGAACTTGGTGGTACGATATCTGGGACATGATCATAATATGCTAAAATAATTGATTGGTCTTCCTCCAACTGGGATAATTCCATATTTATACATTGACCAATGGGGAGTGATACATGATCCCATCTATCAACCCATTCCATTGATCCACAATCATCCCATTCATTACTACTACATGGACCACATATGCAAGATATTTTTCTTGTCCATATTTCAACTATTGCATTATCTAATGTTATAACTGAATGAAATCCATGAGTTCCCTAGATTGTTTTTCATTCATCCCACTATGATCGATTGACCACCTCCCAAAAATATATATGTGCATGTACTTTCCTATGTTATTTGTCTTCACGGGCTCATGTTACCTCTCCCATTACTGAAGAACATCGTTCAAAAACGGATTTCGCATATCGATTGAGGGAAGTAGTTGTGAACTTCATTTATTTCCTAGGTAATGATCTTTTTATGCATGAACCTACTCCATCATTCTCCCCTTTCCCATCCCCATACTCAAAATACTTCCAAATGTGTGGTACCTTTAGTGTTTTGTGCAACATACACAACCATTGAAATACAAGAGAATTTTTTAACTGCATGCGCAACCATATGACTAAATCCAATGTTGATCCATCTATAAGTTATTATCCTTAAGGTGATTGTAGAACAATTGAAAACAATGTTGTGCATAGGCTAAGTCACACCATTGATCATCGATTATGTAGAAGTGATACTCTTTCAATATAACTCTATTTTGTTCATTACTATCCAGTCCATGCCTATATGTGATATGGACAACTATGTTGACCTTCTCTGAGTGATAATATTGGCTTTGAATCTCATTTTTCAGTTGAAGCATGTAGTTCCCAGCAAAATCAACCACTGATAAAAAAGTACCAACAAGAAATGTATCTCGATGTATTCTAAAATGATTTTTCTACCATTGTGCCACATGGACATGATGAACATAATGTTGTGTCTTTTCAGTGAAGTCCTTCATGAAGTCACAAAATCGTACTTTGGAAGTAACCAATTGTATGTTTTTTCTTTCTCGTCCTTCATATGTTACATATTGAAAGCTTTCCAATATAACATCCTTCCTCCCAAATTCATACTCATCGCTTACATGGATGCACTTACTCAATAATATCATTCGACTGCACCTGGAGCATGTCCCATGTAGGCATGTTTTTTGATAAAATGTAAAACCCTTTGGCCTTGTACATGAGACGCTACAAATAAAGTCTCTAGATGATGACAATGGAAATATAACTTAGCATTCCTGCAAAAGGGTATTATGAAAAGCATGAAAGATATTGTATGTGTGTGTGTGTGTGTGTGTGTGTGTGTGTGTGTGTGTGTGATAACAATAATCATATTCAATGTGATATCTACAAAAACATGTGTTACAAATTATGTTTATTCGAGCATACCAAGGCTTGCATTTATGGAAATATCTTTGGACCAATCTAAGTGAACTATGTATTTTTCTGAATATCTCATACAATTCCATCTATTTAATGCCAATAAAATGTTTAATATGGGGTTCACGGTCCCTAGATTCCCTTCTCAATTTTAACTTACATAATTTTGGTTTGAATAAGGCCTAGTGTTCTCATGCCATAAATCCTAAACCAGTCCCTTAACCACTCCCAATAACTTCATGTCAGAACGAGGTAGACTACCAGTGAAGGCCCACAAATAGATTGGACTACCTATGCCAAGGCTATCTAGTCTATGAGAATACTTTCTAAGGGTTTTGACATTTCATTTCAAAAGGTGAGAGGTTTGTTGTAGATAACAATTTTTTCTTATGATCTTGCTAACAATTGATTGTGAAAAGACACGTCGGACTACATTGGGGTCTTTAGAACAATATTTATTACCAATTATTTGAAAAACATATACAAGGTTTCTAACAATATGATGATTTCTTTCTACACTTTTCATTGTTTTAGCCTAAAATTCTCCTAACAACATTCAAACTTTTATATTTTAACAAAGCTAAAAATAATTGACATTTAGCTTTTATATTTTAACAAAGCATCAGATTTGGGTTCAAAATATTCTTTAATGATTTTGTAAGAGTGACAATGAATAGTAAAGTTAGGTAAATTATGCTCAAGTGATGCTACACCACTTTCATTGACATGAATGTCTTTAGGAGTTCCTCGTTGCATAATGCTCAATCTTGGTAGGGACAATGAACCCCTATGTTGGCACTCTTGACTTCCATATTGTGGATTTAACGATGTTTTAGTTCTTTCCCCTTCAATCACTCACATATCAACTATGGGAGGAGAGTGGACATGGGATTGACTAGTTTCTGGAACATTTCACCATCCAATAAGATATTTCACCACAAAAAATTCTTCACCACATTATTGTACAACAATTGCTTCTCTAATGTCATCCAGTGCATAATCAGCTCCAAGCAAATTTTCCATCATATGGTCATCCAAAACAAGTTGTCTTGATGAGATACTATATTGATTTCTCTCTAATGAACTCTTGCACTTTGCTTCTAATGATGGAGAAGAAACAACAACATCATGTGTTCTGCTAGAAATTGGATTTCCCTCTTCTAAAAGCTTACTCTTTGACATACATTGTTAGACAAATGAGAGGGGGGGTTGGGTGAATCAATTGTTACTATGCTTAAACAATTATACCTATTTTAAACTCATTACAGAACACTCAATGATGATCACAATAATTCAGGGAAGTAAGCAATGGAGTATTCAACATCAATCAAATATATGAAGTATATAGAGACATATATTCGTGAGGAAACCCATAAAGGGAGAAAACGTCTTCTTCTTAATATGATAAGTAGTCTTTATTTTCTGTACATTATCAGTCTTATGAGAACTAATTCTTTTTTAGGCTACCACCTCTGTTTTACAGGATGCAACTTGCTAGGAGCACTAACTCCCTGGTTTCTCTAGCACCCACTAGAAGGAAGCACCAACTCCCTGAGTTTTCCGGCACCAACTGGATGGAAGCACCAACTTCCAGTCACACAGGAACCAACCTGTATAATAGAGAACAATGGCTCTCCCTTGCACCACCCTACCACCTTGGTTTTTCTGGATGCAACCATATGGAAGCTAAAACTCCTTGTATTCAAGCACACACTTAAAACTCTGAGGAAAACAGTCCTCCATAGAACCACCCTACCACCCTAAGATATAAATATTTTCCTTCTAAAATTTATTACAGTGATACAATATATATCAATGGCTTACTAGTCTCATCACTGTTCTGCTACGTTGCTCTGCTTTGCCTGCATCAATGTCTTCCTGCTCGCATCTTCTTACACTGTCTGTTCTTCTATGTTTTATGCTTTATGCGCTATGTCCGTTATATGTGCTATGCCTCCCCACTGCACTTTCGTACATACACTTGGATGCCTTCTACATGCATGAATAACTATCCAAGTTACTTTACAAAGAAACAACAAGCTCTCTCTGTCACGACATTTTAATTTTATTCCTCCTCTCATCATCCGTTACACTCCGCATCTCCAACGCTTAAGTTAGGAATCTAAAAAATGCTCAGAAATCATGATTCCAATGCTCAGGAACAATGATTCAACCACTCAGGAATAATGATTCAGTTAGTGTAACTGAATCGTAACTGATCAATAAACCATGAATTGAAACAATAACCCTTCAATCAGATTTTGTTTGATCAACGTCGTTGGATTATACACGGAGAGGCCTTTTTGACTTTTCAATGTGTAACCTCCAATGTGGAGCCCAACAGCGCTAGATCCTTCCCCTATCTTCTGTTGATGTGACCTTGGACGATGTTATCACGTGACCACATGATTGTGGGCACGACCAAAGGAGGTTTGAGGGAAACCCTCTTTTCACTACTCTGGGATTCGATGATTTCAATTCTCAACCTTCACGGTCTCCCAAAATGATTTTTGAGGGATTCCATAGATTCCTGTGACATGTCCTCCTCAAATCAATGGCTCTAGTATGCTTCGAGACTTCAGCACTTTCTACCAAGACCAGATCAATGACCCTTGGCACCCTTCTCAATCAACGGTCAAGATTCACTTCGGGGCTTCGACACTTTCACTCTCTGCTTTCCTTCAGAGTATTTCGTACCCAGATTTCACAATCTGTTGATGCATGTCCTCCTACAGATAGATGGTCCTTAGCTCCTTTAGTTGTTCAGGCTTCGGGGATCTCAAATCTCAACTTCACTATCTCCCAGAGTGTTTTTATGGAACTGCACATATTTTTGCCACGCGTCCTTCTGGCAATCGACGACTTGGATCTTCTTCGGTCCTCGGATCTTTGGTGTTTTTGACTTCTAAAATTTAGGCTAATCGCTACTCCATTTTCCTCCGGAGTGATCACCTACTGAGTAATTCATAACTGGTGGAGACCGCTTGCTGTCGGTTAATACTTCCACTTACGCTATCCTTCCACTGTAGTAGATCGATGGTCGAGAATGCTCTTGAAGTGATCTTCAAATCAGACATTTCATGTCCACTTCAGGACTTCGTGACTTTCGGAAAGTGCTGGTGGTAAAATTATCGAAGCAAAACTCCCAGAGTGACGTAAATTATGTCACTTGATAACATGTCAAGAGTTGAGTAGCTGCCACATGTCACTCAGATTAGTGATTTGCATGTACCTGAAATGTCAATTCAACTTGACACTTGTCATTGTCTGATTGTGCCATGTGTTCTTGCTGACGTGGTCTGCCAACTTTGTCTGTCACATGTCTTTGTAGATGTGGTCTACTGATGTGGTTCTCCATGATCTAATGATCATCGCATTTTCTCCAGATCTGATGGTCCTTATTCATTTCGGATTTTGAGCTTTGGGTAATTCGACTTTCAAGTTGCCAATTCTCCCGATGTGAGATTCCCTGAACAATAACCTCCTTGCAACTTTTGTGGTGAACCAAATGTTTTTCATCAATCATATTCTTAGATCGAAGGCTCGATCTATATTCGATGTTGCTCTTCTAGCTTATCATGTCCTTCAACTTAGAATGATCCAACGGTTTTTGGGTATTCGGTTGATGGTCCTTTGGATCGGTGATCCAACAACCACTGTAGCTCTTCCTCCTAAGATTTCTCTCCTTTTTCTCCACCTTCTATTCTTTCCATCGATGACAAGCAAACTCTTCCTATAAACATGCCAACAATATCCCCCTTTGGCATTGATGGAAACCCTGAAAGGTTTCACTATTCGCCTTAGACCTCCGACTGTAGCATCTAGGAAACATCCTTTTCTCCCCCTTTGACATCAATTTCAAAGAAACAATTATCTCCCTGAGATGTTGCAGTACTTTTTGGAGGTATCATATATTCAACCAACACAGAATCCGCATGACAGGATGGACTCTCTTAGGTGAGAGAAGAGATGACACCCAACTTCTGACGGAGATATTCAAATGGTTTTATGGCTACGGATTTAGTAAAGATGTCTGCAATTTGTTCTGTGGTTGGAATATAATGCATCTGAACAACTCTGTTTGTAACCCGTTCTTTGAGAAAATAATATTTAATCAATATATGCTTAGTATTTGAATGAAGAACAAGATTCTTGGAGACACTAATGGCACTGTTTTTATCACGATGAAGTGGAATTGGATTAGAATAAGTTACCTTCAAATCTGCAAGAGTTTGTATCATCCATAAAATCTGAGTGCAACAAGTAGCAACAACAATGTAGTTTGCCTCTGTAGTTGATAATGAAATAGATCCTTGCTTCTTAATAAGCCATGTTACTAATGAATCACCTAATAAGAATGCACCTCCACTGGTGCTCTTTCTCTCATCCAAACAATTTTCCCAATCAACATTTGTATATGAAATTAACTGAAAATTCTGATTTCTAGGATACCAAAGAGCATAAGTCATTGTACCCTTCAGATATTTTAATATCCTCTTGACAACTACTAAATGACTTTGTTTAGGAGAAGACTGATAATGGCCTACCATTCCAACAACTTGCATTATATCAAGACGGGATGTTGTGATGTACAAAAGACTTCCTATCATTGATCAATATGTTCTTTGATTAACATCAGGTGAAATATCATCTTTACTAAGCTTGCAACCAACCACCATAGGTGTACTAATAGGTGTAGAATCTTCCATTTGAAAACTTTTCAACATTTCTGTTATATATTTCTCCTGAGAAAGAAATATTCCTTCAGACCTGTGAGTAATTCGTAGACTAAGAAAAAAATGGAAGTTCCCCTATCATAGACATTTCAAATTCAGACTGCATGGCAAAATCAAACCATTGTACCAATGAATCATTATTACTTCTAAATATGATGTCATCTACATAGACCAACACAATGAGAAAATAATTGTCCTATGTTTTGATATATAGGTTGCAGTGAAATGTTCCTCTCTTGAACCCTTTGTCTAGAAGAAACTTATCCAATATGTAATACCAGGCACAAGGAGCTTATTTCAACCCATATAAGGCCTTCTTCATCTTTCATACAAAGTCAGGGTTATATGATGGTTGGAAACCTTCTGGTTGTTCCATATAGACTTCTTCTTTTAGATCTCCATTTAGAAAAGATGACTTGACATCCATTTGATAGACTTTAATATTCTTATGACATGCATAGGCAAGAAACATTCCGATGGCTTCTAATATTGACACTAGTGTAAAGGTTTCATCAAAATATTGTCCTTCAATCCTTGCATAGCCCTTACAGACCAATCTTGCTTTGTTCATGACAACTTGTCCCTGCTCATTCAATTTATTCTTAAAGACCCATTTGGAACCTATGACATTTTTACCTTCAGGTATAGAAACCATCTCCCAAGTATTGTTTTTTGCAAACTAGTCAAGTTCATCACTCATGGATTTAACCCAATGGTCATGTTCGTTGGCTGCATTAAAGTATTTAGGTTTAAGAAAAGACAGAAAGGAAATCTGAGATTGTTCTGAGACATTATTCAACAACTTTCTTGTTCGAACTCTTTGGTTTAGATGACCAACTATCTAATGTTCATGATGATTCTTCCTAATAACTCTGGAGGGTGTCTTTGTTTTGATCTCCTGGTTTGAGTCATGCAGAGTATTTGTATCTAACTCAGAGTCTTCTCCTTTTGATTCTTGGACCTATTCATCTTCAGCTTCAGCTGTGTCCTCTGTAGCAAACTCAATATTTCTCACCTCTCTTACTGGGACTCCTTCATCAACCTTTAAATCAATGCAATCAACTAATTTATAAAATATTTTATTAAAGCAACTATATCCTTTACTATTGGTAGCATATCCTAAGAAGATTCCTTCATCATCCTTGTCATCATACTTGCCAAGGTTTTCATTATTATTCTTTATGTAGTACTTACTCCCGAAGAATTTGAAGTGTTTGATTGAAGCAGGTCTTCCATACCATAGTTCATAAGGTGTCTTGTCACTGTGTGGTATGAGGTGGGATTTGTTAAGAATATGGACTGTTGTGTGTATTGGTTCTACCCATTAGGTTTTCTCAATGTTATTCTCATTCATCATTGACCTGGCCATTTGCTGAACTATTCTGTTTTGCCTCTCAACTACTCCATTTTGCTGTGGAGTTCCTGGGATTGTGTATTCTCTCTTGATCCCATTTTTATCACAGAATTCCTTGAAATAACTTGAAATAAATTATCCTCCTCTTTCTAATATGACTTCCTTTAAGCTGTTGCCAGATTGATTCTCACTTAAAGCCTTAAATAATTTAAATTTCTAAAATGCTTCAGCTTTTTCTTTGAGAAAAGCAACCCAAGTGAGTCTGGAGTAATCATCAATGATCATCATGAAGTAGTATTATTTCCCTGTTCCTTCTTTTCTTGATGGTCCACATAGAACCATATGAACTAATTCGACTGATTTCTCTATTGAAGTAGAGCTCTTGGATTTAAATTGTGTCCTAGTTAGCTTTCCTACTTGGCAGGGTTTACACACAGAATCTTGTGACTTTGATATTCTTGGAAGATATTTTACTGCCTCAAGATTTTTGAGCTTGATTAAGGGGTCAAATTTTAGATGTCCAAGTCTCCTATGTCATAACCACATTTCATCATGTTTGCTTAGATGACACTCTTCTCTATCTTCTTTCAGCACATATACATTATTATCTGTCCTTATGCCTTTAGCCACCACTTGTCCTGAGTTTACTGACTTTATATTACAATATTTGCAAGTCAACACCACTTCACATCCTATTTCACACATTTGACTTACACTAAGCAAATTATGTTTCAGCCCATCTACAAGAAGAATATCATGGGATTTTCCTTTTCCATTACTCAAACTCACCATCCCTTTACCCTTGATTTTACCTGGTTCATCATTTCCAAAGGTCACATTTCCTGTTTTGCTTTTACTTATAGACAAAAACTTATCCTTGTCTCCAATCATGTGCTTGGAACATCCACTGTCTATATACTAGAGGTCTTTTTGTTTTTTAGCTGAAAGTACTAGGCCACATTTTTCACTATATTTGTTTTTCAATGTGCTGGAATTTCTAGCTAAGGGTTTTATCCTTGGATCTTCTTTGTAATTCTTAAGATGGCAATTTTCAGCTTTGTGACCAAAGTTATGACAGTTATGGAATTCAAGCTCATTGTTCAATAGGTCAAAGTGATTGGTGAAACTTTCTCTACTCATTGGTTGTTTAGTTCTATGTTCCAAATATTGTTTATTTCTTGATCTCCTCAGTTGCATGTCTATAAACTTAATTTGACAATTTGAAATCTTATGGCCAAAATCAAACTAGTAAAAATAGGAACCATGGAAGAAATTTTGGTACCTGAAGGATGGCCTTCTTCTTGGCATTTTTTGCTCCATGTTCTGATATCTTTGTTTTTTATTAGGGATCATCTTGTCTTTATTATATTTTGGTGACAGAGTACTCTGATGGTTTGATTGTCTGCTGACTTGGAACTTGATCATATTTACTAGCTCTTTGCTTTCAGGCTATTTCCTGCTTGAACCACTTACATAACCTAAAACAGTCTTCAACAAAGGAGATCTTTGTTTGCTCAGAATGTCATTTAGTTCTGCAGAGGCTTTAATGCTTGGGAGATTTTGGAGATATAATGCTTTAAACTTCTCCATCTCTTTTCTAGATTTTACTACCTCTTCTTCCAAGGCTTCACATCTTGCCTTCTTCTCTGATAATTTTTGTTTAATAATGTCCTCTATTTTATTTTCCTCTTCTAATTCCACTTTTAGCAGGGAAAAGTCTTCATTAGGTTTTTTACTGTCTTTCTCGACCTGTATCAACAATTTTTTTTCTTTTTCTTCTTAAATCCGAGTCTATCAATTTCTTCTAGGGAGCTGATCAATTCTCCTTCCAAGTCAACCATATCTTCTTAATCATTAACATCACTTCATGTGATTTGATAATCATAATCTTCTTTGTCCATAAGCATAAAGTCATTAACCTTATCTTCACAAGAAGAATCACTATCTGTGTCTCCTGAAGAGTCATCATTGTTTACCCATAAACTTTTCTTTTTACCAAATCTCTTGGATTTGTACTTCTCTTCACCTTTAAAGTTCTGGTCCTTCTTCTTGTGTGGACACTTATACAAAAAGTGAATTATCTTTCCATAGTTAAAACATTTGAAGGGAAACTTTCCTTGGTACTTTCCTGATAATTTCTTTAGTCTTCTCACAAATTTTTCTTTCATTTCATCAGGATCAAAATCCTCATTCTTATATTCTTTAAATGATGCTTCTCTAGAGGTGAGTTTATCTTTACCTATCATTATTTCATAAGTAGTCAGAGTTCCTAGGAGTTGGTCAATAGGAAATTTTTTAAGATCATTTAGTTCTTTTATTGCAGAAACTTTTGGATTAAATCTATCAAGGAGATATCTTAAAATCTTCTGAACTAAAGAGGCTTCCTCAATTTTTTCACCAAGTCCTTTCATTGCATTTACTATTTCTTCAACTCTCATAAAGTACTTCCCAACAGTTTCATCCTCTTTCATATTTAGATGTTCAAACTGTAATTTGTAGGTTTGAATCTTGGCATCCTTTACCTTCTCATTACCTTCATATCTTCTAATGAATTTGTCCCACATTTCTTTGGAAGATTCTAAGTGCATAACTTTTACAAATTATTCTTCTGCAAGCCTACTCAGAATAACATTCATGGCCTTAGTGTTGAAGCTAAACTCTAGCTTGTCATACTTATAAGCTAGTACAACTAACTTTACATAACCAGTCTCTACAACATCCCATACATCTGCACCTAAAGCCATTATGTAGGTTCTCATCCTAACTTTCCAAAAGGAAAATTTTGTTCCATTGAACACAGGGGCCTTATTGGTTGAATTTCCTTCATGGCTAGTCATATTTAAGCTCTAGGATCTACCCTTAGATAAAAGGAACCAACTCTGATAAAAATTGTTAGACAACTGAGAGGGTGGAGGTGAATTAGTTGTTACTATGCTTAAACAATTATACCCATTTTAAAATCATTACAAAAAACTCATTTATGATCACAATAATTCAGGCAAGTAAACAATATAGTATTCAACATCAATCACACACATGAAGTATACAGAGATAGATATTCCTGAGGAAAACCATAAAGGGGGAAAATCTCTTCTTCTTAATATGATACGTAGTCTTTATTTTCTATACATTATCATTCTTATGATCACAAACTCTTTGTGAGGCTACAACCTTTGTTTTACAAGATGCAACTTGTTGGGAGCATCAACTCCCTAGTTTCTCTAGCACCCACTAGAAGGAGGAACCAACTCCCTAAGTGTTCCAACACCAACTGGATGGAAGCACCAACTTCAAGTCACAAAGGCACCAACCTGTATAACAAAGAACAATGGTTATCCCTTGCACCACCCTACCACCCTGGTTTTTTTGGCTGCAACCAACTTAGAATGATCCAACGGTTGTCTAGTATTCGGTTGAAGGTCCTTTGGATCGATGATCCAATGACCATTGTAGCTCTTCCTCCTGAGATTTCTCGCCTTCTTCTTGGCCTTCTGTTCTTGCAAACGATGACAAGCACACTCTTCCTATAAACATGCCAACAATCTCCCCCTTTGGCATTGATGGAAACCCTGAAAGGATACACTATTCTTCTTAGACCTTCAACTATAAAATCCAAACAACACCTTTTCTCCCCCTTTGACAACAATGTCAAAGAAAACATTCTCCCCCTGAGATGTTGCAGTAATTTTTGGAGGTATCAGATATTCAACCAACACAGACTCTCCATGACAGAATGGACTCTCTTAGGTGAGAGAAGAGATGACACCCAACTTTTGATGGAGATATTCAAATGGTGTCATGGCTAGGGGTTTAGTAAAGATGTCTGCAATTTGTTCTGTTGTTGGAATATAATGAAGCTGAACAACTCTGTTTGTAACTTGTTCTTTGAGAAAATGATATTTTATTGGTATATGCTTAGTATTTGAATGAAGAACATCATTTTTGGAGATACTAATGGCATTGGTGTTATCACAGTGAAGTGGAATTGGATCAGTATAAGTTACCTTCAAATCTATGAGAGTTTCTATCATCCATAAAATATGAGTGCAACAAGTAGCAACAGCAATGTAATCTACCTCTCTAGTTGATAATGAAATAGATCCCTACTTATTATCAAGACATTCTACTAATGAATCACCTAAGAATAATGCACCTCCACTAGTGTTCTTTCTCTCATCCAAACAATTTTCCCAATCAACATCTGTATATGAAATTAATTGAAAATTCTGATTTCTAGGATACCAAAGACCATAAGTCAGTGTACCCTTCAAATATTTGAATATCCTCTTGACAGCTTCTAAATGAATTTGTTTAGGAGAACACTAATGACAACCTACCATTCCAACAACTTGCATTATATCAAGATGGGATGCTATGATGTACAGAAGAATTCCTATCATTGATCGATATGTTCTTTGATCAACATCGGGTGAAATATCATCTTTACTAAGCTTGCAACCAACCACCATAGGTGTACTAACAGGTGTAGAGTCTTCCATTTGAAACCTTTTCAACATTTCTCTTAGATATTTCTCCTGAGAAATAAATATTCCTTCAGACCTATGAGTAATTCGTAAACCAAGAAAAAATGGCAGTTCCCCTATCATAGACATTTCAAATTCACACTGCATGGAAGAATCAAACCATTGTACCAATGAATCATTATTAATTCTGAATATGATGTGATCTACATAGACCAACACAATGAGCAAATAATTGTCCTCTTTTTTGATATATAGGTTACAGTGAATTTTTCCTCTCTTGAACCCTTTGTCTAGAAGATACTTATCCAGTATGTAATACCAGGCACGAGGAGCTTGTTTCAACCCATATAAGGATTTCTTCATCTTGCAGACAAAGTCAGGGTTATCTGATAGTTGGAAACCTTCTAGTTGTTCCATATAGACTTCGTCTTTTAGATATCGATTTAGAAAAGATGACTTGACATCCATTTGATATACTTGAAACTTCTTATGACATGCATAGGAAAGAAACATTTTGATGGATTCCAATCTTGACAATAGTGTAAAGGTTTCATCAAAATCTTGTCCTTCAATCTGTGCATAGCCCTTACAGACCAATATTGCTTTGTTCCTGACAACTTGTCCCTACTCATTCAATTTATTCTTAAAGACCCATTTGGAACCTATGACATTTTTACCTTCAGGTCTAGGAACCATCTCCCAAGTATTGTTTTTCTCAATCTGGTCAAGTTCATCATTCATGGATTTAACCCAATGGTCATGTTCGTTGGCTGCATTAAATTCTTTAGGTTCAAGAAAAGACAGAAAGGCAATCTCATAATGTTCTGAGACATTATTCAACAAATTTCTTGTCTGAACTCCTTGGTTTAGATGACCAAGTATTTGATGTTCATGATGATTCTTCCTAATAACTCTAGAGGGTGTCTTTGTTTTGATCTCCTGGTTTGAGTTCTGTAAAGCATTTGTATCTAAATCAGAGTCTTCGCCTTTTGATTCTTGGACCTATTCATCTTCAGCTTCAGCTGTGTCCTCTATAGTAGACTCAATATTTCTCACCTCTCTTACTAGGACTCCTTCATCAACCTTTAAATCAATGCAATCAAATAATTTATACAATATTTTATTAATGCATCTATATCCTTTACTACTGGTAGCATATCCTAAGAAGATTCCTTAATCAGCCTTGTCATCATACTTGCCAAGGTTTTCATTATTATTATTTATGTAGTACATACTCCTAAAGACTTTGAAGTGTTTGATTGAAGTAGGTCTTCCATACCACAGTTCATAAGGTGTCTTGTCACTGTGTGGTCTGAGGTGAGATTTGTTAAGAATATGGACGATTGTGTGTATTCCTTCTACCCAGCAGGTTTTCTCAATGTTATTCTTATTCATTATTGACCTGGCCATTTGCTGAACTATTATGTTTTCCCTTTCAACTACTCCATTTTGCTGTGGAGTTCCTAGGATTGTCTATTCTCTCTTGATCCTGTGTTTATCACATAATTCCTTGAAATCACTTGAAATAAATTCTCCTCCTTTGTCTGATCTGACTTCCTTAAACCTGTTACCAGTTTGATTCTTAGTTAAAGCCTTAAATATTTTAAATTTCTAAAATGCTTCAGCTTTTTCTTTGAGAAAAGAAGCCCAAGTGAGTCTAGAGTAATCATCAATGATCATCATGAAGTAGTATTCATTCCCCGTGCCTTCCTATCTTGATGGTCCACATAGATCCATATGAACTAAATGGAGCGCTTTCTCTGTTGAAGTAGAGCTCTTGGATTTAAATTATGTCCTGGTTAACTTTCTTACTTAGCAAGGTTTACACACAAAATCTTGTGGCTTTGATATTCTTGGAAGATCTTTTGCTACCTCAAGATTTTTGAGATTGATTAAGGGGTCAGATTTTAGATGTCGAAGTCTCCTATGCCATAACCATATTTCATCATGTTTGCTTAGATGACACTCTTCTCTATCTTCTTTCAACACATATAAATTATTATCTGTCCTTATGCCTTTAGCCACCACTTGTACTGAGTTTACAGACTTTATCTTACAATATTTGGAAGTCAACACCACTTCACATCCTCTGTCACACATTTGACTTACACTAAGCAAATTATGTTTCAACCCATCTACAAGTAGAACATCCTGGGCTTTTCCTTTGCCATTACTCAAACTCACCATCCCTTTACCCTTGATTTTACCTGGTTCATCATTTTCAAAGGTCACATTTCCTGTTTTGCTCTTACTTATAGACACAAACTTATCATTTTCTCCAGTCATGCGCTTGGAACATCCACTGTCTATATACCAGGGGTCTTTTTTTTTTTGAGTTGAAAGTACTAGGCCGCATTTTTCACTATATTTGTTTTTCCATGTGCTAGCATTTCTAGCTAAGGGTTTTATCCTTGGATCTTCTTTGTAATTCTTGAGATGGCAGTTTTCATCTTTGTGGCCAAAGTTATGACAGTTATGGAATTCGAGCTCATTGTTCAATAGGTCAAAGTGATTGGTGCAACTTTGTCTACTGATTGGTTGTTTAGTTCTATGTTGCAAATATTGTTTATTTCTTGATCTCCTCAGTTGCATGTCTCTAAACTTAATTTGACAATTTGAAATCTTATGGCCAAAATCAAACCAGTAAAAATAGGAACCATGGAAGAAATTTTGGTACCAGAAGGATGGCCTTCTTCTTGGAATTTTTTGCTCCATCTTCTGATATCTTTTTTTTTTTATATCAAGGATAATCTTGTCTTTATTAGCTTTTGGTGGCAGAGTACTCACATGGTCTGATTGTCTTCTGACTTGGAACTTGATCATCTTTACTGGCTCTTTTCTTTTTGGTTGTTTGCTTCTTGAACCACTTACATAGCCTAAACCAGTCTTCAACAAAGGAGATCTTTTTTTGCTCATAATGTCGTTTAGTTTTGTTGAGGCTTTAATTCTTGGAAGATTTTGGAGATACAATGCTTTAAACTTCTCCATCTCTTTTCTGGCTTTTACTACCTCTTCTTCCAAGGCTTCACATCTTGCCTTCTTATATGAAACTATTGTTTAAGAATGTCCTCTATTTTCTTTGCCTCTTCTAATTCTACTTTTAGCACGGCAAAGTCTTCATCAGGTTTTTTACTATCTTTCTCAAACTGTATCAACAATTTTTTTTCTTTTTCTTCTTAAATCTGAGTCTATCAATTTCTTCTAGGGAACTGATCAATTCTCCCTCAAAGTCAACCATAGCTTCTTAATCATGAACATCACTTGTTGTAATTTTATAATCATAATCCTTTTTTACCATAAGCATAAATTCATTAACCTTATCTTCACAAGAAGAATGATAAGTAGTATTTATTTTATGTACATCATCATTCTTATGATCACCAACTCTTTGTGAGGCTACCACCTTTGTTTTACGAGCTGCAACTTGTTGGGAGAATCAACTCCCTAGTTTCTCTAGTACCCACTAGAAGGAAGCAATAACTCCCTGAGTGTTCCAACACCAACTCGATGGAAGCACCAACTTCCAATCACATAGGCACCAACCTATATAATAGAGAACAATGGTTCTCCCTTGCACCACCCTACCACCTTGGTTTTTCTGGATGCAACCAGATGGAAGCTACAACTCCTTGAGTTCAAGAACCCACTTGAAACTTCGAGGACAACAATCCTCCCTAGCACCACCCTACCACCCTGAGATATAAATCTTTTCTTTCTGAAGTTTATTACAGTGATATAGTATTTATCAATGGATTACCAGTCTCATCATTGTTTTGCTACACTGCTTTGGTCTGCCTGCATCAGTGTCTTCCTGTTGGCATCTTCTTGCACTTTCTGTTCTTTCGCGTTTTATACTCTGTGCAACATGTCCATTTTGCGCGTTATGCCTCCCTGTTGCACTTTCTCACATAAGCTTGGTTGCCTTCTACATGCGTGGATAACTATCCAAATTTCTTTACATAGAAACAACAACCTCTCTCTGTCACGAAATTTTACTTTTATTCCTACTCTCATCATTTGTTACACTCCGCATCTCCAACTCTCAAGTCAGGAATCTTAAAAACTCTCAGGAATCATGATTCCAATGCTCAGGAACAATTATTCAACTGATCAGGAACAATGTTTCAGTTAGTGTAACTGAATCATAACTGATTAGGAAACCATGAAGTGAAACAACAACCCTTCGATCAGATTCTGTTTAATCAACGCCATTGGATTATACACGTAGAGGCCTTTTTGACTTTTCAATGCGTAACCTCTGATGTGGAGCCTAACAGCGCTAGGTCCTTCCAATATCTTCCGCTTATGTGACCTTGGGTGATGGTATCACGTGACCACACGATTACGAATGTGGGCAAAGGAGGTTTGAGGGAAACTTGCTTTTCTCTCCGCAATTCACTACATAGCTCCACATATGCCTTTGGCTATACCATGGTTTTGATTGCGGCCCACTCAAGAAAAATCAAGACACAAGAATTTACTGACCCCACAATTGAGCAAGATCATTGATCTCCAATCCCTTGGAGATGCCTCTTGATCAACGGTTTTTATCTTCCTCCTTTCCTCCTTCTATGCGCAATCCTAGATCTCCTCTATTTGTTGACACGTAGCTCCCTTCCAAATCAACGACTATAACATATTTTGTGATCTGGGCTTCGGGAGTTTTAACTCTCAAACCATGCTTTCCTTTATAGGTCAATCTTCTGAAGTTGACAATCCACTAATGCGTGTCCCTTTTCTCGATCAACGGTCAATATCTGCTTCACTACTTTGGGCTTCGACGATTTCAATTCTCAACCTTCATGCTCTCCCCAAACACTTTTAGCCGGAGTCCACAGATTCCTTCCACATGTCCTCCTCAAATCAACGACTCTAGTCTACTTAGGGACTTTGGTACTTTCTACCAAGACCATATCGACAGCCCTTGGCACCCTTCTTGATCAACGATCGAGATTCACTTCAGGGCTTGGACGCTTTCTCTCTCTTATTTCCTCCGGAGTATTTAGTACATAGAATTCACGATATGTTGACATGTGTCCTCCTACAGATCGACGATCCTCAACTACTTCAACTCTTTAGGCTTCAGGGATTTCAAATCTCAACTTCACTTCCTTCACTATCTACCAGACTATTTTTCCCTGAACTGCACAAATTTCAGCCCCACGTCCTTCTGGAAATCGATGACCTGGATCTTCTTCATCCCTCGAGTCTTCTAAGTTCATGACTTCGGGACTTTAGGCTAATCGCTGCTCCATTTTCCTCCAGAGTGATCACCTTCTGAGTAAGTCATAAGTGGTGGAGACTACTTACTGTAGGTTAATACTTCCACTTAAATTATCCTTCCACTGTAGTAGATCGACAGTCCAGAATGCTCCCGAAGTGATCTTCAGATCAGATGTTTTGTGTCCACTTTAGGACTTCGGGACTTTGGCAAAGTGCTGGTGGTAAAACTCCCAAAGTAAAATATCGGAGTGATGTAACTTACTTACGTCACTTGATGATGTGTCACAAGCTGAGTAGCTGCCACGTGTCACTCAGAATTATGATTTGCAAGTACCTGAAATGTCAATTCAACTTGACACTTGTCATTGTATGATTGTGCCATGTGTCATTGCTGACATGGTCTGCCAGCTTGGTATTCCACATGTCCTTGTACACATGGCCTGCTGACGTGGTTTTCCCAGATCTAACGGTCATCGCAATTTCTCTAGATCCGATGGTCCTTATTCATTTTTTATTTCAGCCTTTGGGTAATTCAACTTTCAAGTTGCCAATTCTCCCGAAGTGAGATTCCCCGAACAGTAACCTCCTCGCAACTTTTGACGTGAACCAAATGTTTTTCATCGATCATGTTCTTAGATCGAAGGCTCGATCTATCTTCGATGCTTCTCTTCTAGCTTATCCTGTCCTTCCACTTAGAATGATCCAACGATTTTTTGGTATTCGGTTGAAGGTGCTTTGGATTGGTGATCCAACGAGCACTGTAGCTCTTCCTCCTAATATTTCTCGCCTTCTACTCCATTGTCTGTTCTTTCCATCGATGACAAGAACACTCTTCCTATAAACATGCCAACATACATAAATTTTCCTTTTCTCTTTCTTCTTCTACCTTTTCGATCGATTTTTCTTTTCTCGAGGACTTTCTTTATCGATTCCATCAGTTCCCCATGTTTAAAGAGAAGAAATGGCTTCCAAAAAACCTGCCACAAATTTGTCTTTGTATTATGTAATAAAGCACAACTAACAATTCCAATTCCAAATGGAGAAATTTGTCTTCACATTACAAAATAAGACACAATTAATAATTCAAACTACAATTCCAATCCCAATTCCAATTGGATAAATTTATCTTGGTATTACACAACTAACAATTCCAATTGGACAATTTTTTCTTCCAATTCCAGGAAGACACAAGAAGACAAAAATAAAAATTCAAATTGGAAAATTTTTTCTTCCAATTCTAAGAATACACAAGAAGACAAAAACAACAATGCCAATTAGACAAATTGGTCTTCCAATTCCAAGAAGACAAAAGAATATACAAACAATAATTCCAATTCCAAGAAGACAAAAGAATATACAAACAATAATTCCAATTCCACTTTGACAAATTTCTCTTCCAATTTTTCCTACAACGGTCTGGTGAGAGCACAAAACTATCTTTGAATCAAATAACAAGACTAAAATAATAAAAACATGTATGTGCATTCTATTTTTGTGTGAATATTTTGTGAATTATTTGTCTACCTTGAGATAGCTGAGGTAGTGGAGTGTGCTTGGCACCAAAAAATTCCCATTAGGAAAGCATTTGTGTGTTCCTAGAATGCATGCGCAATATAGTGCATGTTCATTCCAGTAATGCACAGACGTTCCTACTGAGCATAAATGAGCAACAACTACAACTCTATCAAGTCACATGATTGTGTGTGTGCTATTAATGCAACAACTATAGAATTTATTATAGACCAAACATATTTATTGATAAATATGTATAGGAATATGGGGACAACTAAGACCTAAGGGGTTAGGATTGAAAGTGTTTTCAAGGATAGAGAACTGGTTAGACCACCACGATGTGCATGATGTGGGTGCAAGGGTTGTACAAAAGGTATATGCATAGTGTACTCAGGGCTCGAGTGTAGAGGGGGTCAAGGGTTGAGTATAAGTTATGCCTAAGACTAGATGGGGCTAGGGGGTCTAGGTCATGGTCTACGTCAATATATAGAGGTCATCATATAAATATAGCTCTAGCTCTATGTCTTGGTCTAGGTCTAGGTCATGCTCGAGATATTTCCATGTCTAGGTCTTCCTTTGTCTAGGTTTAGGTATAGGTCTTGACATGTCTAGGTCAAATCCATTTACTTCCTTGCAATGTAGGGAGGGGGTCTGCAGTGAGAGGAAGAAATACATTGTCGATGTTGGGGTCCTAACCCGCACATAGGTAGAATAATATATTTGGATGTAATAAAGGTCAATATTAATAAGGTCTTTCAATAAAATAGAATAAGGCGGATGTAAGAAGACCTAATAGAAGCTTCCACTTCTAGAAGGATCTTCCTCTAGATGCTTCTTTTTAGTATAAATAGGAGTCAAGTGTATGAGAACCCTCGCTTGGATATTATTGTAATAGAGCTCTGCTCAACTAGAGGTTTCCGCCTCAAAGAAGCCCATGAACATTACTTTCAAATTCAAAGTGTTATTTCTGTTGTTATTCTTATATCATTTCAGTGTTAATGTGGTGAATGTTCTGGTTATATTGTTGTTATTCTACCATTACTAGCATTTTATTTATGTTCTGCATACATTTTATATTTGGTATATTACAAGTGGTATCAGATCACTTTCCTTGGAAGAAAGTGTGGATTAAATTTTTTTCAGGGTAGACACGTATTCCGACATCTTTAAGCCACGTAGATTTGTTGTTAAGCGCATAAACCCATGGTTGAGGGATTCATACATGCAGGAAATACAAGTGGTACTTAAGCGCACATTTTTTGGCCACCCTTGTAACCCCTGTTGGTACCCCTTCGAGTGGTAGCGCATCAGACAACACCTGTGTACGAATTGGCCTAGATTACCTTAATCCCTTTTTATACAAACCGATCGGTCGCCTGACTGCTATAGTGTCACCAAGAACGACACTCAAGAAGATACTCTCTAGTACCTGGGTAGTCAGGTAGTACAAATAAGGGTACGGTCTATCCTCCTTAGTTAGTGCCTTGAGATATTGGGCTGAGTACTACTGTTGGACTCCGCACGTATATTAGAGAGCTATAGCACAGGGCAAACCCTTGTCTATAGAACCCTTGAATACCTAACCCTTGGGGACAGAAACATAAACAAATTAAAAAAGACAAGATCTATTTCCGCGCAACTGTGTTCGGGTTGCCAAGTAGATACACATTTCTTTATGGCTAAGCATTTGGGCATTTCCTCTTTGTAGTATTCTTCAGACCAGACATAAAAAAAAATAAAAAAATAATAATAATAATATTTTACTCTGCCCGCCCCTTCTCAGTTCCCCCATCCTCATGGCCCATACTCATAGCAAAGACTTGGAATCTCTCTTAAACACCTTGCAGTCTAGTCTCATTGAGACCCAACAAGAAGTGAAACAACTCAGTACCAATGTCAGTGCCATCAATACAACCATGTAGTCCTCAATGGGAGAAATCAAACAAGACCTCACCACCCAGCTTGAATCAATATTTTTGGCACTCTGCACTAAACTACATATCCCTACAAATAACCCTTCCTCTTCCTCACCCCCACATACTAAAGGTGATCATTCCTCTCATTCCCATACCTTGCAGAACCATCACTTTCAACGTGACCTACGCCTTCCACGAGTGGATGTGACCAAATTTGATGGCTCGGACCCCACTGGTTGGGTAACCCAAATGGAACATTACTTCTCTTTATACAACATTACAGATGACTTTGCCAAACATCGGTATGGTGTTCTCCATCTAGATCATTAACATTGGCAATGGTGGCAATGGAGAAAAGATTCTCGTCAAGGGTATATTTCTTGGACACAATTTGTGGCAGAGCTTTATAAACGCTTTGACACTGACACCAACTATTGGCATCATAAGTCACTCCTAGATTGCAATAGGAGTAAGCCTGAGGCACATCAGTTTGAATGTCACGATTTGTTGATAAAGGGTGATGAACAGAAGTAAACCCAGAACAATATCATTCTAACTCAGAAACTAGGCCAGGCATGCACAAGCAGATGAGGTCTTGGTTCAATTTTAGGTAGTAAGTTGTAATAAGAGTGAGTAGGAGGAAGAATTATGTGAGGATAAGTGAAGGGATGTTGTGGGATTCGGGCTTCCTACAGCCTGTAGAAGAAAAAATTGAACACAAGAACTTCTTATATTCAAAAGCATAAACACTAAAAGAACGTAACAGAGCTTATACTAAATCCTTTATTATAACATAGTCACGATGATTCATGTGAATCATTCAATCATGAACCCTTTCAATTTGAGATCGAAACAAGATGAAAAAAGAGTTGTCTTACATTAAACAACGAAATTTCATATACAGATACATAGCCAGGAAAACCAGTGCTTCATTAAAACATTACAGTCAGGAGCTCTACTCTATCATCCATGCCTACAGAAATACAAAACCTAAGTGTATATACTCAGGGAAATTCTCCCCCTTCACAACAGGAAGGTAGCTGAGACATTAAAGTCCAAATTAGCATGTGCAGCCTCCTCAGTCAAAACTGGATGGAACTCCTTCATCAGACGCCATCTTAATTAAGCATGGCTCTTGTAGGGGGACCTACATACAAGGGTACCACAGGCTGATTGCTCCAGGCCTTTTCCACACCCTCCATTTATGAGTTGAGCTGAGGTCTCAACCACCTGCTCAATATTCATTAACTACTTCTTCCATGGAGGGTGGCCGAGACTAAAAACATAGAGAGATACCCCATGTCCTTTGAAGTTCTGGTAGCCGAAATACTGAAATGGCTTTTGGGTGCTTTTCGCAGTTCATGTTTCAGAGTTTCGAAATGAAGTGGAAGAGAGAGACTGTGTCCTTTGAAGTCCTGGTAGCCAAAATGGCTCCTGGGTGCTTTTCACATTCACGTTTCAGAGTTTCGAAATGTAGTGGAAGAGAGAGACCCCATGTCCTTTAAAGTCCCAATAGCAGAAATGCTGAAATGGCTTTTGGGTGCTTTTCACATTTCACGTTTCGGAGTTTTGAAATGCAGTGGAAGAGAGAGACCCCGTGTCCTTTGAAGTCTCAGTAGCCAAAATGATGAAATGGCTTTTGGGCACTTTTCACATTTCACGTTTCAGGGTTTCGAAATGTAGTGGAAGAGAGAGACCCCATGTCCTTTGAAGTCCCGGTAGCTGAAATGTCGAAATGGTTTCTGGGCACTTTTTGCATTTCGCATTTCGGGGTTTCGAAATGCAGTGGAATAGAAACCTTGGTCCTTTGAATTCCCAGTAGATGAAATGTCGAAATGGCTCCTGGGTGCTTTTCGCATTTCACATTTTGGGGTTTCTTGATGCAGTGGAAGAGAGAGACCCTGTGTAACTTTGTGACTCAAGCCTACCCAATGACTATCGATCTGCTCCATCTGTGGATTCTTGCCATTGAAAACAAAATTCCTGCTCGTTTGATTTTAAGACCGAAATGGACATTTTCTGTGTGTTGCGCTCGACGTTCATGACTGCGGCCTTGAATAAAACACATTTGATGGGTTTTTAAACCCCATTTCTACACATTTACACCAAGGGCCTAAAATCGGAGAGAAACACCACCTCGCAAGAATTTGCGCTAACATTAGGCTCCATGGGGGATAGAGTCGTCCCTGCGATGCTCTAAGAACTCCTTCTGCAGTTCCAATTTCCTTTTGTTGGGCTATGGAGTCATTTATTAAGCCGAAAATAAACAGAAAAACAATAAAAACAATATTTACAAAAAAAAAAAGAGGATCCATCTAGGGCTCAAATGAAACATTTCTTCACGAAATGCCCATTTACTAGGCCGTTAAAAATTTCTTCAACCTCCAAATATTGCAACCTGTAAGTGTTATTTAAGAATACTTCGGAGATTTTGAAGGGCCCAATCCAAAAGGCATCAAACTTGTTGTGTTTGCCCCTATCCTGCCTGGGTGCATCCCACTTAAGCACCAAATCTCCCAGCTTGAATTCCTTCTTCCTTACCTTCCTATCAAAGGCCTACTTGATGTTCTACTGATGACTATGAGCTATGTCCATTAACTTCTCCCTGACTTGTTGCACTTCCAAAAACTGAAGAATTCTTCTGATCATATGGTCTGGCTCTCCTTCATGATCTTGAAATAATTTTTCTATAGGTAAAGTGAGCTAAGTGGGAAACACAACCTCCATCCCATAAACAAGTTGAAAAGGTGAGGTGCCTAGGGACTTCTTTTTTTTCACTCGATCGACCCATAGAGTGAATTT
Source organism: Picea engelmannii (assembly GCA_009831015.1). Taxonomy (NCBI): domain Eukaryota; kingdom Viridiplantae; phylum Streptophyta; class Pinopsida; order Pinales; family Pinaceae; genus Picea; species Picea engelmannii. The sequence goes on along the minus strand of ML794415.1, from coordinate 208,647 downwards.
GAGCTTTGAATCCTAGGCCCTCTTATTGTCTTCAAATAATATTTTAATGAGTTTGATTAGACTTTTATTGGAAGATTCTTCTAGTCCATTTTCTTGAGGATAATAAGGAGTGGAGTGAATTAGTGAAATCTCAAACTACTCACAAAACATAACCAGAGGCTCAGACTTGAAAGAAGCAGCATTATCGGTGACAATTACGCTGGGACAGCCAAATCTAGCTATGATATCCTCCAGGAAGCTGATAATTACCTTGTGTGAAGCACTCCTGGTGGGGGCAGCTTCTATCCACTTGGTGAAATAGTCTGTTGCAGTTAGGATCCACTTGTGCTGGCCACTTGAAGGAGGATGAATTTCTCTAATGAATTCCAACCCCCACTGTTGAAAGGGTGTTGAAGCTACTACAGGCTTTAGTGGCAGAGATTTGAGCTGCTTCTTTCCTGAGAACCTTTGGCATTTGATGCAAGCTCTGACTTATCTGCAGACATTAATGAATAAGGTGGGCCAGTAGTACCCAGCCTTGAGAATTTTGTGGGATGTGGTCTTCCAGAAATGATGCCCTCCACAAAGGCCGCTATGGAAATCAAACATAACTTTATGGGCTTCCTGTGGATTTAGACACCTCAAAAACACCCCTAGAGGGTCTCTCCAGTATAAGACATGGTCAATAAGTCAATATCTGACAGCCTTGAGATTTAAATCTCTTTCCTTTCTTTTTCCCATTCCATCAGGAGGCTTCAACTCCTATAGAAAGTACAAAATGTCTCTATACCAGGTGTATTCTGCTAGTGATAAGCCACCCTGAGAGATTTTGTTGGATGCCTCAACTTGCTGATTTCCTGAGCAAGCGTTGATGAAGCTAACCCCCAAGGCCTTGCAATTGGATTCAACCAACAGCTTGGCTAAACCTTGCCCTTTAACCAACTTGGTGGGCTTTATCACCAAGTCAAACTCAAGGATCTTGGTAATCCATTTACCTCTTCTCCCATCTATGTCAGGCTGTATAAGGATGTCTTTCACAGAGGCTGAAGGAACATATGTGGTCACTCTTGAGTGAAAGACATAGACTCTGAAAGCTTTGAGAGCTTTCACCAAGGTATAGGCCTGCTTCTCCATGATCTCATACCTGATTTCTTCATCTCTTAATGCCTTACTGAAGAAGGAAATGGGTTGCTCTCGCCCTTCCTCATTTTTCTGCAATAAGACCATTGCTACTGTATCAAAAGAAGAAAAAGAAAAAATTAGGAAATCCTTGGAATAATCAGGACTGATTAGCACATGTGCCTCAGTCAATGCCCTTTTTATTTGTAAAAAAGATTCCCTGGGTTCAACAATCCATTTTACTTCATTTCCCTTTCTGAGCATGGTTGTGATGTGTTTCACCAACTCAACAAAATTTGAGACAAACCTTCTCAGAAAGTTAATCCTCCCTAAAAAATCTTGAACTTCCTTTCTAGACCTTGGAAGTGACAGGGTTTGAATTGCCTCTACCCTGCCAGGATCAATTCTGACTCCTTCTACTGATACTATATGGCCTAACAACTTCCCCTCCATAGCAAACAAAGATTTCTTGGGATTTAAGGAAAGGACAAACTTCCAGCATTTCAAGAAAACTTTCCTCAAGTGACAATGGTGCTCCTTATCAGACTTGGAGAAGACTGTGAAGTCATCCAGATAAATCACCACAAACTGATCTTTTCTCCTGATGAAGGCTATGTCCATGGCTTGCTGAAATGTTGCTCCCACATTCATTAATCCAAAAGGCATTTTGGCATACATGAATGTGCCCCAAGGAGTGGTGAAGGTTCATTTTTCTCTGTCCTCGAGCATGACTGATATCTGATTATAGCCATAAAAACCATCAATCATGGATATCCTACATGCACTATTTACCCTATGCAATATGTGCTCCATGTTGGGAAAGGAATAGTTGTCTTTCTTTGAGCTCCTATTCAGGTTCCTGAAATCGACACAGAGCCTGATTTCTCCACTTTTCTTCCTCACTGGGACCAAGTTGTCTACCCACTTAGAATATCTCAAGGGGACAATGATTTGGGCATCTATCAACTTCTTCACTTCTCTCTCCATGACAGGCAACAACATGGGATTTATCTATCTTAGCTTCTGCCTAAATGGCTTAGCCTCTCCCTTTAGTGGGATCTTGTGTTCAATGACATATGTGTCATATGTCTTGAGGTCTTCATAGGTCTATGCAAACACATCAGAAAATTCTTTTAATAACTAGGTATATTCAACCCTTTTCTCTTTGGTCAAACTACTTGACAACTTGACAAACTTAGGCTCCTCCTATATGCCGATATGCACTCCGTTGTATCAACATCTCCACTTGAAACCCTACCCTTTACTGCCACATCATTTCCATCGAACAATCTTTCTAAAGGGACTAGTCCCTTCGGAATGTGATTGCTAGGAAAATGAATAATATGGTGATTAGCAATTTTATTTAACAATATCTCAATGTGAGGGTGACTTTCGAGATCAGGATCCTGATCAATGTGCAGTGCAAAAAATTCATCGACAAACTGGAGGAATTTTTTGATTTCAAGATCATCTTCAAATACCTTCCAATGCTTTATATTTTCCTGGATAGATAGCCTATATCTTATCTCAACATCATATTTGATCTTAGGCAGTAGAGGGATCCTGAACAGACTAGCTGAGACAACTAAGGAATAGGAAAAAGTATTTTCCTCTCTTGGAATAAAAGAAATGTTGAAAGCTGAGAATAAATTATCAATCAGGTTCCACACTTCATTTTTGTAACTCCTGAGCCGAGGGTGCTTAGCCCGATAAGCATTTCTGACTTGCTAGATTATCAATTCAGCATCTCTGAACACTGCTACCTCCTCAATTGCCATTTCTTTTGCAGCCCTTAAACCCAGAACAAGAGCTTCATATTCTGCCACATTATTAGTAGCTTCAAATTCTAGCTTGTATGATAGGGATATGGTTTCCTGACAAGGTGACACAAAAACCACTCCAGTGCTAGTGCCTTTGTTAGAAGAAGTTTCGTTGAAGAACATCTTCCAAACAGAGGTGGTTATAGGAGGTATATCATGATTAAATATGGGTTTCTTTCCAATTTGAAAAGGGTCTTCAGGAGTATCAGTGAATTGCAATAAACTAGACCCCAAATCAGTGTCAAGCGCAAACATAGGATGATTGGTGGGGTCTGCTTCATCACTAACAATGTAGACCAGCTGAGCTTTTTTGTACAACCTCCTGTGTTCCCCTCCAAAGAATGGAATGGTGGCATATGTGAGATCCATCTGTAATGTTCCTCCAAGTTTTTTAATCCAAGATCTTGACAACAACGTGTCAAACTTGGGGGGAACATCAACTACTACAATGTCCATGACCACACTCTTCTTTGGCAGCTGAAATAAAGAGACCACCAAGTCTTTGATGAATCCAAGGCATTGCACCCTCCTTGAATCAAAAGAGTACAAATCATGATAAGCCTTTGTCACTTCTAGTCCCAATTATTCCATGACTATTTTGGGCATAAGGTTGTGGGAAGCTCCTGAATCCATGAGGCAATTATGCAGCACCTTATCATGTATGTTCAGGGATGTGTAGAAGGGAGGGGATGAATCATCTGTGTCTTCTACCAAGGGACCTAGGACGATGGCTGGATTTTCATCTTGAAGATTTACTGAGTCTGAGGAAGGTTGGGGGGACTCAGATTGTAGCAGTTTGGAGAGGGACCTTTTGAAATCTTCATTTTTAACTAGTTCTGAGAGGGGTACAGGAATTCTAATCTTTTGAATTTCATGCTCAAAACTAAAGGAGGAAAGAGGCTTAGGAGCTTCCCTTATCTCAGAGACAGGTTCTTTGGCTGTTGGCGAAGTATTCTGAGTTTTCTTTTCTTTAGTAGTGATTGTTGCAGGCTTAATAGGTCTTTCCACTATGAGGGGTTGATCATGGCTATCAAAATTTCCTTCTTTCTTCTTTGACCTGAGATGATATCTGTTAGGAGTGTTGTTGGCCTTTTCCCCTTTACCCAACTCATTGACTTGAATGTTCATAAGGGATCCTTCATATACAGATTGAGTCAAATGGGGAAAAGGGGAAGTGTCTTCAATACAGTGAATTTAGGGGTCGAGCTCATCTATGTCTTCTCCTTCCTCATGATCAACTAGGATATTTTGGAGAGGGGTTTGAATCCTCTGATCATCTCTATCTTTTCTCCTTTGTTCCCTTGGCAAAGCCTGTGGGACATTGTTGCTAGGCCTCCTGAAGCCTCTGTTATCAATATTTTGGGTATTTATGTACATGGGCTTTCCTTCTAACTCCCACCTTTCCATTCTAGCCGAAAGTGATTTTAGAATTTTAGTTACCTCGTCCATATGAACGGGAACGAGAGAGGAATTGGATGGGGAGGATTCAGGTCTCTTCCTAGATATGTCTCTATTGACCTTATTCCTGAGTCAGTCAATAGCCAATATGTTATATTCTACTTCCATGGCTGCATCATGCATGTGAGCCAGAGTAGTGGCTCTCCTTTCCCTCAACAGAAGGAAGAAATTTGGATCAAAAGCGCTAGCATAAGTGATCTTAGTAGAGGCTTCTGAGGGATTTATTTTAGTGGGGATGTTATTGTACATTTTATTGAATCTCTTGGAGAAATCAAAGACATACTCTCCTTCCTTTCTCTTCAAAGACCCGAACTCTATCATGTAATACATGAAGTCCTTTTTGTCTCCCCACTGTCTCAAAAAGGAATTATCCAAAGCCTCAATCCCATTGATAGATCCAGGAGGCAGGGCCCTAAACCACTTTCTAGCCTCACCTTCAAGGCTATGGATGAAAATTCTCATCCATATGTCTGCATGCATGATAACATGATCATTTGTAGAACTGTAAAATGTTTCAAGGTGTTCTTTTGCAACTATGTCCCCTTTGCCTGTAAACTTGGGTAGTTTCTTAAGGTAGCCATCTGCTGGAAGGGCATTGAGAGGTTGAGGTAACAAAAGGGGATCATACCTAGCAGCTATTATGGCCTCCATTCTGGTCATGAGGGGATTTTCTCCTGCCATCGAAATATTAGGTGGAGGAGAACTTGGAGGAGAAGGAGCTCAAATAGGGGATACTGGAAATGAGCTTCTAGGTGGAAGGGGAAACAATGGGGGATTCAGAGAGAAGGCTAAAGGGCTTGAGCCAATAGATGCTTCTCTCTGTGCAGTAGCAACAACAATAACAAGAGGAGGAGTGGTAAAGATAGGGGTGGGGAAATATTTTGTGGTCCAGGGTCTACGCCAAGGTATAGCTTCAAGGGAGAGGGGAATGACAAGGATTTCTCCCTCCAATCCTAGACTAGGAGGGGAAAACTCAGAAGGAACGCTTCCAAAATTTAGGAAACAAGAAACTTCAGAAAAAGGTTTGCTAGGAAGATGAGAACAAGAAAATGGAGTTTCTACAGAAGGAGATGGCAAATTACCTAGTTCAGTGGACGATGTTTCTCCTTCAGAGGCCTTTCCTTTTTTGATAATTGCCTCCAGCTCAGCTTCAGGTGTAGCTAGAGGCAGTTGTGGATGGGACCGCGTGTGTCTACCTCTAGAAGCCGCAACTAAAACAACAAGTTTTCCACAGTGGATTCGTCACAATGGATTCATCAGGTGCACAGTAGCAATCTCGTAGGGCTCTGATGCCTGATGCACCTTCAAAATCATAGGCTCGATGTCGTTCAATCCCAGGGAAAATTTTCAACTTCGTCCATGGAAACGACGCCAAAAATGTTGGCAAATTACCTGGTTTGATTTCGTTCAATCCCAAGGAAAATTTTCAACAACGTCCCTGGCAATGGCACCATAAATGTTGGCATTAGAAGTCACTCCTGGATTGTAGCAGGAGTAAGCCTGAGGCACATTAGTTTGAATGTCACAATTTGTTGATAAAGGGTGATGAATGGAAGTAAACCCAGAACAATATCATTCTAACTCAGAAACTAGGCCACACATGCACAAGCATATGAGGTCTTGGTTCAATTCCAGGTAGTAAGTTGTAATAAGGGTGAGTAGGAGGAAGACTTCTATGAGGAAACATGAAGGGCTTCTGTGGGCTTCGGGCTTCCAACAACCCGTAGAAGAAAACTTTGAACACACGAACTTCTTATATTCAAAAGCAGAAACACTAAAAGAATGTAACAGAGCTTATAATAAATCCTTTATTATAACACAGTCACGACGATTCATGTGAATCATTCAATCATGAACCCTTTCAATTTGAGATCGAAACAATATGAAAAGGAGAGTTGCCTTACATTAAACAAAGAAATTTCATATACAGATACATAGCCAGGAAAACCAGTGCTTCATTAAAACATTATAGTCGGGAGCTCTGCTCTACCATCCATGCCTACAGAAATACAAAAACTAAGTTTATATACTCAGGGAAATTCGCCCCCTTCAGAGAAGGAAGGTAGCTGAGACATTAAAGTCCAAATTAGCGTGTGCAAGCTCCTTAGAAAAACCTCGACGAAACTCCTTCATCAGATTCCATCTTAACTCAGCATGGCTCTTGCAGGGGGACCTGCATACAAGGGTACCATGGGCTGATTGCTCTAGGCCTTTTCCACACCCTCCATTTATGAGTTGAGTTGAGGTCTCAACCACCTGCTCAATATTCATTAACTGCTTCTTCCATGGAGGGTGGTCGAGACTGAAAACATATAGAGAGACCCTATGTCCTTTGAAGTCCCAGTAGCCGAAATACCAAAATGGCTCCTGGGCGCTTTTTGCATTTCGCATTTCATAGTTTTGAAATGCAGTGGAAGATAGAGACCATGTGTCCTTTGAAGTCCCGGTAGCCAAAATGTCGAAATGGCTCTTGGGCACTTTTTTCATTTCACGTTTCGGAGTTTCGAAATGCAGTAAAAGAGAGATATCCCGTGTCCTTTGAAGTATCGGTAGCCGAAATGCCAAAATGGCTTTTGGGTACTTTTTGTATTTCATGTTTCGAAGTTTCGAAATGCAGTGGAAGAGAGAGACCCCGTGTCCTTTGAAGTCCCGGTAGCCAAAATTCCGAAATGGCTTCTGGGCGCTTTCACATTTCATGTTTCAGGGTTTCGAAATGCAGTGGAAGAGAGAGACCCCATGTCCTTTGAAGTCCCAATAGCCGAAATGTCGAAATGGATTCTGGGCGCTTTTGGCATTTCGCATTTCGCATTTTGGGGTTTCGAAATGCAGTTGAAGAGAGAGACCCTATGTAACTCTGCGACTCAAGCCTACCCAATGACCATCAATCTGCTCCATATGTGGATTCTCGCCATTGAAAACAAAATGCCCGCTCGCTTGATTTTAAGCCCGAAATGGACTTCTTCTGTGTGTTGCACTCAGTTTTCATGACTTCGGCCTTTGAATAAAACACATTTGATGGGTTTTTAAACCCCATTTCTATGCATTTACACCAAGGGCCTGAAATAGGAGAGAAAAACCACCTTGCAAGAATTGGCACTAACACCAACCATTTGGGTCGTTTGACAAAGATGAAACAATTAGGAACAATGGAAGACTTTATAGCTGCCTTTGAGCACCTGGAATTTAGAAAAGAGGGCATGTCTGATGCCTTTTTCCAAGAGTGTTTTATCAGTGGCCTCAAGGATGAAATTCAGGCCCATTTCCTCATGGGTAGGCCTAAGAGTTGAGTGGAGGCTACCAAAAGAGATAAAGAAGCACAATAGGTTGTATCTTCTCAAAACCGCAAACCCTCCTTCATCCCTCGCCCTAAACTAGTAAATCCCACTACTCCCTCTGCTCCATTAAAGATCCAAAAATTGATCTGGGCTAAAATGGTTAAACACCAACTCAAAGGCCTTTGTTATAATTGTGATGAAAAATATTTCCCAAGCCACAAGTGTAAAGAACAAAATCTTTTTATGGCCATCTCCGAGGAGATTTCGGAAGAAGATGAAGAAACTCCCTCTATGTCTGAATCACCTAAATCCACTGACATAACCCCTCCCTCAGACCCTCTCGAAGTAGAACCAGTCATTTCCCTCAATTCTCTCACTGTCTTCTCTTCTCCCCAAACCCTCAAGCTAATCAGTTACATCAAGCATCGAAAGGTCATCATTCTGGTTGATAGTGGTAGCACCCATAATTTTATTCATCACCGCATTGCCCAAGAATATCATTGCTACATCCATGCCGTCAATACTTTCCAAATCATGATTGCCAATGGTGGTTCCATGAAATGTGGAGGGCATTGTGAAAATGTGCATCTCCAAATTGGTGACTACCACCTGAAATCCCATATGTTTACTATCGACATGGGAGTTTGTGACATTGTGCTAGGTGTAGACTGGATAAGGAATTTGGGTCCCATTCTCATGGATTTTAAAGAATTAACCATGCAATTTGACCAAGAGGGCCACCAATATAAGTTCCAAGGAATCACCACAGGTTCCCCTGAGATCATTAGTTCCCATCACATGGAAAAGTTACTCAAAAAGGGTCATTCTGGTGTTATCACCCAACTCCATGCCATACAAGCAACAGAGACACCGTCCGTACCATAAGACCTCCAAGCCATCCTTTATAAACATCAATTGGTCTTTTCCACTCCCCAAGGCATCCCTCCTTCCCATGGTGTTCATGATCATTCCATTCCCCTTGTACTAGGAATCCTTCCTCTCAATATCCGTCCATATCGTCACCCCTTTTCCCAAAAAAATGAAATTGAGAAAATGGTCTAGGACCTCCTTAATGCAGGCATTATCTACCCTAGTATGAACCCCTATTCGTCTCCTGTGGTCATGGTCCTGAAGAAAGAAGGTTCTTGGCGAATGTGTCCTGACTTCCGTGCCCTCAACAAACTTACCATCAAAGACAAATTCCCCATTCCTGTCATTGATGACCTCCTGGATGAATTGAGTGGCACCCAATTCTTCATTAAACTGGATCTTTGTTCGGGCTACCACCAGATATGTATGAAAGAGGTAGATATTCCCAAGACTACCTTTAGAACTCATGAGGGCCACTATGATTTTTTGGTCATGCCGTTTGTCTTGTGTAATGCCCCCTCCACCTTCCAAAGCCTCATGAATCATGTCTTTCGTCCTTTTCTCCGCCATTTTTTCTTAGTTTTCTTTGATGATATCCTCATCTATAGAAAAACCTAGACAGACCATCTTTCTGATGTGGATCAAGTTCTCCATCTACTCTCTCAGCACCAAATTTTCCTGAAATAGTCTAAATATGCTTTTGGCACCTCAGAAGTAGAATACTTGGGTCATCTGGTTGGAAAAGATGGCGTCAGGGTGGATCCTAAAAAGATTGAAGCTATGCAAGACTGGCCTCACCCAAAGACTCTTAAGAACTCTTTCACTTGGACTCCAGTCGCTGCTCAAGCTTTTCAAACCTTAAAGATGGCCATGTGCACCACTCCAATCCTCGCCCTTCCTGATTTCACAAAGACCTTTGTGTTGGAATGTGATGCCTCAGGGAAAGGAGTTTGTGTTGTCCTTATGCAAGAGGGTCGACCTTTGGCCTTTACCAACAAGCAACTATCTGAAAGAAATCTGGGAAAATCCATCTATGAAAAGTAAATGTTGGCTATTCTGCATGCCATGGATTTGTGGCATCCTTATCTATTGGGGCAATGGTTCCAAATTAAGACAAACCATCAAAGCCTCAAGTATTTTCTAGAACAACACATTTCCTCCCCAGAACAACAAAAATGAGTGACTAAACTCTTTGGATATGATTATGAGATCATTTATAAGAAAGGAAAAGACAATGTGGTTGTGGATGCACTTTCTCGAAAATATGAAGATGAAGGATCCCTTTTTTCTCTTTCATTCATTGTACCAAATTTGGCTCCAAGCCATTCGCCAGGAATGGATACAAGACCCCAAAAGTTCACAGTTGATCCAACAATTGCAATCCAATGCTCCAGCTTCCCCAGGGTACTCTTTGCTCCATGAAGAACTTCGATACAAAGTCTTTTTGTATTTAAGTAAACATTCAAATCTTAAATCCACGGTACTTTCTGAGATTCATGCTACACCCACAACAGGGCACTCCGGGTTCACCAAAACCTATGACAGGGTCAAAAGTTCCTTTTTCTGGGATGGTATGTAACAGGACATTCATAATTTTGTAGCTGAATGTGATGTGTGTCAACGCAATAAAGGAGAAACATTCAAATAGTCGGGCACACTACAACTGTTGCCGATTCCACCTGCTATTTGGAAGGATATCTCTATGGATTTTATTACTGGCTTACCCAAATCGAGAAATAAATCCGTCATCATGGTGGTTGCTGATTGCCTTTCCAAGTACACTCATTTCTGCACCCTTCAACACCCGTTTACAGCATCCACGGTGGCTCACATCTTCATGGATCAGGTCTTCAAGCTTCATGGCATGCCACACTCTATTGTTTTTTATCGTGACCCAACTTTCACAAGAAATTTTTGGCAAGAACTGTTTAAGATACAAGGCACATGATTGCATCTCAGCACAACTTATCATCCCCAAACTGATGGCCAAACGGAAGTTGTCAACAAGTGTTTGGAAACATATTTGAGGTGTTTTTCCTCGGAAAAGAAAAATCAGTGGGCTCAATGGTCACCACTAGCTGAATGGTGGTACAACACTTCATACCATACAACTACACACATGACTCCTTTTAAAGCGGTATATGGACAGAAGCCACCTTTAGTTCCCTCATACTTACTGGATGCGTCGAAGATCCAGGTGGTTGAACTAACACTTACAACTCGAGAGGCCATTCTCCATACCCTCAAAGAGAATTTGGTCATGACATAGAATTGCATGAAGCAACAAGCATATCAAGGTCACTATGAATGTCAATTTGCAGAAGGGGATCAGGTGTTTCTTTGACTGCAACCTTACAAGCAAACTTCCCTCAAGTCCGAGCATTGTCAGAAGCTAGTGCCCAAATTTTATGGTCCTTATACAGTGCTCAAGCGTGTGGGACATGTCACCTATCAATTAGCTTTGCCTAGCCATTCGAAGCTACATCTTGTTTTTCATGTTTCATGCTTAAAGAAGGTGATTGGAGCTAAGTGCCAAATTCAAACCAACCTTCCAGAGTTAGCTGAAGAAGGATCCATTTGGCTACAAATAGAAGCATTTTTGGACCAACGTGAGTGCCTCCTACATCAGAGAACCATCAAGGAAGTGCTAGTCTAGTGGAAATATACAACTCCAGTAGACGCCACTTGGGAACTATCTACCATTCTGCAGCAATTTCCTCATCTCAAGCCTTGAGGACAAGGCTGTTTTTAAGGGGGCGGACATGTTAGGGTCCTAACCCGCACATAGGTAGAAAAATATATTCGGATGTAATAAAGGTCAATATTAATAAGGCCTTTCAATAAAATAGAATAAGGAAGATGTAATAAGACCTAATAAAAGCTTCCACTTCTAGAAGGATCTTCCTCTAGATGCTTCTTTTTAGTATAAATAGGAGTCGAGGGTATGAGAACCCTAGCATGGATATTAGTGTAATAGATCTCTACTCAACTGGATGTTGCCCCCTCAAAGAGGCCTGTTAACATTGCTTTCAGATTCAAAGTGTTATTTCTGTTGTTATTCTTATATCATTTCAGTGTTAATGTGGTGAATGTTCTAGTTATATTGTTGTTATTCTACCATTACTAGCATTTTATTTCTATTCTGCATACATTTTATATCTGTTATATTACACTGAGAGGGGGAGAGGGGAAGAAAAAGAGAACGAGGAATAGGGAGACATAGAGGTAAGGTAGAGAATGATATAGTGAGAGGAAGGGGGATTAGATAGATGAAAAGAGAGAAATGTGGGTATAGTGGGGGGGTGAGAGGGATGGGGATACATGGAGCGACAGAGTGAGGGTTAGATGCAAGAGGTAAAGAGAGAACGGGGTAGATATGGATTATTTGAGAGTGTGGTAGGTTGGGAGAGGAAGACCAACATGGGGGGTAGAGAGAGAGAGGTGGGAGAGAGAATGAGAGTGAGACTAACAACAAAGAGCGATAGAAATATGTGGTATATGTAGGAGAGAAAGAGAATAGAGATAGTTGGAGGGAGGGAAAAAGGGGAAGAAGAATGGGGGGGAGAGAGGCGAGGGGAGGAAAAGAGAGGGAGGAAGGAGGGAGAGAAATAAATGGATGGAGAGAGGGAGAGAGTCTAAGTGGGGGGATATGTAGAGGGAGTCAAACATTGATTGCGCATAAATAATATTGAATCCACTAAAATATTATTTTTATATTAAAATAAAATCATAATCAACATACCATAATCATCATTAAACCATGTGAAATTATTATTAAGCCATTGGTGAACAATAATATACATAAAATATCATTATAAAAAAAGAGGTATAGGCATACTTCACTTAGGGCTTGGGTGTGGATGGGGTTAAGGGTAGAGTATAGGTTATGTGTAGGATTATATGGATCTAA
>ML794415.1:177512-196116 GCA_009831015.1 Picea engelmannii | reverse complement strand
GGAGAGAGGGTTAGATGTAGGAGAGATAGAGGAGAGATAGTAGGCTAGGGGAGAGAGAGAGAGGGATGAGGGGGGGAGAGAAAGAGTGTGTGAGTGTGAGAGGGGGAGAGAGGAAGACAAAGAGGAGGGGTAGAGATAGAGAGTGAGGAGGTGAGGAGAGAGAAAAACAAAGAGTATGGGTAGTGACAAAGTGTGAGAAGGAGGAGAGGAAGACAAAGAGGGGGGGTAGAGAGAGGGATGGTGAGAGGAAAGGGATAGAGAGATAAATATGGGTAGAGAGACTCTGAGAGAGTGCCCATGTTCAAATGGATGGGCCCACGTTCAACTCCCCTCTCTCTTTCATTAACATTTTAGAGTGTTGAAAACATTCAAAGAAGGTATTGTACATCATTAACGACTAAAAGAGAAACAAACTTACTATATTCTAGGGATTTAGCTCATTGGGCAGAGTTAGGCACCAGAAGAAAGACCAAATTTCAATGCGATAAACCCAAGGCACAACCTACACTAATTTCTATATTAATAGATTCACCTCGATGGCATGAATTAGTCACTACCAAAATTTCAAGAGCCCAAGGAAAAAAACCTAACCCACCAGCTCTAGCAAATTAAATATGAATAGATTAAGGAAACAAAAGTCCGTTAGAACTGGAAGAGAAATGACATTACCCTATTCGAGAGATTCCAATGACTAGGAAAACTTAGTCACCACCAAAAAAAACAAATCCCAATGCAACAAGCTCAAGGCATGACCTCCAACAAATTAGATCCAAATGGGTTTAGGAAGCCAAAGTCTGTTCCCAGTGTGTCGAGGATCGAAGAATCCAATTGATAGGTTATAGCTTATGGGAACTCATAGATCTATAGAGTGAATATGGAAAGAAATGAAAATAAGTTAGCATCAATTTCCCTTTTCCTACGGCCTAAACCATCAGATCCCATGGATGGTGGATATTAATCATCAATCTTATCATCGTAATAGTGTGTCACTTGGTAGACTTAATGCAACTATGTATGGTAGAACAATGAAGCACACTATTACAATAATTTATAAAATATTTAGTAATAAACTCATAAATATAATCCATATCTCGATGATTAAACTTAGTTAATAAATTGTCTTCCAAGGTACAGAGCTACGAGTTAACCAAAAGTTCCACATTGATTCTCCTACCAACATATGAGTGTGCTCATAACATTATTAGTCCCTACTAAAAAAGAAATATAGAAATGAGTTTTCCTTGACTATATATTAATTTGGAGTTTACTAACAAAAAAATTATCAATTTGTAATTTGTTATAGTTAAACTTTACATATTGAATTTTATTATTATTTTTAGATATTTAAATTTATTTATCTCTAATATGATTGGTTAATTTTTTTAATAGTTTCTTTTAGAAAGGACTAGGCGACTTCTTCATCGTCGATGACTTACTCTAAGAATAATTTGTGACTTGACCTTAGGCTACAGAAGGGAAAGCATAATCTAATATGCACTTGTAGGCGTACGTAAAGGGTCTTAAAAGCCATTAGTAAGAGCCAGTTGCTTAGCTACTTCATGTTCTCCACATCGGTTCCATACAACCACTCGAAACACCATAACCGTGTAAATTTTTTACTTCTCTATTCCGTCACCTTCTTCTTCTCCCATTTTGATCCCAACAACACCACTTTCATTGTCCCGAGCAAGATATTTTCGACGATGACGCGTTCAACATGTGACAGGTTATTTACAACAGCTGGGAAAGCTAGAGCCATCATTAGGGACTTTGGATTTTGTATCCAAATCCCTTTTTATTTTTTGGTACCTGAAACAAAGGGCAAGTCGCTCGAGGAAATCTCGGGAGAGAACGTAGAAGCTAAAGGAGGACTTGAGGTAATTGAGTGGTTTTCCTTAAATGCTCGGTATGTGCTTGTTTGTATAAAATTAAATTTGTTTTTATAAAATTAAAATATTTCTAGAAACATCACAACAACTGATCAGAAAGCTTCGGAAAATTGTAGATTTTTATTTTTATAAATAGTTGCAAGTAGAATTGAAAACAACCGCCTGCAACATTTAAATTATACAATAAACAGATAAATAGCCTACTGGAATTGTTTTAAAGATTTAAAATAAAAACTTTCTCATGAACAATATGTCATTTTTCCATTATTTAGTGGAACAATTGAAAATATATGCTAACTAAAGGGAGGATACACGATCCATCCCCCTTTTAGCTACAATCCGTTCCATTAACCAACTTAGCCTATTCTTATTAGCCATTTTTTTTGAAAAACATTTTATAAAATTGCAAGATTCCAAGGGAGGTTCATGGCAAGTATTTAAAAAAAAATATGGGAATTTTTTATAAATAATAAAACTGCATTTAGCAAATTCTTTATCTTTTTCCGAAAAAAATGAACCGATATCACAGAATTACAAAAAACACATCAAATTATTTAAAGTTTTACTTCAGATAACAAATAATGGCCAACATTCTACAATTCTGAAGAGAAAATAATTGATTCAAGTTGTTTCTGATAACTTATCCAAAAAATCCATTAGAGACATGTAAATTAATATCTAATCAATAAACCTATTGAATACAGTAAATTAGTATACAAATAGGAAATATATTAAATACATTTAATAGGTATCTTAAGAAAAGAAAGAGCACTCTGCCAACGCCAAAGTATCCACAAGAGAAGGTCATTTTCCATTTGCCTTGAAAAGCTGTTAGATTACTATGTAATTAGGATTGTAAGCAAGCTTGCCTTCTTTTACTTTTCGGACTGCGCTAAATATGCATGATTTTTTGGGCTCGGGTGCTTTTCTAACCTGATAACTCTTACTCAGGCTTGGCTTGCCTGTCCGGCCGCGCTCAGGTTCTCACCGCTTTCCTGACCAACCTGAGCTTGCTTTCAAGATTCTAAATATTTCAAAAACCTTCTTCAGCCGTCACATTGAAGAAGAATATGTGGATGCCTCGAGCTTGCCTAATTGAATACATCATAATAAATATACCATCTTTTGCATGATTGATGTTTTTCTTAAGTTACAGCAACATAAATTCATATAAATCAATTTTCCATGTGTTTTCTAAATTCCAAAACCTACTTCACGCGTCACATTGAAGACAAACACCTGAATACTTGGATTTCAGAGTAAATATACCCTCATCTACTTGATGCTTTATGGAGAAAATATGCCTAATAAGTAATTTGATAACTAATTACATAAACTCATCTAAGTTTTCTAACTTTCCAACTTTTGCAAAATCTAGTTCACCCGTCGAGCAATATCTGAATACTTGGTTTTCAGAGTAAATATACCCTCATCTACTTGATTCTTTCTGGAGAAAATATACCTAATACTTAATTTGATAACTATTTTTTTACGAAATTGTGGGATAAACGTTTTGAGCCATTATATAAGCTCACAATCATCAATCAATTTTTAGACTTTGTTTTGTCATTACATCTTTGTATAGCAAGTAAAGGTAAAAGTACAAGTGTTATATGTGAGGATAATGATTTTATTTTATATATTTTTTCTTGTTATAAATTATAAATTTATGGTGAAAAAGTCAAAACTTAAAGTAATTAGATAAGATAAAATAACAAAGAGATACTTTTGATATAATATATGTAAAAATATCAATACTTAAAGGGTTCTTTATTTCCCTACAACATTGGAATATATCTTGGTAGTCAATTAAGTGTAATTTTAATGGTTATGGAAAAAAAAATTATACTTTCTATTAAATACAATCATAAAATCCTAACTAAATAATGAATACAATTTATATATTAACAACTAACTAAATAATGAATAGAATTTATATATTAACAACTAGCACAAAAATCTTAAAATCCTTCCTAACTAAATATTGAATATAATTTATATAATTACAACTAATTCAAAAATCTTAAATGAATATAATTTTTATAATCATAACTAATTCAAAAATCTTAATAATTTATATAAATATAATTAATCATTTAAATTGTACATAAAAATATAAATTTGATTTTTAATATATATATATATAACTATTCTCATTAATTACATGATTAATTATATTAATTATACGAAACTTGTAATTTAACCTCATACACATGACACATAAAATAGACCTAAATCAATTTTTATCATTTAACATAATCTATTAAACTACATCGACACTATTTTAATATCCCACGAAATATCTCTTTTCTTGAATACCCTACCCTGGTACTATGGGTACTATTATAGAGTGAATTCATTCTAATAGTAAGTTTAATTACTCTCTTCTCAGTCATGATATCGAATCTTCCACAAAGACATTGTTATAAAGATACAAGTTTAGGACAAGATACAAGTTTACATTAAAAGAAACTGTCTAAATACGAAACATGAAACATAGAGAACATACACAATTTCTCTCATTGAACTAAATAAGAGGTTTAAATAATCCTCAAAAGTTTGCAAGTGTACACATAGTATTTGGAGCAACCACCATCATCAAGATTCTTCCAATCTTATGATTTTGATCAATTTTAATTAATTCTCTCATCATCGTGATGATAATTAGGTTTGGTCGGTAATCTAAATGATTATTATGAAAGAATATTGATTAATTCATATCAATTTTAATTTATATTAATAAGAAATGGAAACTGCGCAAACCCTTGCCCGTCATTGCTTCCGGGAATTCACTGACAAATCATGAAATCACCTTGTTTATGGGGTTTAAATAAGATCTTCCGATTGTTCAAAACAATGTTTGGTCTTTTTTCTAGGGTTTCACGACTGTAATATTCGGACTGGAACCCTTGCTTCCTCAGAAGTAGCAAACCTTCCAAAAATAGACGAGAAGAGAAATTATGTGAATGTTTTTAAGGCATGTATGTTCAATGAACTAATTACAATCTCAAAACTCTCAAGGAACTAATTACAATCTCAAAATGAATTAAAACAAACTCTTAACTTCCCAAATACTTAACAAAGATATCTATTTTATTGATGCCCATATTTCAAAAAGTTTGATAGCTAAAATGAAGTTTAAAAACATTTAAATTTAGCTCTCAATGAAAACTCCTATGCCTTCCAGGTACTTCTATCACATATTACACTTTCATATTAATTTATTATTATGATATTTTAATATATTGCAGGATAGATAGACAGTTCAAAGTGGGAGAGCATGCGTATTTGAAAGTAAAGCCAAGAAAGAGTTCACTGAACTTGGGGAATTGTTCCAAGTTGGCAGCCATATATTGTAGACCCTTTGAGATCCTAGCTTGGATAGGACCTGTTGCATATGAGCTTTATTTGCCTTTCATATTAATTTATTATTATGATATTTTAATATATTACAATACATATATTATATATGATGATTGTATATGTTCTTCACTCACTTTCATGCAATAATTGTTCGAACTAAGACAAAGATCAAATGCCTCACTCTACACTTGATGATTACTAAAGGTTTTCTTGGTGTGCACGTAAAGGCATGAATGAAGGAGTGTTCAAAGCTCAGTCACACTAAAATAATGCCAACAGGTGGAGACAAATTTTTTCACACGAAAAGCTATATCAGTTCCACCTTAATGAAATCTCTTTTTAGTTCTTTAGATCTGTTTTTCCACTCTTTTTAATTTTCCAATGAAAATGAACTATAATGTTTTGATTTTCATATTTTCATTTCCGATGAAATGAACTACAATAAATTAATTTATTATTAAATTAGTTGATAAATTAATAATTTATTAGTTTTTATACTTCACTATTTATTAGGATAAAGGGTTTATACAACAGATATCACAATGACATATGGAAAATCTAAATAAATAGCATTTTCATTTTGTTATTTTAGTAGAGTGGGAAAACTTATCATAACTCAGAATCTCTAATTCTTAGCCAAAAACAAACAATTTTAGACCATACTCCAAGGTCAATTTTCATCTTGTTTACCTAATCATCATCATTATTATTATATTATTAATGATTATTATGTTATTAAACTTATGGTGTTGTGGTTAAATTATAATTGGTTGAAATTTCATAGTATGATTATGATTTTCACATAATAATGTTTTGATGTTTTTCTTATTTTATCTTACCATAAGGCCAAACAAAAAATATAGGATTGATTACCCTATGGTTAATGAAACTCTAAGTGCAAAAAGTAGAAGCAAATGCATACTGTTGCACAAACATGTACTAGAAAAACATCAACATATACACCATGTCCATAGTAATCAAACATTGACATTGAAAAATAGAAATGACAAGCTTTAGATAAACTGTCATCAAGAAAAAACAATCCCAACTAAAAAGAATAGGCTCACTTCTAAAAAATGAAATTTTACTACGAGAAAAAAAAAATGCATTGACACATTTTCTACTGAACATGGAACAAATAGAGACGTAGATGGACATTGTACATATTTTGTCAATGAAAAGACACCTCATAGTCAAAGAAAAGAAATGACATATCATAGATTGAAACAAATAGTGCATAGCAATGGAAAAAACAAAGGAGGGTCAACTACCAAATATTTCCACGTAAAAAATAAAGATGCAAAGAAAATTTATTGGAAAAAAATTCAAGACACACCTAGGAACAAATGTGAAATATGTGAAGAATTTCATTTTTCAAATATCATTAAGTTTCTTACACATGACTTGGAAAAATATAATGTAATCCTAACATCAAATGATAGGTCACTTTCAAGTAAAAAGATACGTGTTTCTTGCAAAAGAGCACTTCAAAATGGAAAATTGCCAAAGTTTTCAACACCTGAACAGATAAGTTGTTACGTGTCGTCACCGGTTACAAGTACACTTTCATAACTTGAAGAGAGACTTGTATAATTGAGAATTGCATTTGCATAAATTAGACAATGGGGTTATAAATGATCCCAAATGGGCTTGACTGGATCAATTTTCAATGTACGTGTCCATATTGATATTGTGCAAAAAACATTGCCACATTTTGTGAATGAAACAACAACAATGGTAGTTGCATTGAAAATGGGATTGCATTACAAGAATGTATATCATACATGAAAAGTACATGTACACATTTTTATAAATAATTATGTTCTAGAACTTTATATAAGAATGAAAACATTTCCATAAATAAGGATTACAACCATGTTCTAGAGAAAGACAAAGATAAATCCATGGAAACTGCACATACTAGTTATGAAAGTGATATAGATAATGAATCATAAAGTGAAAGACCTACAAAGACTCTAATACATGGATTCACGTAATCACAATGCATCCATGATTTGCAAGATAGGATCATTGAACTTCCACCAACTAAAGGGAAATAACCACTTGGAATTTTCAAGGATCAATATGCAGAAGAAATGAACTTTCCAACATTATTCTACGGAAATCCACATGATGATGACATTACAAAGAGATTCAACTATCAAAAAATAATGCAATGGGAGTTGTTACATGCAAGTCGTGATTTCTCATATCACACAACAAATTTGTTTTTCAAAATAGTGCAAATGATAATTGAAAAAATTCTCTCTCGCATATGGATACGAATAATAAAAGGAAAGTTAAAAGGGTGAAAGCTATTAGAAAGAGATGTTAAGTACAAACCAAACATAGAAAAAATATAGAAATCTGATATTGGATACACAGATTTTAAGAACATTTGGATTTCTCTTGATTACCTACAACGTATGAAGAAAAATATATTTTCAATCATACAGAAGTTGGGGCCTCCAAGTTTTTTCGTCACATTTACAAGCGCATAGCATCAATGGAATCCATTGGTGACAACATTAGCTGAGTTGTATAAGAATAGAAAAATGATAAAGCACATTGAAACATTAGAAGATGATGAAATCGATTACCTCATAAGAAAATATCGAGTTACATGTAGTCGTTACTATAGAAACATAATCAATGTTGTAAAACAATTGACATGTCATGATGAAATTTTCTTTTGAAAAGTGTTAGACTATCACTTTGTTACAGAGTTCCAAAATAGTGGAAGTGAACATGAACATGGATTGTTATGGATAGAAGACACTCCAATATATGGAAAGAATAATAAATCATAAATTGAAAAGTTCTTGTACAAATACATAACTTGTAACACAGATCATTTGGATCTAGATATTTCCAAAATGCATAGGCATTTCCATACAAGAAGTTGTAGGAGGTGGAATAATTCACATTGTAGATATAATTTCCCTATGTTTCCAATGAAAAGGACAACAATCCTTGAACCAATTAATTTAGTTGACAAAACACTCAATGAGAAGTCGAAGTCTCTGTTAACATTTATGGAAGGAAGAAATTATTATTGCTTAACAAGATTCAAATAATTCTTGATGGAGATTGAACTGAGAGAAGATGAATGCATACAATTAATACAATGTATAATAAAGCAGCCAACAATTTTCCTAGAATAAAAACCTTCACATATTTGGAACAATAGTTTTGCAAAGGAAATGCCAAATTTATGGGATGCAAATACATATGCATAGTATGTGCTTAATTCTTATGATGCAACATCGCATTGCGCTTCATACATGACCAAAGTTGAAAAACATATGAAGAATGCATTTCGAACAATACACAAAGAACATGAAATAAGTAACATTGATGCTATGAAAATGATATGTACACTTGAAAATACATTACTTAATCTTCAACAAATGTCATCTCAATAAGAAGTTCATATTGCACTCTCTCTACCACTTAATTGCAGTTCAAGAGAGTGTATATTTATAAACACGTCTTCAATTGATGAACAAACATTTATGCTTAAGCCACCATCACTGTTAAAACAAGAACCTCACAATTCAGAAGATGTTATGTGACATTCTATTATTGATTACTACATTGAAAGTCCACATGATATTAAGCATATTTGTCTTGTAGAATTTGTATCTGAGTACATGAAAAATGGCACACACATATCAAAAAGGAAAAAACCAAATGTAATACGATTTGTTAAATACAACAGACACATTGACTATAAAAATTTCTTTAGAGGGAAATCATTGTTGTACGTTCCATTTGAAGAAAGTGAAGATACATTGAAACATAACTTACCAACATGGAAAGTTGCATATAGCTTCTATGAAATTACAATAAAAATTAATGAAGCTACATTTACATACAATATCAATCGAACATGGGGTGATCTCAAAAATGCAATTGAACAACCATATAGTATCCCTATGGATATTGATCGTACAATGGAAAAAAAAGAGACTACTCCAATCCATTTTGAAGAATATGATTTAGAAAGAGACTTGCAATGTCATCAAGAATCCAATATGAAGAGATCCATTAACCTTGGATTTCAAGTCAAAATCCACCCATTTTTTGTAGAGAATGGAGAGTATTACAAAATTAGAAGAATGTTAAATAGAGAACAACAAGCAATTGGCAAAGACATTGCATACAGAAAATGTAGTGACATTCACACGTCATTGTACTTGTTACTTACAGGTGGAGTAGGAACATGAAAAACATTTACAACAAAGGTGATATTCCAAAGTCTTATCTGAATTTATGATGCATATATACAAATGATCATTTGAAACCTAAGGGTTTGATATTGACATATATAGGTAAGGAAACATATAATGCAGGTGGAACAACAATCCACTCTCCATTACTAATGCCCTTCAACAAGTTTAATTTTCTTCCACTTAGCAAAGAAATGTTAGACATATTATCAAAAATTTACCAAGAACTGCATCTGGTTTTCATAGATGAATCTTCCTTGATTGGAAGCCAATTATTATATTCTAAGAAACATAAAACATGTACAAACCAAATACTTTGGAAACATTGATATGATATTTTGTGGTAATCTTTATCAAGCACAGCCCATACAAGACTCTTTGATTTTTGAACAACCTAAAATGAACATGCAAACAATAAGAAATGACTTTTGGAAATATAATATAAAATTTTATGGATTGCATACTACAATGTGCCAAACATATGAAAAATTCATTGCGATTTTTAATAGGATGCGCACAAACAACCAAACAAGTGATTATTTTGCACATGTGAATATAAATTGCATCTGGCCTACACCAAATGATGCAACATTTCCTAATCTATTTTACAAAAAGAAAGATGCTTCAAGGCATAAAAATCATATGTTATTTCCCATACCCGGAAATGAAATTTCAATTAAGGCGATTGATGAGGAAGAAGAGAACCATGGAAATGTGTCATACCATCAACATACACCTATTTTTCCCTCATAACCTATCATAAAATTAAACATGTTAGCTGAAATATATGTTTGCAACTATGATTCACAAGATGGATTGGTAAATGGTGCAGACGAAATAATCAAGGCCTATATCAAAAAAGGTAAAGTTGATGTAATATGGATTAAGTTCTATGATTCAAATATTGGACATTGACAAGAAAACAAGCTATCTTATCTATATAAGCCATGGATTTCCCAATATTGCATACCTATACTACAAATAAAAAAAAACCAATGTCAATGATAGCAAAGACAAATCAACTAAAATTCAGAAAACAATTTCCAATCCAAATTACATGTGCACGTAAAATACATGGATCACAAGGTTTAACCCTAGACAATGTTGCATTTGACCCTACTGGGACACAAATATATGGATTAGTGTACATAAATTTATCTCGTGTAAGAAACATAGAATCATTGTAATTGTTAAATCCTCTTATGAAGAATAACTTCAAAGTCAAACAAAAAGTTTATATCTAGATGAAATGTTTACAAAGTAGCGCAAAATGGAATTTAGAATATGATTATTAATCCATACACTTAGAATCATCCATATCAGTTGTTTCAATAAACACACACAACTTACATTCACATATTATTGACATATGCAATGATTATGACACACTGCAATCTCATATTTGGTTCCTACAAGAAATATACATGACACTTTCCATGAACAATGAACACTTTCCAAACTTCATTTGCATATCAAATTGCATTAAACATGGAGTTATGATATTGGTCAAAAAACATATAACACTTTTAGAACATAGACATTTCGAAGAACATAATGTAGAAGCTATGCTAGCAAACATAATCATTCATGGATTGCAAATTGCAATATTCAACATCTATGCCAGTCTGCATGCAACTTTGACCAAAATAATAAGCATCATTACAAAAGCATTATGTACTTTACATCCAAGCAAAGTCATTATCATTCTAGGAGGCTTCAATATTGACATCCTATATTTCCTCTCAGACACAAAAAAATTGCAAAAACCATTTATTGATCATATATGGTCAAGCATAGCCAATATACAATACAAGATCTTCGTATTAGATACATATTGGACTGATCACGATACACTTTGTTTAGTACTTGAATTTTGACATACATGTAAATAATATTACACATTAGCAAATTTCCATATGTTTCCTACATATTTACAAGTTTATGTTTCCTAATTGTCTACTATGTATATCATATGTCCATATTCACATATTTTTTGTTTCTTTTTGTACTAAATCAACAAATTATGTCTCGCATGTCAACAGGTTGGTATACTCTACAAGTTATTGTTTAAAAAAAAAGATTTTCCATTCCATTTTACTAGAATTTATTTTCATAACTAACTACTTTGTTTAGTGGAGAATATAACAAAACAACTATCGACATTGTAAAAAACACACACACACAAAAACAACATGGCACGGGAAATGGAAAGGTACTTATTTCTGACTTTACTTATATTATGTTGCTTTAAATCTTATTTAGTCTTTGTTAATATTATATTTTGCACAGTGTTTTTAGTAGTAGTTTATTTTGTTTTGCATTTCATTTTATCCATTGCTAACAAAAATTATAAGTATCATGTACAAATTAGTTGAAAAAGAAAGCAACATAGGTGAAACAAAAGAAGAAACTCAACAAAGGCAACAACATTCTATAAGGTATGTTCACAACAATAGTAAACGAAATGTTTTCTTTACAGAAAATGATATACACATATATGTGACTACTAGATGAATGTGAATGCATGGAATTGAAATAATTGGCTTAATTTATTATAAGGAATGTTTTCCCAACCATTTTACAAATAATTAATGGAAATGGGAAAAAATAAATGATGACATTTATTGTGAATCAACAATGTCTTTGCAATGAAAACAAAATTTTTATGTTTGAAACTGAACCTAACGCTTCCATGGATACATAGCATTGGTAATTTTCTTGTAAACTATATGCTTTGTAAGTACATTGCACATATTCATTTACACCACTAGTATCCTTATTTGAAACTAAGAAATATCTTTCATTTGATATATAAAACATAAACTTAAGACCAAATCATATTCCATGTCCTCTTCTAACTGTCTATTCTTCAAGCTTCGATTAGGATTTGACCTCATTCTTTCTGACTAGGTACAATACCTTTGACTATACATTCATTTTACGATAAGATTAAAATTATCCTCATAATAAGGAAGGAAACAAAATATTCCTAATCAATAAGATAAACATGCAATATAAGTGATGTCAATATGTAAATTTCTAATTCCTTTTCTCATTTCCATCATCTCTTCATATTTTTAAAGTCCTTAAACAACTTACATGTGATTTCTTTTCTTATGACTAAGAGAATTCAACAACTAATATATACACTAGTTTTAACATGTTTTCATGTTCATAAATTTTTCAATTGTATTGTTCTTTTCATCCACTTAAAACTCTTTTGAAAAAGGGAACTCCGAATTTATAGTATTTTAGATCAAGATAACTCTACACAACATTGACAATAGTTGCATATTTCGATCAAATGCAAATGCAATAACTTTCAAATTTGACAATTTGGAAGTCTGTTGAAGTCCTTACTAGGTCATTCTTTGTTATCGATCTTGATAACATTTATCTTAGTCACTTATGTTAGTACATATATATTTAAAATTTATCTCGATAGGCATTGAAAACAGATTCCTGATTAAAATTTGTCATAAAGAAAACACATTTATCAAACCTTTTTGACATTTAGGAAATATGGATATAGACAATATTTAGCCACACTTGTTGCATTATAAGTATCATTGTCCCAAAGATATGATTGTGTTCTTGTAATATGTTTTCTATATTATATGTCTATT
Source organism: Picea engelmannii (assembly GCA_009831015.1). Classification (NCBI taxonomy): domain Eukaryota; kingdom Viridiplantae; phylum Streptophyta; class Pinopsida; order Pinales; family Pinaceae; genus Picea; species Picea engelmannii. The sequence goes on along the minus strand of ML794415.1, from coordinate 183,006 downwards.
ATACTATGTTTACATACATTTTCTATTATACTCTATTCATCAATGCTTTTATGTACTATGTTGACTTAACCACTATAACTTGTGTGATGCAAACAAGCACAAATGCAAATAAATTTGTGTTGTTCTTTCTCTTCTATTGATTTTGTTTCAAAAGCATCAATAAGTCAACTCAGTTCTTCTTTGCTTGGCCATGCTCTTTATGTGACAAGAAATTGAAAATAACTTAAACATCCTCTTGTCATCCATCTTATTTGTCTTGTGCTATCTAGTAATAACCCCCATCATAATGAGGGGGAGGAAGACTATCTTAAATTATCAAAAGCATAGTCATTTGATGAATTTTCTTTTAATAAATTTTAGTTTAATGTTTGAATAACTTTTATGTTAATAAATTATCTTCTAATCTTCCTTTCCTTTCATATTTTTAAAATAATAGTTTATTATTAAATTCCATTATTCTCATTTTGATGTAACATATCCCTTCCCATTGTAAAAAAAATCTTTTTAATCTTGCAAAATACTATTCATTCACTTGTCTTAAGAAGTTGATTAGCCTTTCCTTTGCAATTACAATTAGCAACCACCACCTACATAAGATACAATGATATTGCACACAAGAATGTAAATGAACTTTGATTGAATTCTTTATAGAATCACTTTGGTGAACATCTATATTATTCAATAATAAATGGTAATATAAACTTACTCCCTACAATAGTTTCAATATTTTCTATTTTTCCACGATGAACTTACATTATGTATCTCCATCTATGTATGTGTCTAATATCCTACATATTGTTCAATCTTTGATATTATACAAAATAATAATATCTACACCCTTTTCCTGTGAAAAGTCCTTAGTTCCTTTTATATCCTTGGGAAATCCAGTATTACTTTTTATTTTCAAACTTTCCTCGCATATCAAAAAGAAATTTTATTATGCATCTACAATCAACATTCCTACAGTGTATAATATAGTATATGATCATACCTATTGCATAGTTTATCTACATACCACCATATGAAGAAAAAAAATGTAAATATGCAAGGTGTATATTGATAAAATATAAATAAAAAATATATTATCTATACTTTCTTATATTGATAAGAAAGAAACAAAAAATATATTATCTATACTTTCCTTTTACATGCTAAATGTTCAAATATTTAAACTAGGAGAAGGTGGACAAGTGAATGAAGTATTAGCACTGCAGTATCCTAAACAACACACGAGCAAAAAATGCATAGATAAATACATATAGATTATTTGTGCATTGTTTTTAGAAACTAAATGTGTTTCCTGGTATTTCTATGATGTATTTCTAATGTAAATGTCATATGGAATTTTCATTTTCAACTCAGAAGAAATAACAAGAAGCACAACCAAAGAAATGAACATAGCACAACAAAAACAACTTAAAAAGTATGTATATAAAAAAATGTAGCTGATAGGATGCATTTAAATTATGTAGTTATGAAACAAAGGTACATAAACTACAATTTGAATTACTTATTATATGCATTCGTTGTATATAGGCCTAGATATAGTGCTGCTACTATAGTATCAATTAAAGAATTGAACACTGGCAGAACTGGAAAGGGTTTTGTTGGAGACATAATGGAAATATATGATAGATATCTTGATATAACAAATAAGTCACGTCGAATTTTACATGATGAAATGACATGTGACAATGGCATGATGACATTTAAATTGATTTTCCCTACACATTTTATTCAAAAACATGAACAAAACATCTTACCTCGCAATGGACTATCCATTGTTTAAATTTTGCCAAAAAATTTTGCTAAAAACTAACTATGGTCGTGGTGACTATGATCGTATTATATCACTAGAAGAATTCACTCTTGTAGATAAAATTATTTTTGTTTGCAAAGAGTACAACTTCATACCAAACACAACAATTAAACAATTTGCAGAAAATACAACTTCATAACTAATTGGGACAATTGGAGTTGTTGTGACTCTTGCAAAAAAGTTGGGGATGCAATACATTTTATAGATAAAAGATGGAAACTTACCATGATGTTTCATGCTAGAGCTTCAATTGTTTGAAAATTATGAACTTTTTTTTACATCAATGGAAGAACAGTTACAAAATGGAGAATTTCCTGTAATAAAAATTTATAACAGTGTTCACAGAAGCACCACAATGTTTGTAGAAAATAAATAGCTCAAAAAATGTTGTAAGTATATAGATGTATCATTTAGAAACCTCATACATATCATTATTTAAAAAACATATGTATTGTGTTGTTTTATTATTAACTACAATATTATATAAACAAGTTGAACGTACAATGAAAATAGAATATGTTTATTCAAATCCTTTTGAACCTGTATGTTCCATTTGCAATTTTCAAGCCAATGCATCTACATCGATAGAAGATACAAAAATTAATTACCTGAAATGAAACCAAAAATGTCATTTTCTTTACAAACAATGCATACATGCTATTATTAGAAGCATTAACAATAATGTTGTGGAATGCATCATTAGAGAACCTATATTGCAAAAACTACTTCTTGCTTTTATACACATGTCATATGAAATATAGTTTATATGCTACTTGACCTCCAAGTTCACAACAAATTTAACCTAAATGAAGACAATATAGTATTGCAAATAGGACGAATAAAGAGATAAATAACATAAATGTGTAGACTCTAAAAAAAAACTTAAATGATATGGAAAATTATTCTATTTTGACTTATTTCTCTTTCTTTTTCTAGGTTCTCTTATACTCCCTTGTAAAGAAAAAAGAAACAACCTCAACCAAGCTAGGAATGGCTGAAGCTTTTTGTTTTGTTCATGGCTTTTCATGATTGATGGTCATATCTAGAGGCTAGCAATATAGTTGAGAATATTTCTTTGCGATATTTTATTGGGTAATGTTTTTGGCTAGTTGAAAGTGGCAACGATGGTGAATCTGTACTTTAAGTGTGCCTTTTTGTTAGCACAAAACTAAAAATATTTCAATCGTTTTGTATTTTGGACATCTCAGATCTTAGTCTTATTTTGAACCATGTTATTTTCAATCTTTTATTAATTTTTTTAATCAAATGTTAGCAAAATATTGGAAATAAATCTCATCATATTAGCATATTCCAATGCTAAGATTAATTTTTTTGTTAATATTCTCCTATTTCACTCATGTTGGAGATGTTTTAAATGTTATATCTCAATGCAACAATCATGTACCTTAATTATTGTATCTATGAACTATTAATTAGATGATTGATGATCTTCTTATTTTGCACTTGATGATATTCATGAGTTTAGGTACTTTACTCACTACTCTAAAATGATTAGTAGTGAATTGGAATTGCAATTATCATGACATGTTTCATTTATTTAATTGAGCTAACATAGTTGTATGTACACTTATTCCATATGTCATTTTGGTAAATTTCTAAGCATTTTCTGAGTGAAATAATATCTTAAACTGTCATTGTTTTAGACTATTAAGTGGATATTAGAAATAACAAAATTTATTTATCTATAATTCTATTGCATCATTTTTTTAAGGTTTATTGTAAAAATGATAGTAGATGCTCATGAGAACATAAATTTTCTATTTAAAACAATGTATAGTTAAGACAACACAAAGTATTAAGGACATTTTAATACAAGAACTAGTTCCTTGTTTCAATTGGACTTTACATATCTCAAAACATTTAAAATTTAATTACATTTATTTATTTTAAAGAATAAAAAAAAAGTTGTAAATTATTTAAATGTACATATCTCAAGACATAAAGCATACTTGTTATTTGATGAAGTCATTTAATTAAATTATATCATTTAATTTAATTTCTAAAAGTATTCCATAGCTACTTAATTCATTGTCAACATGGACTAAGCTAAGGTGGCTGCTATGCAGCTCTTGTTTTTTTGGAACATGCCCTCTCATAAAGGTATATTATTTTTAATAAAAAATAATATTAAGAATCATCTCTCATAAAGGTTAATACAAATCATTTTTAATTAAAAACCATCCTACTTGTACCTGGTTTTCCATCTCTGCAAATAACTATGAAACAAAATAATTTTGTTTGTTCATTTTTTTTTTCAATTTTTGATGTGCGGATGAGGATGTGTATTAAAAACAATACCAACCATGAACATTTCTTTAACATCATGTTGAATTTGTTTAAATCAGTGTTGTAGTGATTCGTGATGGTTGTACAACATGGGTCCACAGAGCAAGATACAAAGAGATGGAAAATGGATTCAGATTATATGATATTACTTAATTTGTCCGATAAAATATGCGAAACAAACACACGGTGAGGATATGCTCACTTCTTTCTTATTCAATGAAGACGGATTACATCCTTATATAGAAAAATATTCTACCGAGTCGATTACATGCAAACCAAAGACAACTAGACTCTTAACTATGAATTGACTCTTAACACGCCTACAACTGACTCTCACAACTGAAGCTTATAACTGGTGCTTGCAACTAGCGCTTACTCCATTATTTCCAAGTCTCCCCCTTAATGGAGAATGAATTGACTTCTACACCTAACATCTCCCTAAAAATCTCAAACTTAATCTTTACAAGAGGCTTAGTGAAAATATTAGTAGCATTTTCACTAGTATTACAATACACAAGATTTATTTCATTTGAGTGCAACTTTTCTCTAACAAAATGAGACTGAGCTTCAACATGCTTTGTCCTTGCATGAAAAAATGGATTCTTTGCAATATTGATTAAACTTTGATTATCACATCTGATCATCGTAGGTTCCTTTCGTTCTTCTCCAACATCTTGAAGAAGTCTTCTTAACCAAACAACTTCACAAGTTGTTGCACACAAGGCTTTATATTCTTCTTCGGTAGAAGACAAAGATACAATAGGCTACTTTTTACTTCTCCATGAAACAACCCCGGATCCAATGCTGAACGCATATCCAATGGTTGATATTCGATCATCTAGATTGCCATCCCAAACAGAATTTGAATAACCTGTCAACTCAACATCAGATGCATCAGTACATTTAATACCATAATCAAGTGTAGCTTTTAGATACCTAAGTACTACCTTTGTTGCATTCCAATGGTTTTCATGAGTTTTCTCCATGAAGTAACTTAACACACTCACATAATATGAAATATCAGGTCTGGTTGTGGTGAGATAATTCAGACTACCCACCATCTTTCTATACACAGTGCCATTGACCTCCTTTGAACCATCATCACAAGAAAGTTTCACATTCTGTTGCATGGGAACAATAGAAGACTTACACTCATCCATTTTAAATCTCTTAAGTATTTCTTTGATATACTTACTCTAACAAACAAAAGTTTGGCCTGCATTTCTCCAAACTTCAAGACCTAGGCCGTAATGCAATTCACCAAGATCTTTCATTTCAAATACCTTTGATAACTGCTCCTTGATTTCATCAATTAACTTCTTTGCATTTCCTGTAATTATTAAATCATCAACATATAATGAAATCAAT
>ML794415.1:130227-165032 GCA_009831015.1 Picea engelmannii | reverse complement strand
GAGAGGAAGGTAAGCAAAGAGAGATACATAGAAGGGGGGGTAGAGAGAGAATGAGAGGAAGGTGGGTTACAAATGAAGATAGAGAGGGGGAATAGAGAGATAAAGAGGGGCGGGGAGAGTAAGACTGATACTAAAAACAAGGAGAGAGAGAGAAATGGTGAAATACATGTGGAAGAGAGAGGGGAGTGAGGGAAAAAGGGGCATAAAGAGAGAGAGAGAGAGAGGAAGAGATGGGGATAGAGAAGGGGTGGTGTGAGAGCCTTAGGCATGTCAAGGTAAGGTCTAGGTATAGGTATTTCTATGCCTTGTGATGTCTAAGTCTTGCCATGTCTAGGTCTTACCATGTATAGGAGTGTGATGAAGAGAGAGGGAGAGACACAGGGGGGTAGAGAGGGAGAGTGAGAGAGAGATAGAGAGGTGGGGGGTAGATGTAGGAGAGGGTGGAGAGAGATACATAAGGAAATGATATATAAGAGTGAATGCACGTTCTTAGAGCACGTGCACATAAATTTGAGCAATTACTGATTACCTCATCTAATGGATTAAGCTCCCATAAAATTGAGCAATTAATCAGTACCTCATCAAATGGAAGAACCTACTAGTGGAAGAAGCTACATGAGAAGATGATTTATGTATGTAGAAACACTCGTAGTTAGTCAAGTGTTGAGGACAACACTTGTTTGAATGGAAGGAGCATGTTAACCCTAGAAAAATCTCCATGTTAAACATAAAAGCCCATGTAAAGCCGTAGATAGTGAGTTACATTTCTACTATTATATTAGTGTCATCCGCTAGACACTTTAATTGTGATTATACCTTTTTGTCTCCTATATATATATATATATATATATATATATATATATATATATATATATATATATATATATATATATATATATACTAGAGAAACTTAGTTTTGTAGCATCTCATCTCATTATTGTACATTTTTTCTATTGTAAAAGAAGGTTGACCCCTAAAAGAGGCTTATATCTCATTCTTCTATATCTATTTCTCCAGGCATGGAGCTTCTTCTCTTTATATTTTCCAACTATTTTGGTATTTGATGCCTAACAATAACAATCCACTAGTATTTTATAAAGAGATAAGATAAAATATAACATTTGAGCCCTCATATCATTTATTCATTTTCCAAAATATGTTAGAACTAATATTTCTAAAACATGTGCATATGTATATCCACAATCAATATCATCTTGATTTTGAATATTTTCGACTGCATTTATGGTTTCACCAAGTTTCTTTCCAAACTCACTTATCAAGTTTTGAAATTCATTAGACTGTCGCCAATATCCTTTAGTGATCTCCAAGTTTAAAAAAGTATTTAATGGGAATGAGCTACACATATGAAATGATGGATTTAAACTCTGTTGTTGTGATATAGAAGCATATATCGTTCTAAACACTCACACATGATAGAATTTGGAGTATTAACAAGAATTATGTTGTGCACATTTTTCCCTGGGTTAATTATTGCATGATTTCTCCAAAAACGCATCGTAGTGAATGTATATTCAATATATCCTTTTATATTTCATCATTTTCAATTTATCTAACAAGTCTTCTACATAGCTCGTTAATGGAACTTATGTTTCAAAACCTTAATTCAATTGCAAATAATATTGAGGTTCCAACTATTATACCAATGTTTGTAGTTGTATATTTGAGAGATTCTCTAGTTGAGCCAAAATTCAATATATGTTTCCTACCAGGAAGTCATCCAATTTTCATTGTAAAATCTACAAGTTTATGGTCTAGATCAAGGTCCAAGACATTGTACATCAAGGTCCAAGAAACTGTACATTTTTTTTTTCCTTTTAACATCTACTAGTTTATGGTTTAGATCAAGGTCCAAGACATTGTACATCAAGGTCCAAGAAACTGTACAATTGTTTAAGAGAATTCAGTTTTTTTGGTAACATCTATTTTAGTAATGTTCCTAATAGTCTCTCAATATTTCGTATAATTTGAATAAATTAGTTAAGAAACTATCATTTCCACCTCAACAATACAACACTAAGCCATCCATTTTAATATTAACATATTCCATTATGTTCATATAGTTTGAATAATTTTGTTAAGAAATTGTCATTTCCACTTATTGGAAACTTGCCAATGAATTTCCTCATGTGCTCACATGCACATGTATTTCAACTAAATTAGGAATGTGCATACATGCAGTCACTGTAAACAAGTTGTGTAAATTGTGTAATATATTTATGAATTTTTCATGTAACTATTTTATATGTTCATGATCAGTTTGTGTAACTAAGTGATAATTGTTATATATAAAAGCATACCCATAGAGGTAAAAGTTCAAGGTGTGTAGAGAGCAGAGTGTGTGTGAGGAGAGGATGATTGTATTCCTAAGATTGGCTATTGTAATTCTCCCTTGAATAATAGGAATATCGAATTTCATTTCTCGTAGTTTTTTCCCGCATTTGGTTTCCACATAAATCACTGTGTCAAATTGTGTGATTATTGTTTTCGGTTTTATGCATGTTTAAATATTGCTTGTTGATTCTTTTTTTTTCTTCTACTGCCCAAAAAGTGGTAACATAGCAGGTTGAGTAGGTGTCGCAGGTGATCCAAGGAGAATTGTGTGCAGGTCTCCTGTGAACTCAAGAACCTTTGGACGTGTTTTTGGCACGTAAGTACAAGAATACCTAGGTATTGAGGAGCCCATATATTTTGTGAGAATCAAAGGGTGTGATTGAGTGAGTTTCAGGTCACCGATGCTCCCTAGGCAATGTTAGAGGTGTGTCAGTGCTCTCACACTTCAAAAATAGGAATAATTCCTAAATTAGTGCATCTGGTTTGTGCACCATAGAGCACCAAAAAAACGACACTCCCCCATCGAAACTCAAGGAGCATCGATCTATAAAATTAGAGCTCCCATTCAAGCACCACAAGAGCGTCGATCAAAAAAAGGAAAAAATCACATGGGAAATGGTATGAGTGGTATAAATTAAAGATTAAAGGTTTTTTGTCTTATTCATATGACATGTGACATGGTCATGAGATTCAATGTTTTTTAATGAAACAAGTGGGTGAGGTGGAGGATAAGTTAGAACCATTCTTAAATGAGTGAGTGGATGTTTAAAAGGTGGATTCCATATAAACAAATTTATTGGGAGGATATGAATATTATATTGTTTAAGAGTTCAACCTTGTGGTTTTGGGTAAAAGGTTTTATTAAGGTATAAAATATTTATTAAATATTTTTAAAACCTTTTAACCATTATGTTTGGGTTCAATCTTGAATTATAAGGTTATTTTTTCATTTAAAGGCTTGGTTTTATAAGCAGTGGTTTTGTAGTTTTTGTGCTAATGGTGAAAGTGAAGAGTTCTAAGCTTGAGGTGGAGAAATTCAGCAATAAGAACAACTTCGCGCTATGGAAGCTGAAGATGTGGGATATCCTTGTGAAAAAAGGATTGAAAAATGCATTGGCTAGAAAGACAAAGAAACCAACAAGCATGACATACAAGGATTGGGAAGATATGGATGCAAGAGCCCTCAATACCATTTGTTTGTGTCTAGCAGATAAAGTGTTGTTTAACATCGTTGAAGAGGTGACAACAACAGTTTTTCGAACAAACTAGAGATTCGGTATATGACAAAGTCCTTGACGAATAGAATATGCTTGAAGAGGCAGTGTTACATCTTGCAGATGAAAGAAGGTACAAAAATTGTTGATCACTTGAATGGTTTCAATACTCTAATTTGTCAATTATCTAGTATGGATGTAACATATGAAGATGAGGACAAGACGGTTATGCTACTTTGTTCGTTGACTGAGTCTTTGGATCATATAGTCACAACTATGTGGTTTAGCTCAACAAATTCCATTGATTATGACATTATTGTGGGAGCTTTGTTGTCTGAGGAGATGAGGAAAAGATCCAGTAAAGAAACCTCAAGAACAGAAGCAATGGTGGTCATAGGTCGATCTATAGAAAGAGGGAAAAATCAGAGGGGTGCATCAAGGTCTAAGTAAAAAGGAAAGAAGAGTAAGAAGAAATGATGGTTATGTCAAAAATCTAGGCATCTCAAGAAGGATTGTTGGAAAACACATAATGCATCCAAGGAGGAATCCACAAAAGAAGCAAAGGAAGCTAATGTATTTGAAACAAGTGCAGGTTTCAGTTCATGTATGGTTGATGAGGTATTGTCTACTTGTGATGTTTCACATCAACATTAGCATTGGTTGTTAGATTCTGGTGTATCTGGCCAGATGTGTCTTCATAGAAATCGGTTTTCAACTTACCAATCTATTGATTATGGTGTTGTTTTTATGGGAAATGATTTTTCTTGTAAAATTTTTGGAGTTGGTAGCATCCGTATTAAAATGCATGATTGTTTTGTAAGAACAATAACATATGTAAGGCATGTTCCTAAACTTAGAAAGAACTTGATATCTTTGGGAGTTCTAGACTCTATTGGTTATAGGTATATAGCTCAAGGTGGAGTACTGAAGGTGTCCAAAGGCATATTAGTAGTCATGAAGGAAAAGAGGAAGGATAGAAGTTATCAACTCGAAGGAAGGATAGAAGTAAATCAAGCAGTGGTAGCATCTCAAGATGTAAGTGACTTTGTTCATTTATGGCATCAACGTTTGGGTAATATGAGCGAGAAAGGGCTTAAGGTACTGGTTGATAATAAGTCACTTCCAAGTTTAAAGTTTTTGAATTTAAATTTATGCAAGTATTGTGTCTTTGGAAAATAATGTAGACAAAACTTTAAAATAGGAAGGCATATAAGAAAATTTATCCTTTATTACATTCATTCGGATGTTTGGGGACCATCCCTTACAGTTTCTTTTGGAGGATCGTCATATTTTGTGACATTTATAGATGATTACTCTAGATAATTTTGGGTCTATTTACTTAAAATAAAAAAATGATGTATTTAATACTTTTAAGCAATTCAGAGATTTGGTTGAAAATAGAAATGAGAACTCAATCAAGTGTTTAAGGAGATATAATGGAGGTGAGTTCACATCTGTGGAATTTGAGAACTATTGCAAGGAAGTTGGGAACGAAATACATAAGACCACATTTTATACTCCTCAGTAGAATGGTGTTGTTGAATGCATGAATATGACTCTTATAGAGAGAGCACGGATGTAATGTACCCCAAATTTCCCAAATAATTTATTTTTTTGCTAGGGAACATTAAGACTCCTTGACTCTTCAACATTTCGTCAATTTTTTTTTTATTTCCTTTATTGTAAGTAGAGTAGATTTATTGTCGCTAATGGATTTGAAAACTTATTCTTATTTTGTAATTAGTATAATTGTGACCATGGCTATCATAGCCCTTAGAATATCTACCTTTTCTATGTTAAATTATGTTATGCAAAAAGTCATAGTGCACAATAACCTAAAGACTATTGATTATCCTATAGTCTACCCATAACCGTTAGTACTTATCCATATTGACATACATTCACATAGTTTACTATGTAACTATCATATGGATTCCATAGTGCTAACACTATCCATGTCAATAGGCATATATAAATAGTTTATCACATAAATGATCATAACCTTAACTCCATCTATATCAACATACTTATGCATATATTGTGTACCATAATATACAACACTATATAATATATGGCTACTATATACAATACTATCCATAGCAGAAATATCTCATTTACAATATATGGTACTAAACCTATCCATAGTATTGCATAATCATTTGATATATAGGATATTATCGCATTGTAAGTTTTTATCCTAACGATATAGTCATCGTTTAACACACAATTTTTTACAAGTTTTAACATAATGCTAGCACTATTCCCCAACAAAATACCTGTTGTCACTCAAGGATTAAATTGTTGGGAACCATAACGAAGTGTTCCCTTAGCCTAGAGTAGTGAGCATATAAAATTACAAACACATTTCGTAATCCTAACTAGCTAGCAACACGATTCAACAATAAATTGGTTTGAATTTGTTTAATGGAGGATGTCAGTATGACATTTAACCCTTGGCTAATTCATTTAATGGAGACATGAAATGTACCTTTGGAATTGACACTTCCATCGTCGCGTCCATTGTAGACCCTTCATCTCCATGGTTTCACATGGAAAAGGTATTGGTGCGTACGCACCATGTTAATCCTCTAACAAGACCCTAGGTAACCACTGCCCATTGCTTGCCCTTTTCTCATTGTAATGATTGTATTTGTGCGAAAATGTTTCCCTATTCTTTGTAAGATAACCTTACCCCTGCTCTGCATGGACGACAACATGGGAGCTTGACTCTGGTAAATACAATGGGAGGAGGCAACGCAACTTTGGTCCATCTTTTGTGTAAGCTAAGAAAGAACTTCATTTCTTTGTACCTCGTAAATAAAACTTTGTTTGGGAACTATTGAGGGTTAACAATGCCTCTGTAACTATTTTCCTCCTGGGGCTCCTCTGGGTTTAAAGTTCTCCGGACTGGAGTTGTAGTGTTTTCCCGGTTGGTTGTTGTTTACCTCTAGTCTATCATTTCTTATGGTTCCTTTGTGGTCGAAAATGTTATGACAATTAGTTGTCAGTATTCCTTTCACGTTTTTCTATATCCACTATTATAGAAATGTTAACCCTACCTTTTACCCATATATGTTCGTTTATTATTTGTGGAAAATACCGTAATTTTTACACTGTGTAAGATATGTTAAGATTGTAATTCATAAATAGGTTCTGGGAAATTACATTATCACTCTCTGGACGTTAGTAATGGATACTCGTAAGCATATAAGTATAGTTTTCTAATTACTAGCAAAATTATGCTTTGTGTGTTTATGTTACTGCATTGTGGAACTCGTCTTTTAACTATGCGTGAATATATGCATATAAGATAATTCCTCTATGGGATTTGTTGATGCGGTCTGTGTAATTTGATTACCACTTTGTTAGAAACTTGTATATATATTTGCATAAAAGTGTGGCAAAAATAACTCTTATGTTCGTAAAGTTGCACTCTGTGTTTCCTACAATGAATATGTATCAGGAAATTTTAACCCTCTATTCGTAGATTTCACATTTTATTTTATATAGCATAATTATATGTATATATATCAATCCTGGACCCTCTTTTCATAAATTTTACACTCGGTGTTTGTATAGTGAATACATATCGGGCAATTTTTAACCCTCTATTTCATAATTTAGCTATTGTGTTTTATATAGAAATTCATGAATTACTTCTATTTTTTACATAGCAAAGAGGTAGAACACTACTCATACTCTTTCTATGACCTTGGATTTGCAAACATTTTCCTCTATGGACTTTTCTGTGGCCACTTAAATTTCTTTGGTTAGAGTTGAATCGTTTACAAAAAGGGTTGACCTCTCATCAGATTCGATCCTCGTTTACACAGTCATTAATTGAAACTATGTAATGGGTCATGTAATTCAAAATCCATTTCCTGTGTATGCAATGCGTAACTTACCCTCTGTATGGATTCGTAAATGTGCTCTGTGTATTTACTTTATCACTGTATAATTCATAACTTGTGTATTTATTTTATCACTGTGTAATTCATAACTCATGCTCTGTTTATACCAAATCATTATTCTCAGTTACCTTAATTAATGATGGGGCCCTGTTTTCATTTTGCGAGGGTACCCATCAACTGATTTTGGGTCCACTCTTCCCCCCTTTGGGTCGTGGACAGATTGTCGCACAAGCTTAAGTGGCGATCTGGTTCTTCGCCAAATTAAATCTAAGTATTGTTTTTCCTTATTTGTTATATTTAATTTCCATTTAAAATTCATAGTAGAGTTTACTAAACCCTCCTCTTTATCCTTTGCAGGTTTATACAATTGAGGGAAGCAAATCAAGGAAAGCCTTCTCGATCGAAAAGGTATTCGAGTTCTGATATTGGCATTTAAGCAATTCTTCTTAGATTATGTCTACAAGTGGTAATGGATTCCTTGACCTATGGTACTCCACTATAATAATTTGAACCATGATCACATGGACAGACAAGTTGTTTTGTAATTATTTTCAATTGAATATAAAGGTTGTTTGAAACCATTTTGAACAAGGTTCATTGAATGTAACAACTACTTTTCCATACATTTGTAGAATACTAAATTCACTATTTTCTATGGTTATTGATAATATAAAGAGTATGTAAACATATATGAGGATTGTTATTCATTCCATTTATTCTTTATGGTACTTGTACAGATTGAAATAACAATTCAATGTATATCTAAATCAATGGTTAATAACAACATAGTAGCAGTTCTATTTTTCCTTTATGCATGAACATAGATATATAAGTATACACAGTCATTTATAAACATGTTTAATTATCACTAGGAATATACAACATTTATGTCCTTTCTTCTTATACAAATACCTAGCTGTGTATATATAGTCATTTATATATATGCATAGCCCTACTTAATGATTATATATAACATACAATAGTTCTACTATTTATTCCAAGTGAGTACATATATATCTATATACGATCATCACATAAACCATCTCATTCCTCATAAATCATAATCAAGCAGAATATTAACAAGAATGCAAGTAAAGGTACATATCTAAAAATCTGATACTGGGACAAAAATGGAACAACCACGTTCCACCCAACCGTAGAACATAACAACCAAGTTTTACTTGCCCTATTTTTAGGGAACTAACCCGTCACGTAGGTAGAATAATATATTTTGATGTAATAAAGGTCAATATTAATAAGGCCTAGCAATAAGTAAGAATAAGTCAAATGTAAGAAGACCTAATAGAAACTTCCACTTCTAGAAGGATCTTCCTCTAGATAGTTCTTTTGATAGGCATATTTTGTATAAATAGGAGTCGAGAGTATGAGAAATTTTGTCTTGGATATTATTGTAATATAACTCTGCTGGACTGGAGGTTTCCCCCTCGAAGAGGAAAATGAACATTGCTATCAATAATCAAAGTGCTTATTCTGGTGTTATTTTGGTATCATATTGGTATTATTGTGGTGTTATTTTGGTTATATTATTGTTCATCTACCATTTCTACCATTTTATTTATGTTCTACATACATTTTATATCTAGAATATTACAAGTGGTATCAGAGCACTTTCTTCAGCAGAAAATTGTGGGTTAATTTTTTTTTTAGGCTAGAGACGTATTCTGGCATCTTTAATCGACAAAGATCTATCGTTATGTGCATAAACCCACATTCAGGGATTCATACATGTAGGAAATGCAAGTGGTACTTAAGAGAACATCTGTTGGCCACCCTTGTAACCCCTATTGGTACCCCTTCGAGTGGTATCACATCAGACAACACCTGTATATGGATCGACCTAGATTTCCTAAAGCCCTCTTTAGATAAACCGATTGGTCGCCTGACTGCTATAGTGCCATTGAGAAAAACACTCGATAAGATACTCTCTAGTACCTGGGTATTTGGGTAGTATGGCTAAGGGCTTGGTCTAGCCTCCTTAGTTGGGACCCTGAGATATTGGGCCAAGTACTATTGTTGGACCCCACACATATATCAGAGAGATATAGCACAGGGAAAACCCTTGTCTATAGAATCCTTGAATACCTAACCTTTGGGGAAAGAAAAAAAAAAACAAGATCTATTTCCACGCAACTGTGTTCAAGTTGCCAAATCACTACACAGTTATTCTTGATTAAGAATTTGAGCATTTCATCACTACCGTATTCTTCAGAATGGAGTATTACTCCACAGGTGTAAAAAAACAAATGTATGGATTTTGTTGCACCATTATTTGAGACCTATTCGATTGGATTTATCTCTTCGCCATTATCACATTCATACCTATCATTTTTCAGAAAAAAATTTGACCCCACCCACCCCTTTTCGGTTCCCCCGTCGTCATGGCCGATACTCATAGACAAGACTTGGAAGCTTGCTTCAATACCTTACAATATAATTTCACAGAGACCCAACAAGAAGTGAGACAAATAAGTGCCAATATGTCCACCATCAATAAAAACATGCATTCCTCCATCACCACCTCAATCGACGAACTCAAAGAAGAACTCAAACAAGAAATTAGTACCCAGCTTGAATCTGTCGCTTCGATGATATGCACCACGCTGCATATCCCTACAAATCCCGCTTTATTTGACCCACCTTTGCATACCAAAGCTGAAACTTCCTCTCATTCCCATAATTTTCATCCCCATCTCTTTCAGCGTGACCTACGACTTCTGCGTACGACTTCTGCATGTGGATGTGACCAAATTTGATAGCTCGGATCCCACTGTTGGGTAACTCAAATGCAACATTATTTCTCTTTGTACGACATTGCAGATGACTTGTCCAAACTCCGGTATGGTGTTCTCCATCTAGATCAAGAACATTGGTAATTGTGGCAGTGGAGAAAAACTTCTCGTCAAGGGTATGATGCTTGGACACACTTTGTGGTAGAGACTTATGAACACTTTGATGCTGACACCAATCATTTAGCCCGTTTGACAAAGTTGAAACAATCTATCAAAGTGGAAGACTTTATATCTTCTTTTCAGCGACTAGATTTTCATGCATAGGGTATGCTTGATGCTTTTTTCCGAGAATGTTTTATCAGTGGCCTTGAGGATGAGATTTGTGCCCATGTCCTCATGGATCGGCCTTAGAGTTGGGTGGAGGCTACTAAAAGAGATAAGGAAGCACAACATGTTGTCTCTTCTCCAAATCGGAAACCCTCCTTTATTCCTCACACTAAACTTGTAAATCCCACTCCTTCTTCTACTCCACTAAAGATCCAAAAATTGACTAGAGCCGAAATGGTTGAACGTCAACTCAAAGGCCTTTGTTATAATTGTGATGACAAATATTTTTCGAGACACAAGTGTAAGGAAAAAAATATCTTTATGACCATCTCGGAGGATGTTTCAGAAGAGGATGTTGAAGATCCCCTTGTGTCTGTGTCACCTAAACCCACTGACATAACCCCTCCCTCAGACCCTCCCGATGTAGAACTAGTCATTTCCCTAAATGCTCTCACTGGATTCTCTCCACCCCAAACCCTCAAACTAATTGGCTACACCAAGCATAGGAAGTTCATCATTATTGTTTATAGTTTAAGAACCCATAAGTTTATTCATCACCGCATTGCCAAAGAAACTAATTTCTATATCTATGCAGTGAATAATTTTCAAATGATGATTGCCAATGGCAAGTCCATGAAATGTGGAGGGCGTTGTGAAAATGTGCATCTTCAAATGTGGAGGGTAGTTGTGACATTGTGTTGGGTGCAGACTGGCTAAGGACTTTGGGTCCCATTCTAATGGATTTTAAGGAATTAACCATGCAATTCGACCAGGAAAGAAAACAATATAAGTTCCAAGGAATCATTGTTGGTTCCCCTGAGATCATTAGTTCCCATCACATGGAAAATATTCTCAAAAAAGTTCATTCAGGCGTTATTTCCCAACTCCATGCCATACAAGCAACTGATACACCCTCCCGCAGGACATCCAATCCATCCTATCTAAACTTCAAGTGGTTTTCTCCACTCCCCAGGGACTCCCTCCTTCACATGGTGTTCATGATCATTCCATTCCCCTTGTCCTAGGAATCCTTCCTCCCAATATCTGTCCCTATTGTCACCCCTTTTCCCCAAAAAATGAAATTGAGAAAATGGTTCAAGAACTGCTTAACACAGGTGTTATCCTCCATAGTACAAGCCCCTACTCTTCTCATGTGGTCATGGTTATGAATAAATAAGGTTCTTGGTACATGTGTCCTGACTTACGTGCCCTAAAAAAACTCACCATTAAAGACAAATTTCCCATTCTTGTCATTGATAACCTCTTGGATGAATTGAGTGGTGCCCAATTCTTTACTAAACATGATCTTCGTTCTATCTACCACCAGATCTGTATGAAAAAGGTAGACATTCCTAAGACTTCCTTTAGAACTTATGAAGGCCACTATGAGTTTTTGGTCATGCCCTTTGGCTTGTCTAATGTTCCTTCCACTTTCCAAAGCATCATGAATCATGTCTTCCATCCTTTTCTCCATTATTTTTTCTTAGTTTTCTTTGATGATATCATCATCTATAGAAAAACATGGACAAACCATCTTGCTTATGTGGTTCAAGTTCTCCATCTACTCTCTCAGTACCAACTTTTCCCGAAACAATCTAAATGTGCTTTTGGCGCCTCAAAAGTCGAGTACTTGGGTCATCTTGTTGGCAAGGACAATGTCAGGGTGGATTCTAAAAAGATTGAAGTTATGAAAGAATGTCCTCACCCAAAGACTCTCAAAATCTTGCATGGATTTATGGGCTTAACAACTTATTATCGCAAGTTTGTTAAGAATTATGGAAATATTGCGACACCTCTCACTGCACTCCTTAAAAATAATTCTTTCACATGGACTCCAGCAGTTGCTCAGGCTTTTCAAACCTTGAAGATGGCCATGTGCACCACTCTAGTCCTTTCTCTTCCCAATTTCACAAAGACCTTTTTCCTAGAATGTGATGCTTCAGGGAAAGAAATTGGCCCTGTCCTTATGCAAGAGGGTCAGCCTTTGGCCTTTACCATGAAACAACTATCTGAACAAAATTTGGGAAAATCAATATATGAAATGGAAATGTTGTCTATTCTTCATGTCGTTGATCTTTTTTTCCCTTATCTATTGGGGCAATGCTTCCAAATTAAGACAGATCATCAAAGCCTCAAGTATTTTCTGGAACAACGCGTTTTCTCCCCAGAGAAACAAAAATGGGTGACTAAGCTCTTTTGATATGATTATGAGATCAATTACAACAAAGGCAAAGATAATGTGGTTGTGGATGCACTTTCCTAAAAATATTAAGATGAAGGGTCCCTTTTTTCTCTCTCCTTCATTCTACTAGATTGCCTCCAAGCCATTTGTCAGGAATGGCTACATGATCCCAAAATTTCACATCTGATACAACAATTATAGTCCAATTATCCATTTTCCCCAGGGTACTCTTGGATCCATGATGAGCTTCGATACAAAGGCATTTTCTCTTTAAGTAAACAGTCAAAACTTAAATCCACAGTACCTTCTGAGCTTCATGCTACACCCACAATTGGGCACTCTGGGTTTACCAAAACCTATGATAGGGTCAAACATTCCTTTTTTGGGGATGGTATGAAATAGGACGTTTTTAATTTTGTAGCTGAATGTGATGTGTGTCAATGCAAAAGGAGAGAAACAGTCAAATATCCTGGCACACTACAACCGCTTTCGATTCCACCTACTATTTGGCAGGATATCTCTATGGATTTTATTGTAGGCTTACCTAAATCGGGCAGTAAATCAGTCATCATTGTGGTAGTTTATCTCCTTTCCAAGTATGCTAATTTATGTTCTCTTCAACACTTGTTTACAACATCCACTGTGCCTCAACTTTTCATGGATTAGGTCTTCAAGAATCATGGCATGCTACATTCTATTATTTTTTATCACAACCCAACTTTCACCAGCAATTTTTGGCAAGAACTATTCAAGCTAAAAGGCACCCAACTGCATCTAAAAACAACTTATCATCCCCAGATTGATGGTCAAACTGAAGTTGTCAATAAGTTTTTGGAAACATATTTGAGGTGTTTTTCATCGGAAAAGAAAAATAAGTGGGCTCAATGGTTACCACTAGATGAATGGTGGTACAACGCTTCATACCATACAACTACCCACATGACTCATTTTGAAGCAGTATATGGAAAAAATCCACCTTCGGTTCTCTCATATTTACCAGGTGTCTCGAAGGTCCATGCAGTTGACCAAATAGTTATAGTTCGAGAGGCTATTCTCCATACACTCAAAGATAATTTGGTCATGGACCAGAATCGTGTGAAGAAACAAACATATCAAGGTCGCTTTGAATGTCAATTTGTATAATAGGATCAGGTCTTTCTTCATCTACAACCTTACAAGAAAAATTCCCTCAAGGTTTACCATTGTCAGAAACTGGCACCCAAATTTCATGGTCTATATACAGTTCTCAATCATGTGGGATAGGTGGCCTATCAATTATCTTTTCCCAGTCATTCTAAGCTACATATTGTTTTTCATGTTTCATGCTTAAAGAAGGTGATTGGAACTAAGTTCCAAACTCAAACCAACCTTCCCAAGTTGGACGAATAAGGCTCCATTTGGTTACAACCACGAGCAGTTTTGGACCAGCGTGAGCGTCGCTTGCATTAGTGAACCATCAAGGAAGTGTTAGTCCAGTGGAAAGATACAACCCCAACAGATGCCACTTGGGAACCATCTACCATTCTACAACAATTTCCACATCTCGAGCCTTGAGGACATGGTTTTTTTTAAGGTTTATGACATGTTAGGGATCTAACCCCTCATGCAGGTAGAATAATATATTCTGATGTAATAAAGGTCATATAACACACCCACGATGGGGCATAAAAAATTTCGCTTTTCTTAATCGACAGATTCTCCATCTATGGTTTCTAACTTGGAAAGTTGGGGAACCAGCTTGACCTCTTGGTCAAGGATCTCCAATTCTAGAGACAAACGAATATTTGAGACCTTGATGGTCTCATTTTGTAATTAGACACAGACCCTTTCGGTTTCCTGGTGTGGGTCTAAATGTACCCTCGACCCTCCTCTTCGCACCTGTGAAATCTCAGAGTCTGGGCGCTAGCTCCTTTTTTGATAAGCGCCTTTCTTGATATGACCTTGGGAGATAACCTTACATAACCATGTTATTGTGGGAATGACCAAGAGTGGTTTGAAACCAAACTACTTTTTTCCCCGCAATTTATCTCGAGCCTCCATGTGTCCTTTCTCCAAAACCATGGTCTGGACTACAGCATGCCCTCAACATTTTAAATTCCATGCACCTTCGATCGCCACATTGCAACGAGACCTTTGATCTCATGATATTGATGGTACTCCTAAACTGATGGCTCATATCAGACACTTTTTTAAATCAACGGATGTGATTTTCTTTGGGACTTCGACATTCAAAGTTTTCAACTCTCAAACCTTGTTTTCTCTACAGTGGCTATCTCCCGGAGTGGAAGTTCTACTGACACCTGTACCTCTCAATTGGGCGGTTCACATGAACTCAAAATCTCCAGCCTTCAGGAGTTCTTGTTAAATACCCTCTCTTTCTTCCGGAGTGATTTCTCCTGAAGTGACATATTGCTTGCCACGTGTCCTCTCAAAATCAACGGCCCTGGTCCTCTTCGGGAATTCGACACTTTTCAACCAAGATGAGATCTATGGCCTTCAAATCCCTTCGTGATCAATGGTTGAGATTATTCTTCTGAACTTCGGTGCTTTCAAAATCTTCTCCTTTGCATTCTCCCTGCGTTCCTCCACCCAGAATTCGTGATCTTTCGCCATGTGCCCTTCTGGATCTACGGTCTAGATTCACTTCGGGTCTCCGTCCCTCCGGGGTTCGGTAGTTTCAAATATCAACTGAAAATCTCGAAGTGTTTTTCCATAAATATTTGGTATAATGACACATGTCGCATGTCGGCCAATGGATAGGATGGAATTTGGCCCTTCGTCTCTTTGTCCTTTAGAAGTTTCAAACTTCTACACTCTCATTTCTTCCAAAGTGCATTCACCCAAAGATTTTGATCTATCGACATGTACCCCTCCTGGCGATCAACGTCTAGGACCTACTTAGGCTCTTTACCCAAAGTCCACAGACTTACACCACCTGTCCTCTGGATCTAACGACTAACATTTACTTTGGGTCTTTGAAGTTCTCAAACCTCAACTTTCTCCTTCCTTTGAAGTGCTTGGATTTCTGCCACGTGTCCCTCTAAATCAGACGACTGAAATCCACTTCATATTTATGGGGTTTGGAAATATCAACTCTAAACATTTTCTCCCTCCTAAAGCTCACGATATGTCACCATGTATCTCTCTGGATCTGATGATCTAGATTCACTCTAGACTTCAGGTTTCGAGAGTTTCAACTCTCAACTGAAACCTTCAAAGTGATTTTTCTCGAAGTCTTGGATATGTGGACATGTACCTCCCTTGATGGCCAAAGGTTAGGATTTATGGTGCATACCACCTTCTCTCCTAAGGGATACATGAACTCCTGTTCAGGATCATCGACTATGGAGTCGATTGAGTCTCTAAAACCCCACTGGTATCATTTTGTGTTAAACGTAGGTCCTCTCGGCTCCTTTTACAGGCTTCTCAACACCCACGACCTTCCCTTTCACACTCTGCAAAAATCTCATAGTATTGGGCGTTAGCACCTTTTCTCTCAGCCCCTCCTCTTATGTGACCTTGGGTGATGACCACAATATTGTGGGCACGACCATAAGAGGTTTGGAGTTAAACAAATTTTGGGCTCACAATGTCCCTTGGTTCTCCATGTGTCTTCCCGGTGAAACCACGATAAGGATTGTGGCCCGCCCTCGACTTTTTAAAGTATGTGAAACTCTTGTCCCCGCAATGCGAGATGATTGTCGATCTCATGATATTGATGGTGCTTTCAAACATACTACTGATATCTATTCCTCAGAATCAATGGTTCAGACTTATTCCTCCCAGATCGACAATTGTTGTCGAATCGAAATTCTGGGCTCCAAAATTCTCAAGTTTCAAACCTTGTTTTCCTTTATAGATAAATCTTCCTAAGAAGATGATCTGCTGAAACCTATCCCCTTGAATCAAGGGATATGATCTCTACAGTTCTCCAAACTTTGGAGTTTTTAAATCTCAAACCTTGCCTCCTTCCCTACTTCAATCTTCCGGAGCGGGTGATATAAAGACACATGTACTCAAAATCAAGTATCCATCTTCTACCTTGGGTGTTTGACCTTTCAACATAGATCAATGGTCCTGATACCCTCCCCTTGATCGACAGTCAATATCTCCTCTAGGTTCTGGACTTCAGAGATTTCAAATCTCAAACTTCACCCATTCCACAACACTTTTATCCAAAGGTTGTGATTGAATGACTCGTGTCCCCTCCTGGATCAACGGATGAGGATTACTTCAGGTCTATACCTGGAGTACATGGATTCATGCCACACCTCCCCTGAATTTGACGGCTATATATTGCTTCGGGACTTTACCCAGAGCTCACAAATCTGTTGACAAGTGTCCTCCGACAGATCGACTTCTCTCGGATCTCCAACACTCTGTGCTTTAGGAATATCAAGTTTCAAACTTGATTCCTCCTAGGCTCGAGATATTTGATGGTTCATATTATCCTTGGAAATCCAATGCCATACATTCACCTTGGATGATCTGACAGCTCATCCTGCTTCATATGATCAGACGATGAAGATTTGACTTCATAAATCTGGGACTCTGGACTTCGGAAGTTTCAATTCTCAAATCTTTTTGGGTTCTCTCCCCTGTGTATATGAAGCGTTAAATCTCGCGTACCTTGTCTTCAATTAGACAATTTTTTTTCCTTATGCTGTGATCCAATGATAGACATCTCTCCTCCTCCTAAACTTCTGATTTCTCTGACTTAGAAGAATTTCTAAATGTTCAAAGGTTTCAAACCTTTTCTCCTCCGACTAATTCGACTCTTGGATATCGTTAACACTTATGAAAATTGTTATTCATCCTGAGCTTGTTCCGGTTAATAATTCAACTTCCCATGCACTCCTTGCATTCTAGGGACTTTGATAACTCATATCTGAAGGATTTATCGAAGATAAATTCCTCTCACCCTCCTCATGTTCTCCTTTTGTTGGTTCTTCGCCTTCTTACAAAGTCCCTTTGATGCTTAGTCGAACCTCGAATCTGTGCACTCCTTGCACCAGATCTTTACATAGGATTTGAATTCTTGTAGATGACTGTGCATGCCTTTCACTAGTCTCTTTTCACTCCTTGCAAAGGGAAGTTTTGGGTTATCTCCTCTGAGCTTGGGAATCGAAATAGGACCTGAAAACGCACTCCTTGCATTCTGTGTGCACACCTTGCACCACTTGACAGAAGAGAGACAATTGAAAATTATCCTAACATTCATAGTTCCATCTACTCATAAAGAAAATTCATTCATTTATTCATGAAAACAAATAACAGAGAATTGGAAGCAATGTCCACACCATGCATTGGTCATTTTTCCTCTGTTATATTCAAACGCAAAAATGGATACAAATATATCAAACAAAAACTGAAAACTTGGAAATCTCCTACTAACTTGTAGCTAGCCTCATTTGGGCGTACATAACCTCTATTTATCTCAAAGGGTTCTTAGGGTTCCCCCCCAACTACTTAGCTACTCCAAAACCTAACCTAATTATTATCTTAGACCAGTCGCATTCACGAGAAGGAGTGGAAACTCCCACTTCGCTCACAATTGTTCAAGTGTGCTTCAAATATTTTTTCAGTGTTGAGTTCAGGTGTGCTAATTGCTGGGCTCATACATGCTTTAGAATATTCATTGAGGCTTCCAGCATTGATATTCTGGAAATATTCCCATGCACTGAGTGCCTGTCCCACATTCTTTCCAACGATGCTCCTGCATGATACTCCTCTTGACGAAAATTCATGGACTCCTATCCATGAGATCCTGCACCGACTTTCGATGCTTCTGGATAGCAGCTTCATTTTCCCAACTGGAATATTCTATTGGGTGTCTCTTCCACTTGACCAGATATTCAAAATAGTTCTTTCTTCTGGTCTTCTTGCCAATCCTCTGATCAACAATCTTCTCCATCTGTGGTTTTTTTTTCTATAGGTAATTGTTTCTCCCACTGGACCTTCTCTTGATATTCTGATCCCTCTGTGTCATCTTTCCTATAAGGATACATGTCTAAAACATTTAATATGGGGGATATGGCCACATCATCTGGCAACTCAATCTCATAGGACTTTGCATCAAACTTCCTCAAAATCTTACATGGTCCTATCTTCTTCATTTTTAACTTGTTATATGTTCCCCTAGAGAACCTTTCTTTCCTGATATGTTCCAAAACTTGATCTCCTACTTTAAATTGAAGTTCTTTGTGGTGTTGATCAGCTCATGCTTGTACTCCTAGTTAGAACTTTGCAACTATCCTCTGATCTGGCTATGGAGCTTCTGCATTTCTGCAGCAAAATCTTCTACTACAGCGCTCCTGATCTCACTATGTTCCAAGTCTCTCAACTCAAACACTCCCCTGGGTTTCATTCCATACAATATTTGGAATGGGCTCTTTCTAGTGCTCCTGCTTGGTGAGTCGTTGTATGAAAATTATGCTTGTGGCAGAAGTTGATCCCATTGATTATGGTGATCAATAACCAAACTCCTAAATAAATTTCCCAAACATCTGTTTACCACCTCAGTCTTCCCATCTGTCTGAGATTGATAAGTTGATATGAAGGAAAAATATGTCCCCAACTCCTTCCACAATGTTCTCCAAAAGTGACCAACAAATTTTTTCCTCTGTCCGAGACAATGCTTCTTGGTAGGCTGTGAAGTCTTACAACTTCCTTGAAAAATAGATTAGAAACATGTGTTGCATCACTGGTCTTCTGGCATGGGATAAAGTGTGCCATATTTGAAAATCTATCCACTACCACAAATATGGAATCAAATCCTTTTGCGTTCTTGGAAGTCCCAACACAAAATTCATGCTTATACAATCCAATGTTTTGTCTTTTTCCTTTTGCATGTTGGCAGATTCTACATCTGTTCACAAACTTTATCACTTCTATTCTCATACCTAGACAGTAGTATGAACTGCTCAACTGTGCAAATGTTTTATTGTGGCTGAAATGTCCAACCAATCCTCCACTATGATTTTCCTTTAAAAGGTTATCCCGCATTTAGAATTTTGGTATGCACAACTGATTTCCCTTGAATATCAATCCCTCTTGAATCATATACTATGTCCACTAGCTTCTATCTCTCAACACAGGATTTGCACATGCTTCATATCCTTCCTTTAAATGTGTATCATCACCATATATGTCCTTAAGGTGTTCAAACCCCAAGGTCTTCACCTGAAATTCTTGCAGAATTAAACATCTCTGGCTTAATGCATCAACAACTTTGTTATCATTCCCAACAATATGTTTTATGACAAAAGTAAAATTCTGCATAAACGGAACCCATTTTGCATGCCTTTGATTCATTTTTTCCTGTCTGGTTATGAATTGTAAAGCATGGTTATCGCTATATAAGACAAATTCCTGTGGGACAAGGTAATGTCTCCACTTCTTCAAGGCTTGAATTATGGCATAAAACTCCTTTTCATATGTGGAGTATGTTCTCTTGGTATCATTCAACTTTCCACTGAAATAGGCAACAGGTCTATTATCCTGGCTCAAAATTGCTCCAATTTCAATTCCACTTGCATCACATCTCACCTGAAATGTATTTTCAAAATTCAGCAAGACCAGAATTGGTCATTCTATTATTTTCTCCTTCAGTATATTGAAGCTCCTCTTAGCTTCCTCTGACCATTTAAAATACTTACGCTTCTTCTTCACTGTATCCATCATTGGCGCACAAATTCCATTGAAGTATCTGATGAACTTCCTATAGAAGCTTGCTAATCCATTGAAGCTCCTTACCTCAAACATACTCTTCGGTGACAACCATTCTTTGATTTCTTTCACCTTCTCTGGATCCATCTTCAATTCATTAGAAGAGATAAAAAAAACCCAAGTAAATGAGCTATGTCTTCTTAAAAGAGGACTTCTTAATATTTATCAACAACTTCTCCTGCTGTAGTCTGCTCATCACTAGTGTTAGGTGCCTCAAATGCTCCTCTTTAGTCCTACTAAAGATCAATATATCATCCAGATATACAACCACAAACTTGCCAATTAAATCTTTCAGTATCTCATTCATTAGCCTCATAAAAGTACTTGGGGCATTTGTTAAGCCAAATGGAATAACAAGCCACTCATACAAACCTTCATTTGTCTTAAAGGTTGTCTTCCACTCATCACCTTCTCTCATTCTAATTTTGTGATATCCTCTTTTCAAATCTATCTTAGAAAATAAATTTTCTCCACTTAAAATGTCCATTAAATCATCCATTCTTGGTAAAGGAAATGTATACCTGATGGTGATATTGTTAATGTCCCTTGAGTCTATACACATTCTCCATCCTCCATCCTTCTTTGGACTCAACACAATTGGTACTGCGCATGGACTCAAGATCTTTTTGACCAAACCCTTGTCTAAAAGTTCCTGGACTTGGTTCTTCACTTCCTCATTCTCTCGAGGTGTCAATCTGTATGCTACTTTGTTTGGCAGACTTCCTCCTGGTATCAAGTCAATATGGTGGTTGATACCTCTTTAGGCAGTTCATCCACCACTATGTCAGCAAAATTATCCAACAATTCCTGAACTTCTTCAAGAAAATCATCCATTGAAGTACTTGTAAGGATAACTCTAGGTTTCCTCACCACAATAAACTGCATCTCCTGTTCTTTCTTGACTTCTTTCAGAAGTTCCTTCCCAATCATGAGAAGTATGCTCATTCTAGCTTCCTCTTTCACTTTCTTCTCCTCTATTAGCAGCAACATGTGTGTTCTACCATTCTTCTTCAAGGTGTATGTATTCTTCCTCCCATCATGAATGACATTCTTGTCAATCTGCCATGGTCTTCCCAACCAAATATGGCATACATCCATGGGAATTACATCACATAGAATTTTATCTCTATATCCTCCTATCTTAAATTCGACCAAGAATTGTTTAGTAATCATTACCTCGTGTTCTTTCTAAAACCATGAGACTTTGTATGATTTTGGATGTGCAATTATCTCCATCTCCAATTTCTCCACCATCTCTGTGGATACTAAGTTGTTAGTGCTGCCACTATCAATTATCACCTTGCATACTCTATCTTTAGTCTTGCAAGTTGTCCTGAAGAGACTATTCCTCCTCACTAACCTTTCAACTTATGCCTCTGGTTTTAAGAGAACCTTCCTCAACATCAAGGGTCTTCCATCCTCTTCTCCTTCTGATTCAACATTCCCTCTTTGTCCTTCTGAAATTTGAGCTTCACCTCCTCCTTTCTTTTTCTCGGGACATTCCCAAGAAATGTTCCATGTCTTTCCACAGGAATAGCATCTTACTTCTCCTCCTCCTCTTCTTCCTCTTCCTCAAGAAGAACTTCTTCCACCACCCTATCTTCCTCAGGAACTTCCTCCTCTTTTCGAGTGACTGTGTGGTTTTTCAGCCTCATCCTTTGACTAATGTGCCTTGTCATGGGTAACTCCCTTACCTCTAATTCGGGCTGGGATTTTACCTCTTCCTTGTTGGCTTTGTTTTCTGGAAAACTTCTCCTCTTCCTTCAGTGCAAACTGATAAGCATCCTCCACTATCTTTACCAACATCATGCTGAGCTCATCCTCGATTTAATATCTCAAGCCATTCATATATCTGGAAACTTTTTCTTCATCTCTCTCACTTTGTCCAGTTCTAATGTCTAGCCTATAGAACTCCTCTATGTAATCCTTAACTGTCATCCATTTCTGTCTCAGGTTCTTCATATTCCTAAACAAATTAATCTGATAATCCTTGGGCATGAACTTAGCCATCAACTTGGCTTCCATTCTGTCCCAATTATTTATCTTCTTCTTGTCTTTGCTTCTCCTTTCAGCCTGCAGTTCATCTCACCACAATGTTGCATGTCCTTTTAGCCTGGTGACAACCTGTTTCACCCTTTTCCCTTCATCGAACTCTTCATATTCGAAATGTTTGTCCATGGATCTCACCCAATCTAACATCTCTTCAGCATATAAATTTCCTTCGTACATTGGGACCTCTTTCTTGGCTCTGCCTCCCAATATAGAAACTTCTCTCAATAAGCGTTCTTCGGCAACATCCTTTCCTGTAGCTTCTTTGGCTTCTACTTCTTCTCTCTTAGCATCGTTGATATCTCCATCATTAAGTTCTCTCCTTGCGCTGCTTCCATCACCTCTAATCTTGCATGAAGTTCTTACATCTCCTTTTCTACAGCTCGATTGGATAAAGGTGGTTTGACTCGTCTCCTTGGTGGCATTGTGTTGACTATCTGTCACACATAGAGTAAAACTTTGAGTTCTTCTGTCTGCTCTCCTTTCCTTCTATCTACAATAAAAAATTTAGCTCTGGTACCAATTGGTGAAGACCCCCTTCTCTCCTAAGGGCTGTGTGACCTCTCGGTTAGTATCTTCGATTTTGGAGTCGATTGACTCTATGAAAACCCACTAAGCTCGTTTTGTGTTAAACACAATTCCTGTTGGCTCCCTGCGCAGGCTACTCACCACCCGCGATATTCCCTTTCATGCTCTATGAAAATCTCAGAGTATTGGGCGTTAGCACCTTTTCTCTTCACCCCTCCTCCGATGTGACCTTGGGAAATGACCACACGATTTCAGGCATGGCCACAAGTGGTTTGGATTCAAACAAATTTTGCACTCGCAATGTCCCTTGGGCCTCCACGTGTCTTCCCGGTGAAACCATGGTAAGGATTGCGGACCGCCCTCGAATTTTTAAATTCTTCACAACTCCTTTCCCCACAATGCGAGATGACCGAGATCTATTCCTAGGAATCAATGGTTTGGACTTATTCCTCCCAGATCGACGATTGTGGTCGAATCATAATTTTGGGCTCCAGAATTCTCAAGTTTCAAACCTTGTTTTCCTTTACAGGGAAATCTTCCGGAGTGGAAGATCTATTGACACATGTCCCTTAGAATAGAAGATTGTGATCTATGCGGTTCTTTGGACTTCGAGGTTTTGAAATATCAAACCTTGCCTCCTTTCATACTTCAATCATCTAGAGCGGGTGATCTAAAGACACCTTTCCTCACAATCAACGATCCAACTTCTACCTTGGGTGTTTGACCTTTCAACCCAAATCAATGGTCCTAATATCCTCCCCTCGATAAATGGTCGACATCTCCTTCGGGTTTCAGACTTCGGAGATTTCAAATATGAAACTTCACCCTTTCCCCAATGATTTTATCCGACGGCTGTGATTGAATGACACGTGTCCCCTCTTGGATCAACGACTAAGGATTACTTTAGGTATATACCTGGAGTACACAAATTCACACCATACCTCCCCTAAATATAACAACTAGAGATCAGTTCGAGACTTTACCTGAAGCTCACAGATCTGCTAATAAGTTTCCTCCAACAGATCGATGAATCTTGGCTCTCCGACACTCTTCCCTTCAGGAATCTCAAGTTTCAAAATTGATTCCTCCTGGGCTTGCGATATCTGATGGCTCAGATTCTCCTTAGAAATCCAATGTCGGACGTTCACCTCAGGTGATCTAATGACTCAGCCTATTTAGGATGATCGGATGACATAGATTTCACTTCGGAAATCTGATACTTAGGACTTCAGAAGTTTCAAGTCTCAAATCTTGGTGGGTTTTGTCCCCTATGTATACAAAGCATTCAAGCTCATATACCTTGTCTTCAATCAGATGGTTGTTGGTCCTTACACTGTGATCCAATGGCTAACGTCACTCCTCCTCCTGAACTTTTAATTTCTCTAACTTAGTAGACTTTCTAAGTGTTCAAATGTTTTGAATCTTTGCTCCTCTGATGAATTTGACTCTTGGATATCGTTACAACTTATGAAAAGTGTTATTCCTCATGAGCTTGGTCTTGTGAAGAATTTGACTTCTCGTGCACTCATTTTGTTCGAGGGATTTCGATAACTCAAATCCGAAGGATTTCTTGAAGAGAAATTATTCTTGCCCTCCTGGCGTTCTCCTTTTGTTGGTTCTTTGACTTCTTGCAAAGTCCCTTCAACACTTAGTCGAACCTAGGATCTATGAACTCCTTGCACCAAATATTTACGCAAGGTTTGAATTATTGCAGACGATTGTGCATGCCTTGCACCAGTCTCTTTACACTCCTTTCAAAGGGAAGTTTCAGGTTATCTCTTCTGAGCTTCAGAACCAAAACAGATCCCCTCAACACACTCCTTCCATTCTGTGTGCACACCTTGCACCACTCGACAGAAGAGAGACAATTGAAGCTTATCCTAACATTCATAGTTTTGTCTACTCATAATGAAAATTCATTCATTCATTCATGAAAAAACAATAACAGAGAATTGCAAGAAATGTCTAGACCATGCATTGGGTCAATTTTCCTTTGTTATATTCCAAAGCGAAAATGACTACAACTATATCAAAACAAAAATTAAAACTCAGAAATCTTCTACTAACTTGCAGCTAGCCTCATTTGGGCATACATAACCTCTATTTATCTCAGAGGGTTCTTAGGGTTCCCCCCCGACTACTTGGATACTCCAAAACCTAACCTAACGACTATCTTAGACCAGTCGCATTCCAGAGCAGGAGTGGAAACTCCCACTTCACTCGCAATCGTTCAAGCGTGCTTCAAAGATTTTTCTGGCGCTGAGTTTAGGCATACTAATATCTGGGCTCAGACGTGATTCAGAATATTCGTTGAGGCTTCCAGTGTTGAGATTCTATAAATATTCCCATGCGATGAGTACCTGCCCCATGTGCTTGCCAATGATGCTCCTGCATCAGTTTACTTTGGCGATTTCAAACTCTCCTTGACCACAATCTCTCGCTCAGGGGTTGTGGATCTTGCACCACCTGTCCTTCTTGGCGATGAATGGTACCAACTCATTTTGGGACTTCGGGACTTTGGCCAGTCAATCCTCCTATGAACACAAAGGTTAACACTCGTGCACTTTACCTTATATTGGACAACTATTGTCCCCTTGTGTTCAGATCCGACAGTTAGGATATGTTCCTTCTCAACGCTTCTCCTCTGTTTCCCTAAACGTTGATCTAATTGTCAAGGATTCTCCCCACAACCGATATGACGGTTGTTTTTTCTCCTCCTCTTGATATTTTAACTTCTTCCGACTTGGAAGAGTTTTGTAGATATTCAAAGGCCTTAGCCTTCATATCTCTTATGAGCCCGACTATCTTGGGTCTCACCTTTACTCTTGAAAATGTTATCTCTTCTACGATTTTTTATTCTCTCAAATCGATGATACTGAAGGACTTCGTTACTCTGTGGATTTCCTAAGGGGCTCATGACCATCCATATTGAAATGGTTCAAGGTCCGATGGTCATGATCCAACCAATACTACGGTGTCTGTCAATCGATGGTTCATAG
The DNA here is from genome assembly GCA_009831015.1 of Picea engelmannii. NCBI lineage: Eukaryota > Viridiplantae > Streptophyta > Pinopsida > Pinales > Pinaceae > Picea > Picea engelmannii. The sequence continues at coordinate 138,992 of ML794415.1, read as the reverse complement.
TCATTACGGGGCCCAACCTCGGAAATTTGGGAAGTGCATGCTTGACTCTAGTCTAATCCTAGTTGTTGATCTTCCATTCCCAATGATATCAATGACATGGGTTAATTATGGGCCGTGAACTAGCAGTTCCACTATGTTCACCTTCGCACTCTACAATGATTCCCAACCGTCGATTAAATCAAGGGGATGGTGTTTCATTCGGTAACTCCAGTGAGTATTTGAGTCGATCTGATGACCAAGATGGCCTCTCCTCCCATTAAATGACTCGCATCCATCTCCGTTGTCAGATTGTTAATTCATCGGTAGTTCAAGTAACCTGACTATCATCTACTTCCTAGATTTGACGGTCAGGATGTTTCCCGGGCATCCTCAGATCTAAGGTTTAGATTTAACTTCGAGACTTTGGAACTTCAGGGATTTTTCCTCCCTTATGATGAACTTGTTCAATTCGCTGAGCTCGCGAAGTCGGGATCACTCCAAGGGTTAACTCCCGTTCTCTTTCCCATATTCAACGGTCACAACGGACTGTGGCTTCTTCCGAACTGATTTCTTCCATTCGTCTTCCCAAAAAAATGAACCATTCCCTTCGATACTTTGAGCTCACTACTATGCCTGAGCTTTTTTATCTCTGAAAGGATTAAGATCGTTTTGCTCTTTCTCCTGAACTTAACGTTTAGAAGGTTTTTCTGCACACCCCTTACACTCCTTTATCAATTTTAGAACTTGAGGAGTTCTCAGTCTCTGCCCGTTCTATAGAGATTCTGTGCATATCTGCACTACCTCTCCTGAGATTAACAAACACTGTCATCCCAGAGACTTAGGGTAACTGTGCCCAAGGTCAACGAACTCACAGTCCTCTTATTTTAACTTAAGCCACCACATGGCTCGGGAATTTACGTGTACAAATAATAAATTTCAATACTTGCTTAAATACACAATATAAACAAGAATAAAGAGATACAGTATAACCATTAGTCAAACATACACATCCCTGGGTCATTCACAGCATATCCCATTTCATTACATAATTACAGCTCAATTTCACAGGGTATGAGAATAATTATCTATTACAAGTTGCATCCAACTAACTGACTGTGGGTGTGTGCCTTTCCACCCAACCATAGGATCAAAGGCATTCATTCTTAGCACTCTGGCCACCCCCATGCCAAGCCATGATATCACTAGGGAGTTTACGACATCTCTCATAGAGACTCTCTCTGTCGCAGTGACCCTGCAAGGTTTATCATATGCTTCCTTAGCATCAAGTTCATGCTCGGTCCCTCAGGTCGTGTTCTTTGCACTTCCTTTCAGTTCGTGCATCTCCCTTATGATATTGCACTCTCCTCACATCTCTTTCCGTGTCTCTGTATGTATCTTACCTTATCTCCTCTGGAAGGTTTATGACCTGCCCTATTCCTTCTATCAAAAGGAATCTCGGGTTTGCAGGTCTCTGTGGTACTTCGAACTCACATCATGAAGCTAGACCATGCTTCCATTCATGGGGGTGGTTGATAATTCAACCACTGGTCCTTTCTTCATTAACTGATTTATTTCCTCTAGAGATATCATGGCTTGTACTTCAAGGCTTCACCCCCCAATAGTCAGTTATGGGTAGTTTAACAATAATACAGTTACATTATCCACATGCCTTGGCGTGGTACTACTATTTTATGATTAATTACAATATGGGGGAAACATGGTGTTACAATTCCCTCTACCTTAAAGGAACACCGTCCTCGATGTTCTTTCTCAAAAACACCTATCATGCCTTTCTCATTTAGTTGTTTCAGAAATATTGATCCTTCTTTCTCGGTCAGGTCCTTTTTCAAACCCTTAATCTTAGTAACATGCTTTCAATAATTCTTGGACAACAAGCACGTTAATCATAGTCTTATGCGAAAACATTGCATAAAAAAAATTTCTAGGAAAATTTTATAATCTTAGCACAATAATTATTTGCATAGTTTGTGGATCTGTATCCACATGGTTGTTTTGTTATCCAGGCTCATTTTTTTTCCTTGACATACCCATTGGGTGCATTATCCCAATCAATAGTTTACAAGAACTATCAAGGTTTCATCTTCCTTGCGGTCACTCACCCTCCAGGCCCAGGCTCATGCATCCCCTTCTTTGTTATATAGTCCCTCGGGTGATCCATCTTGCCTTGCCAAGGTTTTCTCGCACAAGAAGAACTACCCATCATGTGCACGATCCCAATCAGTAGTTTATAAGAAATATTAAGGTCTCCTCTTCCTTGCCGTCACTCACACTCCAGGCCCAAGCTCAGGAATCCCCTTCTCTGCTATACAAACCCTCAAGTGATCCATCTTGCCTTGCCAAGGTTTTCTCGCATGGAAAGAATTCCATAGACTCTATCGAGTCTTACGGTCAAGGCGTCCCTCAGAATTTCTCTGTCGAGGTGTCCCTACGACTAGTGTTACCTCAACACAACATATTATAGGCTATCATGGCTTATCATGGGGTTCTCGTGGCTTAGCAATAGCCATTTTTCTTTCTTTTACAACTTGACAACCTTCTGTCTTAGCTGACGTTATGGACGAAGGTTACTCTCCTTCTCCTGGCACATAAATAGCTAGGGACAAAGGTTACTCTCCTTCTCCCCACTCAATCATAGATAGGGATGAAGGTTACTCTCCTTCTTCTGAGTCAGTCTCTATTTCATGCAATCAGATTATACTCTTTCTCACAGTTCTCCCTCGAAGCCCGAGAACTCAGTCTCTTGTCTCTGCACTCTTCGCAGATCTTTCCCTTTCACTTGTATCACAGGTATACAAAAATTCATGAGACATCATAAATTTTAAATTCAAAATTTTTCTTGTAAATCTGTCACCCGCACATTTCCAAATTCCACATTCTGTTCTAATATTTGTTTCACACAGTAACCATATTCATAATTATGGGACTTTCCATCCCATAGAGGTTTGTCTAAGTAGGAAATTGGTCTTCCTTATGCTTTACAATGCTGCCATATTCAAGACTCCTTTTCTTCTTGCACTTTGAACTTCAATCAACCAAACAAATTGTTAGTTTCTCATGCTCATTTATTTTTATTGCACCTTTATAATTCCATCACAACCAATTTCAGAATTGTGCATACTATCAATCAAATTCACTTTCTCAAAAAGGAAATACCATTCCTTGTAGTTTGGCTCAGTAGGAAATTGGTCTTCCTTATGGGCTTACAATACTACCATATCCGAGACCCATTTCCTCCTACAATTTCAACATTCCTCAACCAAACAAATTGTTATTTTTCATGCACATTACCTTTTTAAAGTAAATCATACTAACAGTCCAAGTCATTTTCATCTATTCAAGGATACGAAGAAAAAGGACACATCATCCCTTACCTATGCATCATTTCATCCTACCAAATTTTTCAGAATGTAATTCAGATATAAATTGACTTTAGTGAATGTGCCAACATTTGTGGCCACATTCATACCCAATGCACCCTTGCATTGATTTTTAAGTTTCCCACACTTTACGACACATACTTTTCCATGGTGCTTTGGAGGTTAGCCAAGATTTTCACCATATGTCTTATTCATTCTCATAGTCATCCTCTGATTGAGGTTGTTCATTATTGGTAACTGTCTTTCTCAACAATTCCAATCTATTTCTCTCTACACATGACATACATCATAAACACATTAGTTGCCATGTAAATTAAAAATGCAAGTATCGTAGAATTTAAATTAATAAAAAAAATTCAGACATGTCTTAGCATATATGTATGCACTTCATCACATTATCCTTAATGTTTTGATGAGTGTAACACAACAATTCTCAATTGTTTCTATAGTAATACAACCATCATCACTATGGTGTCAAAACATTTGCTTTCATCAGTGTACTAGCTTTCTTATCCGAGAGAAAAAAATAATACACAACAAGAAAAGAATTGAGGGCTCTCCCCTTCTTCAAATTATTTATACATCACCTGGGACTCTTTAGCTAAACTGAGTTATTTCTAAGGCCTCATTGTCTTTTATCTGCTTTTGCAATTTACTCCCTGTTGGAAGCTTCTTGCTATTTTCCTTAAGCAGCCTTGGTTAGGCCTCACCCTAACCTTTTTTGAATACAACAACATGCTTTAATAGAAATTCTTTTTGTTCATAATGGATCATGAACCTATGCATCCTACACATTACCATTTAGTTATCAGAATGGTCAATATTCATTTATTAGTATTCTATTCATTACATGATGCACTTTTTTTTTTCAAAATGTAATCTAGGATTCTGGTATATATATATATATATATATATATATATATATATATATAATCTTTTGGCTCATTGATTAATTCTCATCAGTAATTAAGGTTGTGACTTTGTTTTCTTGACAAATTCTTCACACAGTTCCTCCACAGGGAACTCCTTCAACATGCAACTTCCTTATTGCATATCCATCACTATTTGTGATGGCCTCAACCTTGAGTTAGCTTAGGGAGTTTACCAAATATCCCATAAGGAATATAAACATGCATATTTTTCATGTACCCAAATTATGTATCCATACATATTCTGGTTTTGTTAACTTACATCCATGATGTACTTAACCATATTCATGATCCTAAACCTACTTGTAGTGGTCATAGGTATGTTTCACAACCCACCTACATATCTAATTTTAAGATCAGTCAACTCAGGATTGTTCACAATCCTTCTCATGTGATTCTCAAAGGCATAATCATTTGCCTCTTATTATGACATGATGCAGGAGAATCACCTTCAAAGTCAAAAAACAAGCGTGAAGGAAAAGGAACGACATCTTAGAAAATGACAAAATTTCAAATCGAAAATTAACTCAGAATTAAATCGAGTTGTTGAGACATTTTGTAAACAATATTTTAAATATGTAATTTGTTTGTAAAGTCTTACAGACTGTAAGAGATTGTAGATATGGAGTGTTGAATTTTATCTGGCAATAACTGGTAGTTATTGTAATAGGACAAAGTAGGTAACAACTTTGAATTGATAGGATAGATTTCAGACAAGACGAGAGATCTCGTGGAGCCAATCCTTAGATAGTTTTTTCATTGTTGTATTGTAACAAATAGATAGAAAAGAGAGAATGAGATAGAGATTAGAGAGATTAGTAGAACATAGTACAATAAAAGAAGAACTATGTAAATTTGTTTTCATGAATGAAAAGAATAGACAGAATTGTCCCAAGTCCTTGGACTATGTTCATTTGATGTATGATTGAATGGCTGTGATATTCTGTGTGTTTGGTTATTTTAATTTTCGTTCATATATGATTGTTTGAGATATTGATTGTATGAGTTCGTGACGAAACTGGATGAGTTTCAATTGTTTATCTTCTAACACTTGTATGAAAGGTGGGCATATCGAACATAAGGAGTGTGTCGACTAAGTCTCGGAGTGGATCTGAGAAGTTCAGAGAGAACAAGAGAAACTTAGACCAGGTGCAAGGTGTGCACAGCGTCAAGGAGTGACGAAGCTTTGAAGAACCAACTAAGAGGAATGCCAGGTGAGCGAGAAGAATTTATTTCCAATAAATCCTTTGTTTTGAGTTATCAAAATCCGAAGAACACAAGGTGTTCATGGGAGATCATAATCCTTTTAAGGAACGAAGCTCAGAAGAGATAACACTTTTTTCCGAGTGTTGATGATATCCTAGAGTCAGACTTGTAGAAAGTACAAAGGTTCAAAACCTTTGAAGATGATAAATCTTCCAAGTGGGGAGATATCAGAAGCTTGAGAGGAGGAGCGACCATGATCATTGGATCGTAGTGAAGAGGATCGATAGGCATCGGATCATAGGAAGGTGCAAGAGCCTTAGCACTTAGTAGCACATAGGAGGGAGAACCTATTAAGGTTTGAGACTCGAATTTTCTGAAGTCTGAAGAGACAGAAACCTGAAGTAGGATCTCAGTCATCCAATCATAGGAGTATATATGAGCCATCAAATTGTTTAGGGAAAAGGCCAAGCATCAATTTGTCAGAGAGGATCTATATCATCAGATACTATGAAGTCTGGGAGGAAGCAATTTTGAAACTTGAAACACCCGAAGCATGGAGAGTCGAAGGGCTGTAGTGAATATGGATCATTGATCTAGGAGGATATGTGTCAATAGTTCGGAAGATCTAAGGGAAGGTGGGGTTTGAAGCGTTGAAATATCCGAAGCCCGAATACCTGAAGAGACGAGAGTCGTCAATCTGTGAGGATACACTTGGCACCATATCTCAAGCTCCGGGGAAGTTGAAGTGGGTTTTTCAGTTTGAGAATTGAAATCTCCATAGTTTGAACACCTGAAGTAAGATCTGGACCGTGATATCTAAGGGAGACGTGGCATGAATCCATGAACTCCGGGTAAGGTCCCAAAGTGGTTCATAGCCATTGGATCCAGAGGAGATGTGGCACACATCTGTGAGCTCCGGGTAAATACCTGAAGTAATTCTCGATTGTTAGATCAGGAGGACACACGTCAGTGAATTACAGACTCCAGGTAAAATCCATTAGGGAAAAGGAAGTTTGAGATTTGAGATCTTAGAAGTTCGGAGACCTGGATGAGACCTCGATCGTTGATCGAGAAGAGTGTAGTAGGACCATTGATCTGAGTTGAAAGGTCAAACATCCATAGTGGGAGAAGAACCATTGATAGAGCAGGACATGTGTCAGTATATCGTGAACTCCATGGGATTGGAGTACGGAAGGAGTTGGGCTTGAGATTTCAAAATCCCGAAGTTTGGAAGTCTGAAAAGATCAAAACCATTGATCGAAGGAGGGGAATATATAGTACGTAGATTCGAAAGGCACATATATGAACCGTCAATTCAGACGTCATCGTCAATATCACGAGATCGATGATCATGTAGCATTGCCGGAACATGAGTTGTGCAGAGTTTAAAATATTTAGGGTGGGTCGCAATTCAAACAATGGTTTTCTCAGCAGAACATGTGGAATATTGAGGATAATTGTGGGTCAAAAAGTAGTTTAACTCCAAACCTCTTGTGGGTGCGCCCACAATCACATGGTGATAGCACAAGGTCACATCAAGAGAGGGCTTATATGAAAAGGAGCTATCATTCAACACTTTGAGATTTCAAAACAGAGCGAAAGGGAAGGTTGAAGGTTCTATTGGACTTGCACCAACAAGCCGAAAGGGCCTATGTATTGATACAGAAGGAAACCATTAAGGTTTCAGAGAGTCATCATACTCAAGAATCAGAGATCCTTTGGCCGGGAGGTCGCACATCCTTACAGGGAGTAGGGGGGTTGCATTAGGTGGTATCAAAGATGATATTGAATTTGTTTGCAGACAACAGATGAAAGGAGAAAGGAGGTAAGTTGATATCATTTGTGGTATCAAGAATTTGATTTATGTTTGTAGGTGATGTAGTGAAATCATGCCACCCAGAAGGCGTAGAGAGAATGAAGAAATGGAAGAAGAAATGAGGAGACTCTGAATGATACTGGACACCATGTAAATAGTGAAGAGAAGAGCACCAGACACTGGAGATGTCAGCGAAGCTGAGAGTGAAGGGTAAGAGGTCGAAGAAAATGTAGAAGAGGATGCTGCACAAGATCGCTTAATAAAAGATGTTTCAAAAATAGGAGCTAGAGAGAGAATAGAAGTACCAATGTATGAAGGCAATTTAGAAGTTGAAGAATTATTAGATTGGGTATGTGCTATGGAAAAATTCTTTCATTACGAAGATATCGAAGAAGACAAGATGGTGAAGCATGCAGTGACAAGACTGAAAGGTCATGCAACAAGCGCTATGGTGGGATGAACTGCAAGCTGAACACGAGAGAAATGGTAAGCAGAAAATTAAAAACTGGGATAGGATGGTAGCTAAGATGAAAGCCAAATTTATCCCGAAGTATTACCAAATTAATCTTTATAGAGTATTGGATAACTTGAGAGAGAAATGTTTATCAGTGAAGGAGTACACTGAATAATTTTACATACTGAACATCAGAGCTGGACAGAAGGAAAATGAAGATGAAAAGAAAGCCAAATATATCAATGGGTTGAGATATGAAATCCAAGAGGAGATCAACATGATGTCGGTGACTACATTCGAGGATGCTTATCAAGCAGCCTTGAAAGATGAAGAAAAATTGTCTAGGAAAGAAATCCAATGAAGAAGAGGAGGAAACTCAAGAAGAGGTAAGTGAACTATCAGAGAGAAGTTTGAGAAGTAGAAGCATGAAGCTGACAAATGACATAGTCACCATGAGAAAGGTGGAAGTTCTAAAGAAGGACAACATGGAGGAAGAAGCTCTTTTTCTAGAGAAAGAGGACGATGAAGAGTCAGAGGAGGAGTAGTTAGATGCTATACCTGTGGAAAGCAAGGGCAAAAGTCTTGGGAATATCCCGAGAGAAAGAATGAAGGAGGAGGTGAAGAACACGTTGTTGAAGAATAGAAACATGTGGAATCAAAAGAAGCAGAAGGAGGAAGGAACCTCATGATGAGAAAGATTCTTCTTAAACCAGCGAAGGAGATGGAGGAACTAGTTCAACAAACAAGTATGTTCATAATTGCTTGCAAGGAGAAATACAGAGTTTACAAGGTGATCATATACAGTGGGAGCACTGACAATATAGTATCCACAAAGATGGTGGAGAAGATGGAGCTGAAGACAACTACACATACAAACCCATACAAGGTATCGTGGTTGCAGAAAGGACATCAAGTAATGGTAAGTCAACAATTCCAAGTTGAATTTAAAATAGGAGGTTATAGGGATGAAATATTATGTGATG
>ML794415.1:95141-119080 GCA_009831015.1 Picea engelmannii | reverse complement strand
CTAAAAGGTAGATCAACAAAGTGTTTGACGAAATACCTCACTCAGAAAAAGTTTTAAAAAGACACCAAAACAGTGATGATCCTTGCATAATGGCTTGGGATCATTACAAAGGTGCAAGAGCCTTAGAACTTCATAGCACATAAGAGGGAGAACCTATTAAGGTTTGATACTCGAAGTTTCTGAAGTGTGAAGAACCATAAACCCGAAGTATGATTTCAGTCATTCGATCACAGGAGTAGATCTAGTCCATCAGATTATTTAGGGAAAAGACCAAGCACCAAATTGTCAGAGAGGATCTGGACCATAAGATACTGTGAAGTCCGGGAGGAAGCAAGTTTGAAACTTAAAACACCCAAAGCACAGAGAGCCGAAGTGAATATGGATCCTTGATCCAAGAGGATACGTGTCGATAGGTTGGAAGATCCAGAGGAAGGCAGAGGTTGAAGCGTTGAAACATCTGAAGCTTGAATACCCGAAGAGATGAGAGTTGTTGATTTGTGAGGAGACACTTGGCAACAAATCTTGAGCTCCGGGGAAGTTGAAGTGGGGTTTTCAGTTTGAGAATTGAAATCTTTGGAGTGCGAAGACCCGAACACCCGAAGTAAGATCTAGACCATGATATTTAAGGGAGACGTGGCATGAATCCGTGAACTCCGGGTAAGGTCCCAAAGTGGTTCATAGCCATTGGATCCAGAGGAGACGTGGTGCACATCTATGAGCTTTGGGTAAATACCCGAAGTAATCCTCGATCACTAGATTAGAAGGACACACGTCAGTGGATTACAGACTCTGGGTAAAATCCATTGAGGAAAAGTAAGTTTGAGATTTGAGATCTCAGAAGTCTGGAGACCCGGTGGGGACCTCGATCGTCGATCGAGAAGAGTGTTGCAGGACCATTGATCTGAGTTGAAAGGTCAAACATCCATGGTGGGAGAAGAACCATTGATCGAGAAGGACAGGTGTCAACAGATCGTGAAGTCCGGGGTATTGGCGTACCGAAGGAGCTGGGCTTGAGATTTCAAAATCCCAAAATCTGGAACTATGAAGAGATCACATTCGTTGATCAAAGGAGTGGCATATGTACTATGTATATTCGAAAGGCACAGATCTGAATCGTCAATTAAGACGTTATCATCAAGATCGCGAGATGAATGATCCCATAGCATTGTGGGAATATGAGTTGCACGGAGTTTAAAATATTGAGGATGGGACGCAATTCAAACCATGGTTTCATTAGAAGGACACGTGGAAGCTTGAGGATAATTTTTCGTCCAAAAGTAGTTTAACTCCAAACTTCTTGTGGGTGCGCCCACAATTGCATGGTCAGAGCCCAAGGTCATATCAAGAGAGGGATTATCTGAAAAGGAGCTATCACTCAACACTCTGATATTTCGTAGTAGAGAGAAATGAAAGGTCATGGGTTCTATTAGACCTGCACCAATAAGCTGAAAGGGCCTATGTATTGATACATAAGGAAACCATTAAGAATTCAGAGAGTCATCATACTTAAGAATCAGAGATTCTTTGACCGAGAGGTCATGCAACCTTACTGGGAGTAAGGGGGATGCATCATGACAACATAGCATCTTTGCTCATTTACCCTTCTATCTAATTATATTATTATTCCCTAAGGAAAGAGAATACATTCCCCTCACACTATTATTTGGAACAAAAATTTCATGACTCGTCAGAATGGAGTCAGCCATGCATCCATAGTATTCATTTAATCTGGACAAGAGCAATTCTTTCTTTATATTTCACTCATCAGGGAAATCATATGGTTCCTACAACTATACTCTTTCATCATACATGTGCATCAATTTCATGTTTAATATCATCCATACCTAACTGGCATTGATATCAGGCTTCATATTAAGAAGCTTCACAATGCATTAAACCCATTCACTCAAGCATAATTAAACACAACTAAGTATTCATCATGCTATCTTACTGCTTACTACACCTTTTCCATGTCATTCACACACATGGACATATCAGGCTTCTATATCCTTTTCCCAAGGATCTTCCAAGCATCCTTATTATCATGTATACATATTTGTGTATATGTAGGTGCGTTTATTGCACCTTTTTACCTAATGCATTCACTTGATAGTTTAATTTCATAATTAGTGTCCTTTAGTTTGAGATTTTCATCACTTACATGACTAATCTCACAGTCATATCTTGTACTGATGTTGCCTTCTCTCAAGGCAATAAAAAACCTGGGTCACTTTCCTCTTTATTCGACAATGTCTAGCAATAAAACCTTCTTGCCTCAATGTCCATAGGGTTTTACCCATCTCACTTTTCTCTGGTCATGAGGATTTATATACTCCAATTTTAATATAGATAAGTAACTATAACTACCAGGGATCCTACCTGATCCTATCAGATTCCTTTAAGCCCACAAAGATACTAACCATTATATAATCCACCATCATCAGTGCCTGAAGTTCCAACTGCCCATGTTTAGAAATAGTGTTACGAACACCAAGTCATCCGTCCTTTTTGGCTTCAACTACTATTGAAAGAATCCTACCACCTTCAACTATCCACATTCAAGCCTTATTATAAATGTTAATTAGCATATCCCTACTTCGGTAATAGTAGTTATCACTTTGACAAAGGGCTAAATAAATTCTTCTACTGAAATTCAACAAGAATTCCCAAAATCATAGGTTTAATCTGCAGTCCTTCTCCTCAAGGAGTAAATGAAAATAAAAATACCTCCTTACACAACTCGTACATGATCCCAAGAAATCCAAGTGTTGTAACCATGATCTGATACCAATTTTTAACACAACCACGACAGGGCATAAATTTTTTTGTTTTTCTTAATGCATAGATTCTCCATCCATGGTTTCTAACTTGGAAAGTCGGGGAACCAATCCAACCTTCTAGTCAAGGATCTCTAATTATAGAGCCAAATGAATCTCTAAGACCTTGATGGTCTCATTCTGTAATTAGACACAGAGCCTTTTGGTTTCCTGGTTTGGGTCTAAAGGTACCTGTGACCCTCCTCTTCGCGCCTGCAAAATCTCAGAGTTTGGGTGCTAGCTCCTTTTATGATAAGCCCCTTTCTTGATATGAACTTGGGATAAAACCTCACATAAACATGCAATTGTGGGCGAGACCAAGGCTGGTTTGAAACCAAACTACTTTTTTCCCCACAATTCATCCTGAGACTCCACGTGTCCTTTCTCCAAAACAGTGGTCTTGATTGCGACCCACCCTCAACATTTTAAATTTCACACACCTTTGATCCCCGTAATGTGACGAGACCTTTGATCTCATGATCTTGACGATACTCCTAAACTAATGGCTCAGATCTACCCCTTTTTTAAATCAATAGATGTTATTTTCTTCAGGACTTTGGCATTCAGAGTTTTCAACTCTCAAACCTTGTTTTCTCTGCAGTGGCTCTCTCCCAGAGTGGAAGATCTACTGATACTTTTCCCTCTCAATTGGGTTGTTCACATGAACTCTGGCTCTCCATCCTTAGGGAGTTCTTGTTAAATACCCTCTCTTTCTTCCGCAGTGATTTCTACCGAAGTGGAAGATCGTTTGTCATGCGTCCTCTAGTCCTCTTCGGGACTTCGACACTTTTAAACCAAGACGCGATATATGGCCTTTATCTCCCTTCCTGATCAATGATCGAGATTCTGCTTCAGAAATTTAGCACTTTTAAACTCTTCTCCTTTGCATTCTCCCGGATTGATTCCACCCAGAATCCACAATCTGTCGCCACGTGCCCTTCTGGATCTATGGTCTAGATTCACTTCGGGTCTCTGGCTCTCCGAGCTTCGGGAGTTTCAACTCTCAACTGAAACTCTCGAAGTGTTTTTTCTTGAAATCTATGGTCTAATGACACGTGTCTCCTGTCGGCCAACGGACGAGATCCACTTTGTCTCTTAGGCTCTTTGGATCTTCAGGCTTCAGAAGTTTCAAACTTCTATGCTCTTGTTTCTTCCAAAGTGCATTCACTTGGAGATTTCGATCTATTGACACGTATCCCTCCTGGTGATCAACGGTCAAGACCTACTTCGGATCTTTACCCAGAGTCCAAAAAATTATGCCACCTGTCCTCTGGATCCAACATTTGACGTTTACTTAGGGTCTTTGGAGTTATCAAACCTCAACTTTCTCCTTCCTTCGAAGTGCATGGATTTCTACCATGTTTCCCTCTTAATTGGACGAACGAAATTCACTTCAGATTTCTGGGGTTCAGAAATATCAACTCTCAACTTTTTCTCCCTCCTGAATCTCATGATATTTCGCCACACGTCTCTCTAGATCTGATGATCCAGATTCACTATAGACTTCGGGATTTGGGAGTTTCAACTCTCAACTGAAAGCAAAGTGATTTTTATCAGATCGTTGTATCTGTGGACACGTACTCCCCCTGACGACCAACGGTTAGGATTTACTTTGGCAATTTCAAACTCTCCTTGACCATAAGCTCTCGGTCAGGGGTTGTGGATATTGTGCCACCTATCCCTCTTGGCAATGAACAGACACAACTCACTTCGGGACTTCGGGACTTTGGCCAGTCAATCCTCCTGTGCACACAAAGGTTAACACTCATGCTCTTTACCTTAGATCAGATGACTATCATTCCCTTGTGCTCATATCCGATGGTTAGGATCTGTTCCTTCTCAGAGCTTCTTATTTGTTTCCCTGGACACTGATATAATGGTCCAGGCTTATCCACACAACCGATATGACAGTTGTTGTCTCTCCTCCTCTTGAACTTTTAACTTCTTCTGACTTGGAAGACTTTTGTAGATGTTCAAATTCCTCAACCTATGTGCCTCTTGCGAGCCCGACTATCTTGGGTCTCACCTTTGCTCTTGAAAATGTTATCTCTTTTGAGATTTTTGATTCTCTCAAACTGACGATACCGAAGGATTTCGTTACTCCCTAGATTTCTTAAGGGGCTCATTACCATCCATATTGCAATGGTTCAAGGTTCGACGATCATGATCTGACCAATATTGAGGTGTCCGTCGATCGATGGTTCACAATAATTGCGGGGTCCAACCTCCGCAATCTTGGAATTTCTCGCTCAACCCTAGTCTAATCCTAGTCGTTGATCTTCCATTCCCAACGAGATCAACGATGTGGGTTGATTGCGGGTTTTGAACTAGCAGGTCCGCTAAATTCACCTTAGCACCTGCAATGATTCCCAACCATCGATTAAATCAAGCGGTTGGTGTTTGATTCGGTAACTCCAGTGAGTATTTGAGTTGATCTGATGATCGAGATGGCCTCTCCTCCCATTAAATGGCTCACATCCATCTTCGTTATCAAATTCTTAACTCATCGGTAGTTCGGGTAACTTGACTATCATCTGCTTCCTAGATTTGATGGTCAGGATGTTTCTCGGGCATCCTCAGATCTAAGGTTCAGAGTTAAATTCGGGACTTCGAAACTTCAGGGTTTTTTCCTCCCTTACAACGAACTTGTTCAATTCACCGAACTCGCAAAGTCCAAATGACTCCAAGGGTTAAATCCAACACTCTTTTTCGTATCCAAGAGTCACAACAGATCGTGTCTTCTTTCGAACAAATTTATTTCATTCGTCTTCTGAAACAGAGGAACCATCCCCTTCAATACTTTGACCTCACTACTCTCCCTGAGCTTTGTTATCTCTAAAAGGCTTAATATCTTTACGCTCTTTCTCCTGAAATTAACGTTTAGAAGGGTCTTCTGAACACCCCCTGCGCTCCTTTATCAAGTTTAGAACTTGAGGAGTTCTCACTCTCTACCCGCTCTATAGAGATTATGTGCATATCTGCACTACCTCTCATGATATTAACAGACTCCATCCTGCCAGAGACTTAGGGTAACTGTGCCCAAGGTCGACGAACTCACAGTCCTCTTATTTTAACTTAAGCCACCATAGGGATCGGGCATTTACGTGTACAAATCAGACAATTCCATACTTTCTTAAATACACAATCTAAACAAGAATAAAGAGATACAATATAACCATTAAGAAAACATACACATCCCTTAGTCGTTCACAATATATCCCATTTGATTACATAATTACAGCTCAGTTTCACAAGGTATGAGAATACTTATCTATTACACGTTGCATCCAACTAATAGGTTTTGGGTGTGTGTATTTCCACCCAACCATAGGCTCAGAGGTATTCATTCTTAGCACTCTGGCCATCCTTGTGCCAAGCCATGATATCACTAGGGAGTTTATGACATCTCTCATAGAGGCTCTCTCTGTCTCAGTGACCCTCTGAGGTTTATCAGATGCTTCCTCATCATCATGCTCGTGTTTTGTCCCTCGGGCCATGTTCTATGCACTTCCTTTTGGTTTGCGCATATCCCTTATGAGCTTGCGCTCTCCTCACATCTCTTGTTGTGTCTCTATATGTATCTTACCTTCCCTTCTCTAGAAGGTTTCTGACCTGTCATGTTCCTTCTGTCAGAATTAAGCTCGGGTCTGCAGGTCTTTGTGGTACTTTGAGCTGACATCCTACAGCTAGACCATGCTTCCATTCATGGAGGTGGTTCATAATTAAACCACTAGTCCTTTCTTCATTAACTGATTTATTTCCTCTAGAGATATCATGGCTCGTACTTCAAGGCTTCACCCCCCCAATAGTCAATTATGGGTAGTTTAACAATAATGCATTTACATTATCAACATGCCTTAGCATGGTAATCCTATTTTATGATTAATTACAAGCTGGGGGAAACAGGGTGTTACAGTTCAATATTAAGAAGGCCTAGCAATAAGGAAGAATATGTCAAATGTAAGAAGACCTAATAGAAGCTTCTGCTTCTAGAAGGATCTTCCTATAGATAGTTCTTTTGATAGACATATTTAGTATAAATAGGAGTTGAGGGTATGAGAACTTTTGTCTTGGATATTATTGTAATAGATATCTACTCGACTGGAGGATTCCCCCTCAAAGAGGTAAGTGAAGATTACTCTCAGTAATCAAAGTGTTCATTCGGGTGTTATTTTGGTATCATATTGGTATTATTGTGGTGTTATTCTAGTTATATTGTTGCTCATCCGCCATTTATAGCATTTTATTTATGTTTTGGATACTTTTTATATATGGAATATTACACATGTTCACCCCCTAGCTTGACCATGAGTCCATAAGGGCAAATTGAAATGATCCTCGTTCACTAAAATCACCTTCCACAAATCATAAATTCTCTTGCCTCACACTAACAGTGTTCATAACAGCAAGTAGTTTCCTTTCTCCAACATACTAAGCAACATCCTGCCTCCTCCATATGTTGTATTTATATGCATCTTGTGCCTAGGTATTTCCTTCCCTCCTCGGGAAATTTGCAGCTTTACAAATCCCTGATTTTTAGGGGTTGCTAGTGGTCAAATCCCACATTTTCCACTTGTAAAAATCAATCTTGAGGCAACTCAAATGTGTTCCCCACTCATGGAGTCATGGTCGGTTATTTTTAACCTAGTTGTTCCATTTGTCTTCCAACATTTAATTTATAAAAAAGTTTGTCTTTCACATGTGTCACAATCAAAGAAGTTAGTTGGGCAAGTCAAATATTTTCCCAACAGTCATAAATAATTAATTACAATAATAAAATTCCAAATTCGGATTTTTCATAAATGACAAATAATTTCCAAATCCAGATTTTTCAAAAACAGAAATTTATTCCCAAGTACACTTAGAATTTATTATTCTAATATTTTTGGGGATATTACAAAGGAGCATGCTTAGTAATGCCAAGATGCAACAAGAGTTGTGGGAAGAAGTAGTTCTTACAACATGTTATTTGATAAATCAATCACCATCAACTCCAATAAACTGTAAGATTCCAGAAAAGGTATGGACATGTCATTCATGTTATTTTTCAAATATAAGAATATTTGTTTGTGATGCTTATTCTCTTATTTCTAAATATTAGTGTTCTAAGTTAGGTCCTAGATCAAATAAATATGTCTTTGTTGGTTATGGTGATGGAATTAAGGGGTACAGATTGTGGGATCCTAGTGCCCACAAACTCATCATAAGTTGAGATGTAGTATTTGATGAATCCTCACTCTTAAAATTAGATACTGTCGATGTTGAAGTGAGACAAGAACAAGTACCGCAATTTCAACAAATTCAGTAGGAAACTCAACCATCTTCAGAAAGGGAGGAGGATGAAGAAGTTCGAGAAGAAGAAGATGAAGATGCAGAAAATATCCAAGAAATTGAGGATATGCCTCAACCATCTCTAAGGAGATCTTCATGGGTCAGGAATCCTCCTACAAGGTATGAATATTATGTTTCATCTATGGATTTGGATTCTATTGATGGAGAACCTAGTTGTTTTCAGGAAGCAATTAAGGTATCTGAAAGTGCTCAATGGAAGAAATAGATGCCTTGGAGAGGAATAAAACATGGGACCTGGTAGAGCTTCCAAAGGACAGGAAGGTTGTCAGCTAAAAGTGGGTCTACAAACTAAAAAAGGGCATTGATGATAAATTTGAAAGGTATAAAAAAAGAGTGGTAGGAAAAGGGTATTCTCAAAAGGAATGTATTGATTTTCATGAGATATTTTCACCCGTTGTGAAGCTTGTTTTAGTTCCTGTTTTGTTCGCACTAGTTTCTTTACTTGATCTTAAGATAGATCGACAATATGTTAAAACATCATTTCTACATGGAGATTTAGATGAGGATATATATATGGAACAACTAGAGGGATTTGTTCAGGATCACAATAAGAGGTTTGTTTGCAAACTCAAGAATTCAGTGTATGGCCTTAAACAGTCTCCTAGGAAATGGTACAAGAAGCTTGACTCCTTCATGGTGAGCCTAAATTTTACAAGAAGTGAATATGATCATTGTGTTTACCTTAAAAAGTTGGAAAATGGCATGTTCATTATTTTGGTGTTATATGTTGACGATATGCTTGTGGCAAGTAAAAGCATCGCCAAAATCAACAGGTTAAAGGTTTAGTTGGCTAGGGCGTTTGATATGAAGGATCTAAGAGCAACAAAACAAATATTAGGCAAAGAGATACACTGAGACATGAAAAATGGTAAGTTGTGGTTATCACAACAGAAGTATGTGGAGAAAATACTTATCAGATTCGGTATGAATAATGTGAAACTGTACAGATCCCTTTTGCTTCCCATTTTATTATTTCTTCAGGTTTATGTCCTAGTAATGAAGAAAAATAGGATTATATGTCTCGTGTACCATATGTTAATGCACTGGGAAGTTTGATGTATGCGATGGCGAGTACTAGATTGAATATATTTCACATGTAATTGGTGTTGTGAATCAATACATGGAAAATCCAAGGAAAAAGCATTGGGAAGCAGTGAAATGGGTGCTTCGATATCTTAGAGGCACAAGTAGTTATTCGATCACCTATGATGGTTCTAGAGATTCTGTTTGTGGTTATGTAGATTCAGATTTTGCAGGTGACTTGGACAAAAAAAGATCCAATCCACTTCAGGATATGTCTTTTCTCTTGCACGAGGACCTGTTTCTTGGATGTCAAAGCTTCAAAATGTAGCCGCTTTATCCACTACCGAGGCAACGTATATGGTTGCTTCACATGGATGCAAGGAGGCAATTTGGTTACAGGGTTTGTTGGGTGATTTTGGAAGGATGCAAGACAAGGTGAAAATATTTTGTGATAGTCAAAGTGCTATTGATTTGGCTAGAAATCCATCTTATCATAGTAAGAGGAAGCATATTTTTGTTAAGTACCATTTTGTAAGATGGGATTTTGATGAAGGTGGAGTGGCTCTGGAAAAAGTCCATATAAAAGTGAGTTCTCCAGACATGTTTATGAAACCATTTTTGTTAGAGAAGCTAAGATGATTTTTGGCTTCTCTTGACTTGCAAAAAAGGTGATGAATTAATTAAGGGCATGAGATATCAAGGACATGAGAAATTAGGTAACTTGTTTTCAAAGTGGAGATTGTTGAAAATATGCCAATGAATTTCCTTATGCGCTCACATGCAACAAATAATATTACAAAACATCTCTCATAAAGTAAATGAAAATCATTTTTAATTAAAAACCATCCTACTTGTACCTGCTTTTCCATCTCTGCAAATAACTATGAAACGAAATAATTTTGTTTGTTCAGTTTTTTTTTAACTTTTAATGTGCGGATGAGGATGTGTATTAAAAACAAGACCAACGATGAACATTGCTTTAACGTCATATTCAATTTGTTTAAATCAGTGTTGTAGTGATTCATGATGGCTGTACAGCATGGATCCACAGAGCAAGATATAAGAGACGGAAAAAGGATTCACATTATATGATATTACTTAATTTGTCCGATAACGGAACAGTTAAATAAAATCCATTCAAATTAATGCAAGGTGTTCACATAGAAATGCAATTTCGCATAAACCCGCTCATACTTCCTCCATGAACACAGACAGATAAGTCGTTGACAGACCTATCCAAGCTACCAAGCAGAAATGAGATTTATTTTGCACGCACTATCGAGTATGAGAAGTTGGTAATCTAACAGTTGACATTTTTTCTAAATAGATATATTTTTAAATTCCTTTATTTCAGCTTGGACTACATCAAATTCACTTAAAAGCGGAATCCCACAGATCAGTCAATTCGATAGCTTCCTTATTAGAAATTGTCGGTTTCTCATCTTCGAGATCAAAATTTGTAATATTCTGATATTCGTGTATGTTACCAGAAGGTTTTAATTCAAATCAGTTGAGCGGAATCCGCATTTTAATGGTCTCTTAAACTGGCTCGTGCGATCTACCCGGAGACTTTATTTACAACTAATTTAATTGGCCTTAGAAACTTTATTATAATAGATTATCCAAAACATTAGATTTAACTTCTGCACACAATATGTTAAGGTAAACCTATTCAAATTAAAAGTAAATTGAGCATACAGTAAACAAAAAGACCAAACTTAATCTGAACACAAGGGAGATAGTTGTGTCCCAGCTAGTGCCTCCTGGTTGAACAGTAAACAAAAAGACCAAACTTAATTTGAACACAAGGGAGATAGTTATGTCCCAGCGAGTGCCTCCCGGTTGAACAATCCGAGAATTTGATATTGATAAAAATAAGTAGGTATCAATCCGGGAATTTGATATTGGTAAAAATAAGTAGGTATTGAGACGCTAGCTACTCCCTCGTTGAACAATCCTAGGATTTGATATTGATAAGTATAGGTAGGTATTAAGACCCTAGCTACTAGCTCGTTGAACAATCCTAGGATCTGATATTGATAAATATAGGTAGGTATTGATATGCTAGCTGCTACTTGTCACGATGATAAATGATCTTTGTTAATTACTCTGATAGGGTGTACATCTATTGGAAATGGGCACAATTAATTAATGACCTTTTAATCTAAAACCCTAAATGGCTACAAGTTGAAGATGCTGGCATATTCTTCGTCGTCCTCCCAAATCAATGAATGAGATTTATTGTTCATAACTTTCTTGCATTTATGAATGCATCTCTTAACTTGTTTACTTTAACCTTTACCTAATCATATTAAAACATTATTGTGGCACTATATGATTGCCACCTTTAGATGATTAATCTTTCTGAAAGATTTTAACAGGTGTTGAAACATGCCAACGAATTTCCTCATGCGGTCACAATCACATGCATGCAACTTGTAACTATGTCATCTATAAATGATCAGTTTGTATAACTAAGTGATAGATGTTATATATGTGAGCATACACACAAAGGTGGAGTACAATGTGAGTGCAAGCGTTTACAAGGAGTAGAGAAAAGAGTGTGAGAGGAGAGGATTATTGTATGCCTATGAAGGCTATTGTAATTCTCCCTTGAATAATAAGAATAACGATAATCATTTCTTGTGTTTTTTTCCCTCATTGGGTTTCCACATAAATCACTGTGTCAAGTGTTGTTGGTCGTGGAACCTGATTATCTTCCTGATTCAGAGGTCTTTTACTTTCATCCGTGTTTATACCTCATGAAGTATTTACACCCCAGAAGTATGTACACTTTTCCACGCGATGGAGTGCAAAGGGGGGGGTACCCCCTCTGCGGGGTCCGGGGGGGCTATCCCCCCGGTTGGGGGGTCTAGAGGCAAGCGGGCCCCCAGCGAGGGTTCGGGGGATTCGCCCCTGAAGGAAAAATTTCCTTGTAAATGTGTATTGTAATTTCATTGTAAATCTGGACTGTTCATTATAAGGTCTCAGATCTAATGATAAAGATTATGTTAGGGTTTCTTTCCCTAGAAGGAAACCCTCTTTTATGAGATAAATGTATTGCGGCTATGGTTGATGGTGAGTATTGTATTCTGAGAGAGGAGACTATGAGAGAAAGAAGAGGAAGTTACAGTGGGTTTTGCTGTAGATTGTATTCCTTCATTTGTTAGATAATAATAAAGGAAGGACCTGGCAATTTCTCTGGTGGACATAGCCCACAATGGGTGAACCACATAAATCTGTGTCTCTCTTGTATTGTGTATCTTCTGTGTTTTGTTTCCGCATTTGTTTTATTTTATTGTTGTGCGGTCATGTTTTTCAAACAACTAGTATCAGAGCAAAAGGTAACTCGTAGGAAAAGAGGGTTCCTTGTTCGAGTGGGAGCAATGTCGAAAGATGGAAAGTTTAGGGTCGAGAAATTTAACGGCCAAAACTATCAGCAATGGAAGATGCAGATGGAAGACTATTTATATGAGAAGTGTTGGCGACGGAGGTCACCCCTGGATTGCAGCAGGAGAAAAGCCCGACGCCCATCAGTTTTATGTCACGATTCGTTTAATGGAGTGATCGGATGGAAGTTAACTCAAGACGATGTGATTCTAACTCCGAAACTAGACCAGGCATGCATGGGCAAGTGAGGTCTTAGATAACTTCAGACAGTGAGTTGTAGCAAGGGTGAGTAGGAGGAAGACTTGTATTAGAGAGATGCAAAGGTCTGTCGTAAACATCAGGTTTCTAACAAACTATAGGAGAAGACATCTAAACACAAGATCTTCTTACATTCAAACGTAAAAAACCAAAGAATACAATGATGCCACAATAAATCCTTTATCATAACATAATTGCAATAATTTGTGCAAATCTGTCAATCACGAACTCTCTCAGTATGAGATGAAAATTAGATGGGGTCAGAAAGACTGTCTGTCATAAAACAAGAAATCTCACATACAGATGCATAACCAGAAAGCTGGAATATTTGTTAAAACTTTACAATCGGGAGTTTCGCTCTACCATCGATGGATTACAAAATACAAAGACTAGATCTATATACTCAGCAAAATCCACCTATCAAAGGCATGTTCAGTCATCCAAGGCGTGGTGTCCCTTCAGCCAAATTCGGACGGGTAACTTTCGTCAGACACCACCTTAACTACGCATGGCTTCTGCAGGGGAGATAGCTACAACATTAAAGGCCAACATGGCGTGCGCAGAGTTTCTTTGGTCAGATGAGGACCAGCCATGACCCCTTGGAGAAAATCAGTGTACAAGACCGTCTCGGGCAGATTGTCTATTGGAACCCCCATACCTCGCATTCAATAAGAGAGCTGAGGTTTCAACTACCTCTGTTCCCCTTCATTTAATTCTTTATCGAGGACCAGGATCGAAGTCAGGCTGAACTGGTCTTGGAGGATACGGTATTCCCCTCTGTGGCAAAACTCGACGCTTTGGCACCTTTGCATAACTCTTTTCCTTTCTCAAGTGACCGCGAGCTGTGACCCTGCGTTTATTCTCGAAGGCACTTTCAACATTCACGAATAGGGGGGGGCTGATCCATGTTTATCATAGTCGCGATGAGTGAAACACCGAGATGGTTAAATTTGGTGCCACGCATCCTCCTCAGATCTGACGGTCCTGGACCCGCTCGGCGATGTTGTGGGCCTGAGTCTTGGGCATTCCCAGCACCTCGCGTATCGGGAATACGACGAAGCTGCTCCTTGCGCCTCAGAGTCGCGATGGGCGAAACGCCGAGATGGTTAAATTTGGTGCCATGCGTCCTCCTCAGATATGATGGTCCTGGACCCGCTCGACGATGTTGTGGGCCTGAGTCTTGGGCATTCCCTGCACCTCGCGTATCGAGAATATGACAAAGCTTCTCCTTGCGCCTCGTAGTCGCGATGGGCGAAACGCTGAGATGGCTCAATTGGGCGCCAGGTGTCCCCTTTGGATGGACGACTGAGAATTCTTGGTGATACCGCGGGCCCGATTTTTGGCGCTTTCGGCACTTTCGGGGTTTAGGGTTTATAGATGTAGAACAACATGAAACTATCGCCCTTCAAACTCCCAAATGCTGAAACACCGACGTAACTAGATCTCGTGCCACACGTCCTTTGGATGGACGGATGCTATCCTTCCCTGCACACAATATGGGCGCTATCCATTGCGCTATCCTCGGCGCAACTTCGCTAAATGCGATTTCCTGCCAACCGTTGATATGTTCCTTAGGATGAATCCTGACTGCTGAAACCAGACTGCTCCCTCACTTGATTTAAGCCCGAAACAGACTTCTTCTGTGAGCTGCACTTGGTGCTTATCGTGCCACTTGCAAACCTCATCGCTCTTTGTGCTTCTGATGAGAAATCTTACTAACATTAGGCTCCATGGGGGACAGAGTCATCCCTGTGATGCTCTAAGGACTCATTTTGCAGTTCCAGTGCCTTGTTGTTGGGCTATGGGGTCATTTACTAAGCTGAAACAATAAAAGTAAAAAAAAACAAAGAACCAAAAGGACAATATTTACAAACAAGGGATCCCCAGAAGGCTCAGACAAAACATTTCTTAAGAAAATGCCCATTTACTAGGCTGTTGAAAACCTCATCACCCTCCAAATCCTGCAACCTGTAAGTGTTATTTGAGAAAAATTCAAAGATTTTGAAGGGGCCGATCCACAGGGCTTCAAATTTGTCGTGTTTTCCCTTGTCCTGCTTAGGAGCATCCCATTTTAGTACCAGGTCTCCTATCTAGAACTCCTCCTTCTTGGCCTTCTTATCAAAAACCTTCTTGACCGCCTACTGATGGTGCTGAATTCTTCCTATCACCTACTCTCTGACCTACTGGACTTCTACCAGTTGATGAATTCTTCTAATCATGTCGTTGGGCTCTTCTTGGTGATCTTGGAAGAATTTCGCTACGGGAATGGCCAGCTGAGAAGGGAAGACAACTTATGCTCCATAAACTAACTGGAAAGGGGAGATGCCTATAGATCTCTTTGTGGTCACCCGATCGACCCATAGAGCGAATTTCAGCTTCGAGTTCCAAGCCCTTTTGTTGTCCTCCAATAATCTTTTGATGATCCTTATAAGGCTTTTGTTGGAAGATTCTGCTAAACCATTTCCCTGGGGATAATATGGGGTGGAGTGAATTAGTTTGATCCCAAATTGTTCACAGAACTTGACTAATAGCTCAGCCTTGAAAGAGGCTGCATTATCAGTAACAATCCTTCTTGGGCAGCCAAACCTTACGATGAGGTCTTCCAGGAATCCAATGATTACCTTGTGGGAAGCACTCCTGGTGGAGATAGCTTCAATCCACTTAGTAAAGAATCTGTGGCAGTCAGGATCCATCTGTGTTTCCCACTAGAAGCAAGGTGGATTTCTCCAATAAAATCTAGGCCCCATTGTTGGAAAGGTCCCAAAACAGCTACAGGCTTTAAAGGCAGGGACTTGAGATGTTGCTTTCCTGAAAATATTTAGCATGGGATACATGCTCTAACTCCTTTATGGACATCAGCGAACAAGGTGGGCCAGTAGTACCCAGCTCTGAGAATTTTGTGAGTTGTGGTCTTCTAGGAATGGTGCCCCCCACATAGGCCGCTGTGAAATTCGACCATGATCCTGTCGGCCTCTTGTGGATCCATGCATTTTAAAAGCATTCCCAGGGGGTCTTTCCAGTATAAAATTTGATTGACAAGGCAATATCTCACTGCCTTGAGCTTCAGATCTCTTGCTTTGTTTCTTTGCAGGCCGCTTGGAGGCCGCAACTCTTGTATAAAGTATATGACATCCTTATACTAGGGACATCGAGCCAATGGGGGCTCCCTTTGAGAGTCTATTTCAGACAACTAACCCTGTTGAATTCCTGAGCATTCGTTCATGAAACTTACCCCCAAAGCCTGGCGATTGGCTTCAGCCAACAGCTTGGCTAAGCCTTGACCTTTGATCAATTTGGTAGGCCTTATTTCCAAGTCAAATTCTAGGATCTTGGCTATCCATTTACTCCTCTTCCCATCAATGTCGGGCTGTACAAGGATGTCCTTCACAAAGGTTGAAGGAATGTATGCGGTCACTTTTGAGTGCAAGATATAAATTCTGAAATATTTGAGAGATTTAACCAAGTCATAGGCCTACTTCTCCATGATTTCATATCTGATTTCTGCATCTCTGAACGCCTTGCTGAAGAAGGCAATGGGTTGCTCTCGCCCTTCCTCATTTTTCTGCAACAATACCGCTGCTACTGTATCAAAAGAAGCGAAAGAGAAAATTAGGAAATCTCTGGAATAGTCAGGACTGATCAGCACAGGTGCCTCAGTCAATGCCCTTTTTATTTGGACAAAAGATTCCCTAGGTTCATTGGTCCATTTCACTTCATTTCCCTTCCTGACCATGGCTATGATGTGTTTCACCAGCTCAGCAAAATTTGAGACAAATCTCCTCAGAAAATTAATCTTCCCCAAAAAGTCCTGAACTTCCTTCTTAGATCTCGGAAGTGACAGGGTCTGAATTGCCTCTACCCTGCTAGGGTCAATCCTCACTCCTTCTGCTGATACTATATGGCCTAATAGCTTCCTTTCCTTCATAGCAAACAAAGATTTCTTAGGATTTAGGGAAAGGCCAAACCTCCGACATTTCGAAAAAACTTTTCTCAGGTGATAGCAGTGCTCTTTGTCAGACCTGGAGAAGACTGTTATGTCATCTAGGTAGATCACCACAAACTTATCTTTCTCCCCTATGAAGGCTATATCCATGGCCCGTTGAAATGTGGCTCCTGCATTCATCAACACAAAAGGCATTTTGGCATACATGAATGTGCCCCAAGGAGTGGTGAAGGCTGTCTTTTCCCTGTCCTCAGGCATGACCAATATCTGATTATAACCAGAAAAACCGTTGATCATGGAAATCCTAGATGCACCGGTTACCCTCTGCAATATGCGCTCCATGTTGGGCAGGGGATAATTGTCTTTCTTTGAGCTCCTGTTCAGGTTCCTGAAGTCGACAAAAAGCCTAGTTTCTCCACTTTTCTTCCTTACCGGAACCAAATTGGCCACCCATTCGGAATATCTCAAGGGGACGATGATTTGGGCCTCTAACAACTTTTTCACTTCTTTCTCCATGATAGGCAACAACATGGGATTTATCTGTCTTAGCTTCTGCCTAAATGGCTTAGCCTCTTCCTTCAGTGGGATCTTGTGTTCAATTATGGATGTGTCATATGTCTTGAGGTCTTCGTAAGTCCATGCAAACACATCAGCAAACTCCCTCAGCAACTCAGTATATTCAACCCTCTGTTCTCTGGTCAAACTCCTTGACAACTTGACAAACTTAGGCTCCTCCTGGGTGCCAATGTTGCACTCGGCTGTGTCAGCATCTTCATCTGGAACCCTACCCTTTACTGCCACATCATTCCCATAGAACAATATTTCTAAAGGGATTAGTCCCCTCGAAATGTGATTGCTAGGTAGCTGAATAATCTGGTGGTTAGCAACTTTATTTAAAAACACCTCGGGGTGAGGGTCACCTTCTAGGTCAGAATCCTGATCAATGTGCAATGCAGAAAATTCATCAACTTATTGGAGAAATTTTTCGATTTCCAAATCATCTTCGAACACCTTCCAATGCTTGACATTGTCCGGTACAGAGGGCCTATATCTTATCTCAACATCATATTTGACCATAGGCGGCAGAGGAACTTTGAGCAAACTAGCTGAGACAGCTAAAGAATCGATTGAAGTATTTTTCCCTCTCGGAATGAAAGAATTGTTAAAAGCCAAGAAGAAACTATCAACTAGGTCCCACACCTCATTTCTGTAATTTTTGAGCCGGGGGTTATTAGCACGATAGGATTTTCTGACTTGCTGGATAATCAACTCAGCATCTCCAAATATTGTTATCTCTTTAATTCCCATTTCTTTTGCAGCTCTCATACCCA
The DNA here is from genome assembly GCA_009831015.1 of Picea engelmannii. Taxonomy (NCBI): domain Eukaryota; kingdom Viridiplantae; phylum Streptophyta; class Pinopsida; order Pinales; family Pinaceae; genus Picea; species Picea engelmannii. The sequence continues at coordinate 100,967 of ML794415.1, read as the reverse complement.
GAACAAGAGCTTCATACTCTGCCACATTGTTGGTGGTTTCAAATTCTAGCTTATATGACAGGGATATGGTTTCCTGAGAAGGTGACACAAAAAACACCCCAGCACTAGCGCCTTCCCTGGAACAGGCTCCATCAAAAAACATTTTCTAGATGCGGGTGATTGAGGGAGGAAACTCATGAGGAATGGTGGGCTTCTCTCTGAGTTTAAGAGGGGGATCGGGAGTATGAGTGAGTTGTAGTAAACTGGAACTTAAATCAGTGTCTAGGGAAAAAATGGGATGGTTGGTGGGGTTAGCTTCATCACTGATTATATAGGCCAACTGGGCTTCCCTATATAGCCTCCTATGTTCTCCTCCAAATAATGGGATAGTAGCATATGTGAGATCCATATGCAAAGTTCCCCCCAGTCTTTTTATCCAAGATCTTGACAACAACATACCGAACTTGGGGGGGACATCGACCACTACAATATCCATGACCACACTTTTCATGGGCAACTGAAACAAGGTCATGACCAGGTCTTTGATAACCCTGAGACATTGAACTTTCCTGGAGTCAAAGGAATAGAGGTAATGATAGGCTCGGGTGACTTCTAGCCCCAAATCTTCCATGACAGTTTTGGGCATGAGGTTGTGGGAAGCCCCTGAATCCATCAAGCAGTTATGCAACACCTTGTCATGTATGTTCAGGGAAGTGTAGAAGGGAGGGGATGAGTCATTCTTATCTTCTACCATAGGTCCTAGAATAACTACAGGCCTTTCATCTTGTAAATTAATGGAGTCTGTGGGAAGGCATGAGACCTCAGACTGTAAAATCTTAGAGAAACGTTTCTTGAACCTTTCATGTTTAATCAATTCGGTTAGGGGCACAAGAATTCTTATCTTTTGAATTTCATGCTCGAAATTAAAAGAAGATGTAAGCTTTGGAATTTCTCTTATTTCGGGAACTTGACTCTGGACTATGGGAGAGAGAGGTCGGGAATTCTTACCTCTGTGACTATCTGCTACTTCATTAGCAGGTTTCTCTATTCCAGTGGACTGCTTAGGAACATCAGGTGCTACTGTCTTTTTCTTAGACCTTAGATCATACCTGCCTTGGCTGCCACTAGCCTTGTCTCCCTTGCTCAGTTCATTTAGCTGAGTGTCCATGAGAGAATCCTCGTAAGCTGATTGAGTCAGATGAGGAAAAGTAGGAGTGTCTCTGAAGAAATGGATTTTAGGATCAAGTTCTCTTGTTTCCCCTTCTTCTTCCTCAGCCATAAAATTGTTTTGAAAAGGGGCCTGAATTTTTTGTTCTTCTCTGTCTCTTCCCTTCTCTCTTTGCACAGTCGGGGAAGTAATATTGTTTGGCCTCCTGAAACCTCCTTTGTTTTTGGTATTTTTAGGGCCCTTGTATGCTTACCTCCCTTCCACCTTTATTCTCTCCATCTCTGTAGACAGAGACTTCACTATCTTGGTCAATTCATCTACTTGAGGGTGGGGCACCGATGGGCTAGAAGTTGAGGCTTCAGATCTTCCCTTTCTCCTGTCTGCATCAGTATTGTTCCTCATTCTATCAACTGCTAATACATTAGATTCCACCTCTATGGATGCATCTTGCATTTGAGCTAAGGAGGTGGCTCTTCTTTCTCTCAATAAAAGACAAAAATCGGGGCCAAACGCACTAGCATAAGAAATCCTGGCCAAGGCTTCTGAGGGTTTTATTTCTGCAGGAATTTTATTATACATCTTACTGAATCTTTTGGAGAAGTTAGAGACAGACTCCCCTTCCATCTTCTTCAAGGACTTGAAATCTGTCATGTAATACATGAAATCCTTCCTATCTCCCCACTGCCTTAGGAAAGCACTATCCAGAGCTTCGATCCCAGCAATAGATCTGGGGGCTAATCCTCTAAACCATTTTCTCACCTCACCATCCAGGATATGGACAAAAACTCTCATCTAGACATCTTCATTTTCAATGTTTAGGTTATCTGCGTAACTGTAGAAAGAAGCCAGGTGCTCTTCCACAGTTATGTCCTCCTCCCCAATGAACTTGGGCATGTATTTCAAGTAATCTCCAACAGGGAGAGGATTCATAGGATGAGGTAGGATTAAGGGAGCATATATGGCAGCGACTATGGAATCCATTCTATTTAGAGGGGGATTAGCACCAGCCATAGGAATATTAGGTGGAGGAGAACTCAAAGGAGAAGGAGTTCGTGAAGGAGATACTTGTAATGAGTTTCGAAGTGGAATAAGAAACAAAAGGGGATTTAAGGAGAAGGCTAACGAACTCAAGTCAGCAGATGCTCCTTCTTGTGTAGGAGTGGTAACAGTAACAAGAGGAGGAGTGGGGAAATCTTCAGTGGTATTGGGTCTACACCAAAGTACGGCTTCAGTGGAAAGGGGAGTGACAAGGGTTTCTCCCTCCAATCCCAGACCAGGAGGGGAAAACTCAGCATGAACACTCCTGAAATTCAGGAAAGGGGAAACCTCGGAAGGAGGACGGTCAAGAAACTGAGGAGAAAATGGAGTTCTTACAAAAGGAGATGGCGGATTACCTATTTCGGCGATGGAATATTATTCTTTAGGGGCCTTTACTTTCCTGAGAACCACCTTTGGATCAGTTTCAGGTGTATCTAGAGGCAGTTGTGGATGAGACCGCGTGTGTCTGCCTTTGAAAGCCACAATTAATATGGCAGGTTCGCCACAATGGATTTGTCACAATGGGGTTTCCAGGTGCACAGTAGCAATATTTGAAGGCTCTGATACCTGATGGACCCTCAGAATCAGAGGCTCAATGTCGTTCAATCCCGGGGAAAATTTTCAACTTCATCCCTGGCAACGGCGCCAAAAATGTTGGCGATGGAAGTCACCCCTAGATTGTAGCAGGAGCAGAGCCCGATGCCCATTAGTTTTATGTCACGATTCGTTTAATGGAGTGATTGGCTGGAAGTTAACTCAAGATGATGTGATTCTAACTCCGAAACTAGGCCAGGCATGCATGGGCAAGTGAGGTCTTAGATAACTTCAGATAGTGAATTGTAGCAAGGGTGAGTAGGAAGAAGATCTTGCATTTAGATTCCTTCTCCTACAGTTTGTTAGAAACCTGATGTTTACGATAGACCTTTGCATCTCTTTGATACAAGTCTTCCTCCTACTCACCCTTGCTACAACTCACTGTCTGAAGTTATCTAAGACCTCACTTGCCCATGCATGTCTGGCCTAGTTTCGGAGTTAGAATCACATCGTCTTGAGTTAACTTCCATCCAATCACTCCATTAAATGAATTGTGACATAAAACTGATGGGCGTCGGGCTCTGCTCCTGCTGCAATCCAGGGGTGACTTCCGTCGCCAACAAGAAGGATCTATTCTTTCCATTGGGAAGAATAGCAAAGAAGCCGATGACTACGAAGGACTAAGAATGGGAGATTCTTGACAAAAAGGCTCTAGGAACGAGACGACGGAGCCTGGCAGCATCAGTGGATTTCAATATTTCCAAAGAAAAGACAACGAAGGATTTGATGGACGCATTGGCCAAATTGTATGAAAAACCCTTGGGTCCAATAAGGTATTTCTAATGAAGAGATTATTTAATATGAAGATGTCGGAAGGTGGGTCTGTTGTAGATCATTTAAATGATTTTAATACGGTTACTAATCAACTAAGTTCTATAAAAGTGGTCTTTGATGATGAGGTCAAGGCTCTTCTAATCTTGTGCTCATTGCCAGAAAGCTGGAACGACTTGGTCATGGTTGTAAGTAACTCTGTCTCTGGTTCAAATACTTTAAAATTTGACGATTTTGTTGGTGTTATCCTTACTGAGGAAATGCAACGGAAAAGCACAGGTGAGACATCAAAAAATGTGTTGAACATGGAGAACAGGGGAAGACAAAAAGATAGAGGAAAGGGTTTCGAGAACCATGGGAATTCTAGGAAGGGAAGATCCAAATCTAAACTTGGAAATATAGAGTGTTGGAATTGTGGGAAGAAAGGACATCTGAAGAAAGACTGCAGAGCTCCAAAGAAACAAAGAGATGGACAATAGGAGAGAAATCAGAAAGAAGATGTAACATGTGATGTGTTACAAAATGCTTTGATTCTTTCTATAGATAATATTTTTGAGTCTTGGGTAGTAGATTCAGGGGCTTCATTTCATGCCACACCCCATAGGAAACACTTTCTAGATTATGTTCAAGGTGATTTTGGACAGGTTCATTTGGGTGACAATGCACCATGCAAAATTGTTGAAATGAGAAAGGTAAAAATAAAGCAACGCAATGGAAACCAATGGTTGTTGAATGAGGTAAGACATGTTCCAGATTTAAGGAAAAATCTAATTTCAATAGGGCAGTTGGCAAGTGAAGTTTGTATATCCATATTTACAGATAAGACATGGAAGGTCGTCAAAGGATCATTGCTAATAGCGAAAGGAGAGAAGGTAGGTACATTGTATTTATGTACTTGTAATACTGACTCTTCTATCTATTTAGCTTCTACAGGAGTGGATACAACACTATGGCATCATATTCTTGGACACATGAGTGAGAAGAGGATGCATATACTTCACAAAAGAAATTTGTTTCCAGATCTTAAACAAATTGATTTGGACTTCTGTGAGCATTGTGTTTATGGAAAATAGAAGAGAGTCAGATTTCTGAGAGTCGGAAAAGAAAATAAGAGTGAAAGGTTAGAGCTTGTGCATACAGATGTATGGGGACCAATTCAGGTATCATCTCTTGGTGGCTGTCATTATTATATTACTTTTATTGATGATGCAATTAGAAAAACTTGGGTTTATTGCATTCGACAAAAATATGATGTTTTTTATACTTTTAAGAAATGGAAAGCTTTGGTTGAGAATGAGACAGAAAAAAAGTTGAAGTGTCTCAGATCAGATAATGGAGGTGAATATTGCAGGAAGGAGTTTCATGATTATTGTTCATACCATGGGATTCGTAGAGAGAAGACAGTTCCAAGAACACCACAAGAAAATGGTGTGTTAGAAAAGATGAATAGGACAATCATGGAGTGTGCAAGGAGTATGAGATTGCATGTTGGTTTTCCCTTACAGTTTTGGGTAGATCCTGTAGATACTGTTGTTTAATTAATAAACAGAGGACCTTCAATCTCTTTGGATGGTATAATTCTAGAGGAGGAATGGATAGGAAAAATTGTAAACTATTCTTTTTTGAAAATTTTTAGTTGTGAAGCACTTGTCCATATTGATAAAGAAAATAGAACAAAGCTTGAGGAAAAATCCAAGAAGTGTAACTTTATTGGATACGGTGTTAATGATTTTGGTTATCGCTCATGGGATTATGAAAATAACAAAATCATTAGGAGTAGAGATGTCATATCCAATGAGAAGGTCATGTACAAAGATCAGTTGCAGGGAAAGAAACAGGAAAAAGAAAAACAAGAATACACAGTGCTTGATGAGATCACTGAAAAAGAAAATCCAAAGGAACCAAAAAATCAAAATGTACATCAACAGGAGCAATAGGTACCTCAAACACCTGCAAGTGTTGTTAGAAAATCTACCAGGTTAAGTATACCCTCTGAACGATACTCTCCTTCATTGTATTATTTATTGTCGATTGATTCTGGTGAACCAAAATATTATGAAGAGGCAATGCAGGTAGACACCAAAAGGAAGTGGGAGCAAGGCATGAAAGAGGAAATGGATTCATTATTAAATAACCATACTTGGGACTTGGTTCAGTTGCCTGCAGGAAAAAGAGAATTTCAGAATAAATGGGTTTACAAGTTGAAGGAAGAAGATGGAGGAGAAAAGTGGTACAAGGCTAGACTTGTTGTAAAGGGGTTTGCACAAAAGAAAGGT
>ML794415.1:81128-94154 GCA_009831015.1 Picea engelmannii | reverse complement strand
TTGTTGGTTGTGGAGCCTGATTATCTTCCTGATTCAGAGGTCTTTTACTTTCATCCATGTTTATACCCCATGAAGTATTTACACCCCAAAAGTATGTACACTCTTCCACGCGGAGGAGTGTAGAGGGAGGTTACCCCCTCTGCAGGGTTTGGGGGCTCTATCCCCCTGATTGGGGAGTTTGGGGGCAAGCGGGCCCCCAGCGAGGGTTCGGGGGTGAAGCCCCCGAAGGAAAAATTTCCTGGTAAATGTATATTGTAATTTCATTGTAAATCTTGACCGTTCATTATAAGGTCACAGATCTAATGATAGAGATTATGTTAGGGTTTTTTTCCCTAGAAGGAAACCCTCTTTTATGAGGGAAATGTATTACGGCTATGGTTGATGGCGAGTATTGCATTTTGAGAGAGGAGACTGTGAGAGAAAGAAGAGGAAGTTACAATGAGTTTTGTTGTAGGTTGTATCCATTCATTTGTTGGATAATAATAAAGGAAGGACCTGGCAATTTCTCTGGTGGACATAGCCCACACTGGGTGAACCACGTAAATCTGTGTCTCTCTTGTATTATGTATCTTCTATGTTTTGTTTCCGAATTTGTTTTATTTTATTGCTTTGCGGTCCTATTTTTCTAACAAGTGTATGATGGATGTCCTTGGTTTGATGCGTGTTTGATATTGCTTATTTTATGCTCTCTTATATGCTATGTTTTTCTTCCGTTATTTACAGTTGAAGGAGCATAGAGCGAAGGAGAAGATAATTTGGTCTCTAGATCAAAGATAAGGTTAACCGAGCCGAGTGAAGTAGATAAGTTGAGGATGGGTTTTATTACATCGTCATAGGTGGAAAAGTGCAACGATCGCAGAAACACTTCAGAAATTAGAAAACAAATTGAAATTGACGAGGGCACATAGTAGTACAAGGTGTGACATCATCACATGAATAGAGATGTACACAATTAAACATCATCGCAATACAAAGTTCGACATTGTCACGGTTTGTAGTTTGACAAGGTGTGACAATTTGTGTGAAAATCGTCACATGCTATCCATTAACAAGGTGCGATGATTTCCTAATCTTCGCAGGTGATCCTCATACAAGGTACGACAATCCAAACAAAAAAAAGTATACAAGGTGCGATGGTCCAAACAAAAAAAATTAAAGGAAAAATTCCAATCCATTAACATGGTATGAAGTTTTTATCTTATTTAAAAAAGGACATGTTAGTGAGTGGATGTTTTAATAAAGGTGAAGGATATTAATATAAAAGGGTGAGGTGATGGATACCTTGTTTATTCGAGCCATTCTTAACACTTGTATTATTATGGAGGTTATGTATTAAATATTATTTCTTAAGAGTTGAACTTTAATGGATTTGGTAAAAGGTTTTATCAAGGTATAAAAATATTTTTTAAAAACATTTCACCATTAGTTTTGGGTTCAATACTGAAGTATAAGGTTAGTTTTTCATATAAAGAGGTTAGGTTTTATAATTAGTAGTTTAGGAGTTTTTCTTCTAATGGAGAAAGTGGAAAGTTCCAAGTTTGAGGTGGAAAAGTTCAGTGGTAAGAATAGCTTTGCGCTATGGAAACTCAAGATTCAATATCCAACAAGGATTGGAAAAGGCATTGGATGGAAAGTCAAAGAAACCGACAAGCATGAAAGATGGGGATTTAGAGGATCTGGATGCAAGATCCCTCAGTACTATTCATTTGTGTCTCGAAGATGAGGTGTTGTTTAACATTGTTGAAGATACGACAACAACAGGTTTGTGGAACAAACTAGAGAGTCTGTATATGAAAAAGAAGTTGTCAAACATAATCTTCTTGAAGAGGTAGTTGTACAGCTTGCAGATGAAAGAAGGCATGAAATTTGTTGATCACTTGAATGTTTTCAATACTCTAATTTTTCAATTAACTAATATGGAAGTAAAGTTCGAAGATGAGGAAAAGGAAGTTACGCTACTGTGTTCATTGCATGAGTATTGTGATCATCTTGTCACAACTGTTTGTTTTAACACAACAAATTTCATTGATTATGACATTGTTGTCGGAGCTTTGTTTTCTGAGGAGATAAGGAAAACATCCGGTAAAGAAACCTCAACAACAAAAGAAATGGTGGTTAGAGGTCAATCTATATAAAGAGGGAAAGATTATATGGGTACATCAAGGTCTAATTTAAGAGGCAAGAAGATTAATAAAAAATGTTGGTTCTGTGGAAAATTTGGGCATCTCAAGAGGGATTGTTGCAAAAGAATGAATGCATCCAAGGAGGACTCCACAAAAGAATCAAAGAATGCTAATGTAGCATAAACATGTTCTGGTTGCAGTTCAGGTATGGTTGATGAGGTATTGTCTACTTGTGATGTTTCACATCAACATCATCATTGGTTGTTAGATTTTGGTGCATCCAGCCACATGTGTTTTCATAGAAATTGGTTCTCAACTTACCAATCAATTGATGATGGTGTTGTTTTTATGGGAAATAATTTTTCTTGTAAAATTGTTGGAGTTGGTAGAGTTCGAATTAAAATGAATGATGGTTTTGTAATAACATTAACAGATGTAAGGAATTTCCCATAACTGAGAAAGAACTTGATACCTTTGGGAGTTCTAGATTCTACCAGTTACAAGTGTACAACTCAAGGTGGTGTATTGAAGGTGTCCAAAGGCATCTTAGTAGTCATGAAAGAAAATAGGATCGAAAATCTTTATCATCTTGAAGGAAGGACAAAAGTAAATCAAGTAGTGGTAGCATCTAAAGATGCGAGTGAATCTGTTCATTTATGGCATCGATGGTTGGATCATATGAGCGATAAAGGGCTTAAGGTATTGGTTGATCATAAGTCACTTCCAAGTTTGAAGTTTCTAAATTTGAATTTCTGCAAGTATTGTGTTTTTGGAAAATAGTCTAGACAGAAGTTTAAAGCAAGAAGGCATATAAGCAAAGGTATCCTTGATTACATTCATTCAGATGTTTGAGGACCATCCCCTATAGTTTCTTTTGGAGGATCATCATATTATGTGACATTTATAGATGATTGCTCTAGAAAGGTTTGGGTCTATTTACTTAAAAGAAAAGTTGACGTATTTAATACTTTTAAGCAATTGAGAGATTTGATTAAAAAGAGCACTAACAGGTCAATCAAGTGTTTAAGAATATATAATGGAGGTGATTTCACATCTATGGAATTTAAGAACTATTGCAAGGAAGCTGGGATTGAAATACATAAGACCATAGTTTATACTCCTCAGCAAAATTGTGTTGTTGAACGCATGAATTAGACTCTTCTAGAGAGAGAAAGGAGCATGCTCATTAACGCCAAGATGGAGAAAGAATTGTGGGAAGAAGTAGTTCTTATAGCATGCTATCTCATAAATCGATCACCATCAACTGCAATAAACTATAAGATTCTATAAGAGGTATGGACAGGTCATTCGTGTGATTTTTCAAATCTGAGAAGATTTGGTTGTGATGCTTATTCTCTTATTTCTAAAGATCGGCGTTCTAATTCAGATCTTAGATCAAAGAAATATGTCTTTGTTGGTTATGGTGATGGAGTTAAGGGGTACACACTCTGGGATCCTACTTCCCACAAACTCACCATAAGCAGAGATGTAGTATTTGATGAATCCTCACTCTTAAAATAAGAATTGGTAGATTTTGAAGTGAGACAAGAACAGGTATCGCAAGCTCATCAAATTCAGTTGGAAACTCAACCATCTTTAGAAGGGAAGGAGCATGAAGAAGTTCCAGAAGTAGAAGATGAAGATGTAGATGAAGAAAATATCTAGGAAATTGAGGATATGCCTCAACCATCTATGAGGATATCTTCACAGGCCAGGAATCCTCCTACAAGGTATGACGATTTTGTTTCATCTGTGTCTTTGGTTTCTATTGATGGAGAACCTAGTTCATGAAGTAATTCTGGTATCTGAAAGTGCTCAACGGAAGAAAGCTATGAACAAAGAAATGAATGCCTTAGAGAGGAATAAAACATGGGACCTGGTAGAACTTCCAAAGGACAGGAAGGTTGTCGGTTGCAAGTGGTTCTACAAACTGAGAAAGGGTGTTGATGTTAAAGTCGAAAGGTATAAATAAATACTAGAAGAAAAAGGGTATTCTAAAAAGGATGGTATTTATTTTCATGAGATTGTTTCACCAGTTGTGAATCTTATTTCAATTCGTGTTATGTTAGCACTAGTTTCTTTACTTGATCTTCAGTTAGAGAAGCTAGATGTTAAAACAACATTTCTACATGGATATTTAGATGAGGATATATATATGGAACAAACAAAAGGGTTTGTTTAGGATCACAATAAAGAGGTTTGTTTGAAAACTCAAGAAGTCATTGTAGGGCCTGAGATAGTCTCCCACGAAATGATACAAGAAGTTTGATTCCTTCATGGTGAGCCTAAATTTTACAAGGAGTGAATATGATCATTGTGTTTACTTTAAAAAATTGAAAAATGGCATCTTCGCTGCTTTGGTGTTATATGTTGATAATATGCTTGTGGCAAGCAAGAGAATAATCAAAATTAACATGTTAAAGGATCAATTGGCTAGGGTGTTTGATATGAAGGATCTAGGAGGAAAAAATCAAATCTTATACACAGAGATAGATAGAGACATGAAAAATGGTAAGCTGTGGTTATCACAACAGAAGTATGTGGAGACAATACTTATGAGATTTTGTATGAATAATTTGAAACCCATACATATCCCTTTGGCTTCCCATTTCAATCTTTCTTTGGGTTTATGTCCTATTAAAGATGGAGAAAAGGATTATATGTCTCATGTACTATATCATAATGTAGTGGGAAGTTTGATGTATGCTATGGTGAGTACTATACCATATATTTCACATGCATTTGGCGTTGTCAGTTGATACATGGAAAATCCAGGAAAAGGGCATTGGGAAGCAATGAAATGGGTGCTTCGATATATTAGAGGCACAAGCAGTTATTTTATCATCTATGATGGTTCCATAGACTCAGTTTGTGGTTATGTATATTTATATTTTGTAGGTGACTTGGACAAAAGGAGATCCACTTCAGGATATGTCTTTACTCTTGTAGGAGAACTTTTTAGTTGGATGTCAAATCTTCAAAACATAGTCACTTTATCCACTACAAAGGCAGAGTATATGGTTGCTTCACATGCATGTAAGGAGGAAATTTGGTTACAAAGTTGATTGGGTGAGTTTGGAAGGATGAACGACAAGGTGAAAGTATTTTGTGATAGTCAAAGTGATATTCATTTGGCTACAAATCCATTTTATCATAGTAAGATGAAACATATTTCCGTTAAGTTCCATTTTCTAAGACAGGTTGTTGATGAAGGTGGAGTGTATTTGGAAAAGGTCCATACAAAAGTGAATTTTCCAGACATGTTTATGAAACCATTTTGTTAGAGAAGATACGGTGGTGTTTGGATTCTCTTGGCTTGTAGAAAAGGTGATGAATTAATTAAGGGAATGAAATATCAGGTAAATTGTTGTCAAGGTGGAGACTGTTGGAAACATGCCAATGAATTTGCTAATGTGGTCACATGCACATGCATGTAGCTATGTTAATGCGCATGCATGCAATCTATCTATGAACTGCTCGTGTAACTATGTGATCTACAAATGATCAGTTTGTATAACTGAGTGATAGATGTTATATATGTGAGAATACCCATAGAGGTGGAGTACAATGTGAGTGAAAGTGTGTGCAAGGAACATAGATAAGAGTGTGTGAGGAGAGGACGAGTGTATTCCTATGAAGGATATTGTAATTCTCCCTTGATTAATAAGAATACCGATTATCATTTCACGTGGTTTTTTCCCTCATTCGGTTTTCACATAAATCATTGTGTCAAGTGTATCATTGATGTGCTTGTTTTAATGTGTGCTTGATCTTGATTATTTTATGCTCTGTTATATGCTATGTTTTTCTTCCACTTCCTAACAAAAGGAACTACTTCAACCTCATTAATATGAATTTCCATGTTTGAATGATTAATGAACACTCACTCAACTTCATTACTAAGGATTACATGTATCAGGCGCCTATTGCGAAGTTTTTCATTACACGTATGAGGAACCTATTTCCAAGTTTGCCAATTTATTTTATGTGAGATAGCCGCCTCATTACATTGGAGGTAGGTAGGTGGCACCTCATTATATTGGACGCAGGCCACATTTGCCAATTTTAATGTATGGGAGATAGGCACTTCATATACCTTACATTTTTCAATTTAAATGTATGGGAGACATGCACATTTATCAATTTGAAGTTATTTAAATTTATGGGATTCTACGTTTTCCATATTGGGTAGGCGCTTCATTTAGAGACCATGTTTCGCAATTTAAATTTATGGGAGACAGGTGCATTTGCCAATTTAAAGTTATTTAAATTTATGGGATTCCATGTTTTTCATATTGGATGCACGCTCAAGTTTTCCAATTTCATTTTGCAATTTATGTTGTTTCATATTATGGACTTTGTTCATATACCTATAAGTATAGTATGCATATCAATATTGTAGAGGAATTTTAGACGGATTATATGAATCTCTACCACAATCAATCAATATTGTAGAGGAATTTGGGACACATTATATGTATCTCTACCACAATAAAGAGAATGATTAGTGTTTCAATTGGATGCCTTTGGAGCAAAAGATATATAACAACATATCATATTGGGAAGAGGGGTATCAAAGCAAATAATCAAGAAAGACCATGTAACATCTTTTTCTGTAAACGTTTCTGCAATTAGTTTCCTTCAATTATAATTTCCAGGTCCCCAGATGGGGTGTTAGTAGATTACGGGTGTCCAAGTGGAGGGGAAGGTTCCTTACAGCGTAGTACCAACAATGTGACTGGTGCATGCACCTCCCCTCCTCCCACACCATGAAGTTATGCAGACCTCACTCTAACCAGAGCGCCATTAACTCTTCAAGCAAGCTCCTCTCTGTCTCCTCATCCAATCAATGGAGCCTCCTGTGTGGTGGTCACCTCTGTGCATGTGCATCCTTCCTCTCCAACACTCTTCATACCATGGCTCTCCTAGGATGGTCCATCAATTCTTCCTCTCCTCGATAGATCCACCACTTGGTCTACACTCCTCCTTGGTTCTTACCTATTACGTTAGCTAGTTCTCAGTGCCCTCTTATCTTCTCATGGCTTCATCCATTCCTCGACTACGGGGTAAATCCAAGTGGGACTCAATCTGGTACCAAAACAAGCCATGCATGGCCATTCGACCTTAGCCTACCCCTACACCTTCGCACAATTCTTCTCCTTCTTCACCCTCCTCCTTTGGCCAGTCCTCTCAAATCCAAAGCAACCTCTTGCCTTTGTCCTCACCATGGGCTTTCCAAGTTGAGTGGTTCGTCCTCATGTGGAATTCACTTGGATTCACCCCCGGGCCATTTCCAGACTTGGCCTCTTTCTCACAACCCACCTTGGTCGTACCACCAAATTCACCTGAGAATTCAACTCCTGCGCCACCACTAGTGCACTCACCATCAGTCCAGTCTCCTCAGGAAGACACCTCCATCAACTGGGAGAAACCACGAGACCACCCACACTCATGTTCGAACTGTGCCACCTGCGTAAAGTTTCAAGACAACCTTACAATTCTACAAGACCTAGTGTTCGAGTTCCGCAAGGAGGTGGACAACTTACGGTTCCATTTAGAAATTATGGACAATAAGGGGATGCAAATTCTATAATTTCTATCCTCTCTGTAAGACACTCGACACTCCACAAAAGAAGCACCTAGTGCACCAGCGGCCTTAGCGGTGGTCTTGGTTTTGGCTCTCCAAATGTCAGCAGTGGACAATGTGGCAACGGTCTCGGCTTCATCTCTCGAGGCGATTATAATGGACAACGTGGCACACAACATGTCGGTTGCATGAGCCACGACATCTACACAGGTGTCAAAATGCATGGCATGTTTTTAGTTTTGTTTATGTTTGGACAACTGTATTTTTGGACAATTCCCTTTTTCTCTGTCATAAGTCAGTCCTAGATGTTCTACAAGGTCATACAAATCAGTTTCCCCACAGGGAAATTCGGTTCGAGATGTTTAAAACTGATGTTTGAATTTGGGGTCGGTTCTGGTTTAGGAGGCGCTGGCTGAATTGGTTTCCCTCCGGGACAATTCAGTAATTAATTTTTGTTTCTGAAAGGTTTTTTATATATACTTACTTACAATATATATATATAATTTCAAGGTTTTTTGAAATGCTATGATAAATTTATGTTTTAGGTTTTCCATGCATGCCACCCAACCAATTAACATTGCAAGTTAACATGGGGATAGTATGGGCTTAACCTGCCATTCGTTGTTTTGTTAGTGTTTTTATTATGACACAATAGCTCTATATGGACATGATTTAAAAAAAAAAAAACAATCCCCATCTGAAGATGTTAGATGCTCTGAGAGGAAGTTCAAAGAATCTGAAGGTTTATGGAGGGGAGGGTTAGTCCAAGAAATCAATATGTTATAAAGCTATCATCAACCCATCCTTCAAGTAATGATTCGTTGCTTTGTTAATTCTTCATTTTATTCATTCCTAAATTTATAGCACATGCGTTTCTTAGTATTATCCTTGCAAGACCATACACACATCTGAAATGATGGCGTCATTTGATTGCGCATTTCATGTCATCCTTTCAGTCTGAATGAATCGATGGAATTTACATTCCACTCAGGCTAAAGGAGTCATCGAATATGCCATGCAAGGTTAGATATTCATGCATCTCGATCTATATTTTACTTAGTTTTTGTGCCATGGAAGGTTAGATATACATGCATCTCGATCTGTATTTTACTTAATTTCAACTACAACAATCTGTTTACTATGACTAATAACCATGGACTTTGATGATCTCAAGATATTGATTCAAGTAATGTTATTTATGTAGTGAGAGAATGGGAAGTGTTTTTCAGCATAGCCTAGGTCTAAGGAGATTTTAAAGAAAAATCTAAATTCTTAAGAGTTATCATAAATAATTTAAGTTATTTAGGAATTTAAATTAGCATAAGTTAATCTTAATTTAAGTTCATCTTCATTTAAATATATTATGCTTTCAAATTATAATAAATTCATTTTTTTACAATATTTTATGCATCAAAATTACATCAAACAACTAGTTTCAAATCTCCTAAATTCATTTTTTACAATATTTTATGCATCGAAATTATATCAAACAACTAATTTCAAATCTCCTATTGTATCAAACCGTTGTTTAATCTTTGTGCTATGATATATGTCTTTAAAGGCTTTCCATTCTCACGACATTCTAATTAACATCCATTGCAATAAATTAAAGGACTCATCCATGTTGCTCTTTAACAATTTCTCAAAATAATGCTCAAAATAATGCTCACAATGGCCTCAAATATAATGCATCATTCATTGGAGAATATTTTACAATATTTTGAGTTCTCACCATAGCATCGATATGTATTTGTTATCGGCCTATCTATTAGTTCATATAAAATTTGAAATGTTTTTAGAGAGAAAATGAATTCAAGGTAGATGAGGCATGGAGTAATCAATTATGATCACTATCACTAAAATAGTGTGAGCAAAACTTAAAATCTATTTTCATTTATGAGATAAAAAAAAATAGTCGAAAGTTTAAGAATATAATGAACAAACATGAAACTTTAATTTCCAATTATCATGTCAACTGAGGATTGGATTAAAATGAATTCTTATTGCTTCCATTTTGAATGATAAACAATCATTCCATTCTGATTGATTGTGAAAACATACGTTGTAAACTTTGTAAGTCCCTATTGCCTATTGTTTAGCCGCCAAGCTCAACAAGTTATGCAATTTTCTTGCTACATTATGTGTTGGATGTCTACTTGTTCCTTGTTGCTCATCGTCCAGGAGTTGGTAAAGGATTTACTCTCCATCGATATACTGGGTCTTCATGTCTAAATGATGTCAACCCTTGCCGTGTTGATACTTCGCATATTCAATAAAATACATTTCCAAAGATTTTATGGTGTACGAAATATATTAAGAAAATCAATCTCCGGAGTTCCTAATTCTGTGGCCGATTCCATCCAGAAAAGTTAATTTATTCAATTCCTCCTTCGAACAGTCGTGACTATACCATCCCTTCGCTGATATAGCAAAAAATTCAAAAGGTTTTGCAAGTCGAAGTCTATGAGGTGTGGGAGATGTGTCATCAGGTGCCGAAGGATGAATCCTTTTTAAACCATGTGATGTGTTCTCTATCAAGATTAAGATTCCATTTTAATTGT
This sequence comes from Picea engelmannii, assembly GCA_009831015.1. NCBI lineage: Eukaryota > Viridiplantae > Streptophyta > Pinopsida > Pinales > Pinaceae > Picea > Picea engelmannii. The sequence goes on along the minus strand of ML794415.1, from coordinate 83,883 downwards.
GGTTGTGATATTTTATGTTGTGTTTATTATCACAACTACATACCACATAATTGCGTTTAGGGGTATTTCATTTAAAAACTTTAATTAAAGTTTATGTTAAAAAATTCTAGCATAAATTTTAATTAGAGTTTCTAAATAAAATATATTTATGAATATACATGAGAAAAAATTATGTATCTATGTTAATTACTAATTAAATTAAATTATATGCATATAATTAATACTTGAAAAGTTTAAGGTTTTTAAAATAAATTAATTGTTTTATAATTATTGATTTAATATAATTGTTATTTAAAAATTTCATCAATTTTTTTTAAAATAAATTATTTTTCTTATAATTATTTGATTTTACATTTCAAATGATAATTAGTATTTGATATTTGAAAATGAAAATATCACGAAAAAAGTTTAAAATAAATTAATTAGTTTATAATTATTTGATTTTATATTTTATATTTTAATTCTTTAAAATAAATTAATTATTCTATAACTATTTGATTTTATATTTGGCACTATTTCTTTTTAAGAAATTTTACTTGATTTGTTTGCCTAGTCTACTGCTATATTGATTTAATTAACCAATATTTTGGCATTTGAAACATACTATTTACATGTAATATTATAAAAAAGTTAATTATAAATTTGAGAGTTAAGTTTAGAGGTTATTTTTTTAATGACCTTAATTTTTTTCATTCTACTTTTTATTAATTTTACATTAAAACAATGAACAACAAACCAAAATTAGATTAATTATATATTTTTAATAAAGCTTATACTATTCATATCTACATGATAATTAAAAAAAAATAAAAAATAAAATACTTTATATTTAAAAAAGAAAGTTGTCATTTCATTGAAAAATCTAAACACATGCCCGTTATTATCCTCTTTAAGAAAAAATTGAATATATTAAATTATATGATTGTAAATAATTGAAAGGAAACTAAAAACCACCAAGCTAGCTAGTTTTCTTTTAGGAACTCTTTAATATTCATTGCCTTTAAAATACAATCTTTCATTTCTTTGAATTATCAAAAACGTTGATAAATTCAAAGCTAGATATATAAAGAGGATATAAAAACTACAAAGATATTACATAATGCATGCTAAGAAAATATAAAAAATAGATACATAATACATGCTAATAAAATATAAAAAATAAAAAACATGTTACATAACACATGTTAATAAGATATAAAAAATAGAAAAGAGTTACATAATACATGCTAATAAAATATAAAAAAATAGAAACATGTTACATAACACATGCTAATAAGATATTAAAAATAGAAAAATGTTACCTAATGCATGCTAATAAGACATAAAAACTACAAAGATGTTACATAATACATGCTAGAAATGTAAAATTTTAATATCTTTATAAACATCATACAAAATGTTACCTCATGCATGCTAATAAGACATAGAAACTACAAAGATGTTACATAATACATGCTAGAAATGTAAAATTTTAATATCTTTATAAACATCATACTGAATATTATCTTTACTAAAATAGAGTCAACTACTACAGTCTGCATGCTAGAAATAGAAATGTAGAATTTCAATATCTTTATAAACATCATACTGAATATTATCTTACTAAAATAGGGTCAACTACAGTCTGCATGCTAACTAGAAATGTAGAATTTTAATACCTTTATAAGCATCATACTTAATATTATCATACTAAAATATGGTCATATGGTCAACTACAGTATGTAGGTTTTGGATTAACTGATGTCAGAATTTTAACATCTTTATAAACATCATACTGAGTATTTTCGTACTAAAATATGGTCAACTACACTATGTAGGTTTTGTTTTGGATTAACTGATGTCAGGTATGGGATTAATTGATGTGCAGGTAGGATTTGATGCATCGTAAATTACTCAATATCATACTAAATTACTCGTTTTAAAGTATGGGCTACTACAATGTGTAGTTCTTTGCACTCATACTAAAATATGGTCTATTAAAGTATGTAGGTTTTGTGCACTTAAATTACTGAGTATCGTATTAAATTACTCGTACTAAAATATGTTCTACTAGAGTGTAGGTTTTGTGCACGTTTCAAATTAACGGATTTGATATCTAATTTTAAAGGATTATATTGAAAATTAATTAATATATTTAACCAAAATTTAAATATATTTATTATTTTGAATATATATCATATTGAAACATAATCTATCATTTTGGAACCTATTTCAGTCCAATTAAATAAAAAAATAAATGAAATAATAACTCTCACTTAATCTATGTTGTATATTTAAACATAATTTATCATTTGGAATTTTATTTCAATCCAATCAAACTCAAAATATCAATGACTCAATAGCATATTCAAACATAATCTATTATTAAGAATTCTATTTCAATCCACTTAAACTCAAAATATCAATAAAGTAATAGTTCTCACTTAATCTATGCTGCTTGGGTTAAAATGCCAACTAGGACTACCAAGGATAGAAGAACAACTCATTAGGCCTCTCTTTGATGGTGGTGTGAGGGTCTTCCATTTAAATTATATTACCATTATTGTGCTCGATTGATTTAATAGATAATAGTCATGATGAATACAATCACTTATGAATTACACACTTGTCAAGCATCCACAGAAGAAGCTTTGGGAGTGTCACCATGTAGAGAGACATGCAAATAAAATACACTAATTACAAGTTATATCAATATATGTGTGGAGAAATTTCAATGTCAAGTAATTTGGGAATACTCATATTTTGCAACACCTTA
>ML794415.1:50418-70151 GCA_009831015.1 Picea engelmannii | reverse complement strand
GCATGATTACGATTATGATTTATGTTGCAATCTCTTGTGATCAAAAGGGGGTCGAACTATATGGAAAATTAAATCATTACATTGTCTTCCCAGAGAATCTTGTCGAGAATTGTGGGGATGTGAACATATTTATATTATCGAGGAGTCAGGGTTGGTAGACTGTGAGCAGTCTCTCTAGGTGAGAGATTGGATGTTGTGAAGTGGTTTCCATAGACATGAGCATATTCTCCAAGTGAGAGTTTGTTGGGATTTGTTCCCTGGTGCACTGAGCATTAGTCACAGGGTCCAGAGACTTCCTGTCCATCCTGTTACTGGTAACCCTAGGAAGGGAAGTGGGGCAGTTGAAGGACTGTCGAGCAGAGAAGGGGAAAACTCCCTTATGTGTGACAGGTGTGTGGGGAATGAGGGACTATAGGCTAGTTGTAGCAACAGGAACTTAGGATTGAGAAATGATATTGGGAGTCATACCTTAGTGTGTTCCTATAAGCCTTTTTCCCTAGTGGAGTTGAGCCCCAACTTGGGGGTGACCTATTGCTGAAAGTTTACGAGAAAAAATGTCTATGGATGGGAGGAGCATCTAAGTCAAGGTCCTGACTTTCGTTAAAGATAATTATTTTTCATGTGCTTTTCATGTTACTTTGTGCTTGCTTATCTATGTTTGAAATGGACTAATTCTTGTATTTGTTGCATATAAGTATTTGTTGTTTTTTGGTTTAGTGTTTATTGTACATGTAAATGTGGCATTTTTAGCCTATGATTGTAGTTGTGCTTGGACATAACCAATGTGGTTACTTTTTCCTACTATGTTAACCTGGTGATTTTTGTTATGAGTTGTTAAAAGAGGATTGATTGGTTGAGTGTGCATGATCGTAGGCTGTGTGCTTTGAGAGGTTGGAACTCATGTGTGTGTAGCTAAGGAATTAGACCTTGCGCACAGTAATAACAGAAGTGACGCTTGTCACCCAGGTGGTTTTGCACACAGTCGTACTGTGTGGTCAATATGTTGGTGTGCGCAATTGTTTGATTTAATTTTGTTGCTTAAGTTTGTATTGAAAAGAGAATGTTTCTTTCATTGTTATAACTTGTGTGGTGAAAATCAAGTTATGTTGAGTGCATTACTTCGAGTGATACTGCGTAGACAAGCGTGTAGTATAGTTTCTACGTAGTGGAATTTTAGAGTAGTGTGCACCAGCTTGGGGTGACTGGGTACGTTACATTATGGTATCAAAGCATGTGTAAGGTGGTAACAGGACCGAGTGGGTGACTGGGTATGATACATTCCAGTATTAGAGTTATTGGTTCAACATTGGACTTGTCTAGGCCAGGGTCTAGCATGAATAGATGTGTGTGCGAAGAATTGGTGTTGGATTGTGTAGAGTTCAATTTGCATTGAAAACCATTTGTGTGAGGAATAGACTTGTGATGTGCAAAAAGATAGCGAAGCATGGGTGTTCACACTAGAGTTTGGAATGTTAAAATCATACAAGAAATCCAAGGGAAGGGTTTTGAAAAAATGGTGCAAAGTTTTCATGTAGTTGCATGAAATCAACTAACAAATATTAATTTCCTTCGCATTTTGTAGAATTGTCGGTGATTAGAGCCGGATAGAGTCAGTACAAAAGGCTAGGGAAGATGTGTAGAGGAATTATAGTCCTAATGATGAGTTTGGAGATTTGTATGTTAGTTTGAGTGATGATGGTATAGAATCCAAGGGAGAGAGCATGAACTTGGTAGAAATTATAAAAGTACTACATAAATATGTACAAAGTTATAAGGATAATAGCGAAAAGATGATGAGAGCCAAGGTGCAACAAAATGAATTCAATGTCAAATTGATGTAGAGCCTAGACATAATATTAAAGAAAATGGAAAAGGAGACAAAGTCGAGTAGAAAAAGAAGTCACAGGTATCATGATGAGAAAAGAAGAGAAGAAAGAGGTGCTAGTAAGCATTCTTCCACGAAAACGCGCAGCAGTTGGATTCCATCTCTTATCATAAATCATAAGAGAAGGAATGGGATGGAAGAGCTACAGGGATAAGTGAATAAGATCAAGCCTCCTACCTTTGAAGCTGAGCACAAAAAGGATGAATATGCAGAGACGAGCACCATGCTAGCTTAAAAATACTTTAGAAGCTACATCTAGGTCCTTTTAGGTGGCTACAAGTAATGAAAAACAAGTCGTTTAGGAATTTTAAGGTGTGGGAGAAAGTCCCGAAATGCCCGAAAAAAATGGTCTTGGGAATTTTCAAAGATTAAAGTGGAATTCATGGTGTCCAATACCATCCATGGCTTCCAGATTCACCGTGATGAAGGGCCATGTGTTGGGGAAAATTCAAGACTTCTTTGGAGGGAAAGGGGCCTTTGTTTTGTTCTTTTAATTTTAGGAAATGCCAGATATTCAAAAAAAAATCAGACCTGAATTTATGCCCCCTTTTTTTTCTTTTCATATCCATGCTAGATAATGAAGCATGGCTTCAATCTAGTCTTTATTTGTTTAAGGGACCCTTGGGGCTTAAAACCTGGAAGGTTGTTCCCTTAAAATCACAAATATGGGTTGAACACCAGATTTGAAAGGTTTTTATAGGCCTACATTCGTGTAGTTGAAATGGGTTTCTCTTCTTTGACTTGATTTGTCCCTAAAGACCTCCAATTAGGCCTCCCTTTGACACGTGTTTCTAAGCCAATAAGTAGTATATGATGTTCTCGAGTGTCCCACCTAAAATATGGGATGAATTTGTGAAGGAGAATGTCATGGATGCATTCTACACTTCTCCCTGGTCGTTTTGTTTTGACTATTTACGGGAAGAAATTTTCCTAAGGATTGACAATGTGATATGCATCTCAAAATTGACAAGATATGCACCTTGAAACTACCAAGATGATACCCAGGTTTTATATGGTCATCAATAGAAACAGATTTAGGGTTTTCAGATTGTAAATCTCATGCCGAGGTCAGAGATTTCCAAGCACAAGCCAAATTAATCTAAATCTAGTAAATGGATGATACTTTTCACTTACCTTTTCTCTGCTTCGCTGGGGTCGTTCGTTTCAAGAGAAGTCTGCCAATTTTTAGCTATGAAAGAAGTGCATGTATTTTCGGTGGGAATATTTATTTTAAACACCAATCCTACGTCCTTCAATCTACTCACAAATTATGGCATTATGTCTTCCATGCGTTGCACAATTCTTTGGCTAAGAGCTATCATAGTCTATCCACCCTCGGGAGGTGCAATTTCGCAGAAGAAATACAACTTATATGGACACACTTTCATCTGCATCACCGTTATAGTAGAAAATAGAAAACCATGAGCTTAAATGCTCGAACAATAAACGATACAGAATATTCGATAATGCACAAATGACCAAAATTAAAATTTAATCACAGCAAAATGGAGGATTGCAGAATAAATTTCTGAAGTTGTATCGATTCAACTTAACCCGAATATTCTTATCTCGTATCTATTGGTTAAACCACAGAACACAGGTTAGAAGTTAGAATTCATTAGAGACTGATCTCAAATTTCAATAACAACAAATAAAAAATCAGGTAAACGCACCTGTCAAGTTCAATCTCAATTAAATTGACAAGGTCGAAAGCTTACCGAACCATTATACAAATCTCCTTTGATAGTGTTGAGTTCTTTTGTGAAGGTTCAAAGACCGAATCAAAGAGAAAAAAGAATTTGATTCCATATTGTTTGCATATCCCATCTTGAACAAACAACTCACAAAAACTCCACGCCCCAAGAAAACAGTGCTTTGTTCTTGGGTCGGCTTAATTTGTGGACTTCAACAATTTTGGTGAATGCCCCATACCCATGGACAAGAGACAACGAGTTATGTCCTGTGACTTATACTATCCTATGAAGCAGTCAACGGGTCTTATTTTGGCTTGTAGCTTATGCACGAATTGGGCAACAATCGACGTAATAATAGATCTCGCTTGAAGCTTCTATGCAAATCGAGAGATGATCGATAGATCTCTTTTGACCTTGTGCTTATTAAATCCTGTGAACCTGGCAGCGGGTAGCAGTTAGGGTTTACAACTATGGTAAACCATCGCTGCAAAAATTAATAATATTAATAATGATAATATTCTTTTTAATGATTAATATTGATTTCAATTAATTATTTTATATATATATAAATTCTTAATTAACAAAATTACATAAATATTAATATTATCTATATATTTAATTAAAAAATGAAAGAAAATTTAAAAGGTGAAATATAGTATTATCAATTTATATCTACTACTTATATAAGTGATAGTTTTAAACTTAATTGAAGGTAGGAATTTGATTATGAAAATGACTATAGGAGAAAGGTGTCTCTAAATAAATTTTTAGTGTTAGAATTTAGTAAATTGTACAAATTCATTGTCAAAATTGTAATTTTCCATTGTGAGTGATACAACTAAAAATGACCAAATAAATGACCAATTGTTATGTGGTCATATTTAGTCTAGTTATATCTCGTGACCAAATTTGGTCATTTATCTTGGTCTTTTTTAATTTAGTTCTTATCCAGTGACCAAAGTTGTCATTTATCTTGGTCTTTTTTAGTTGGCTCACTTAAAAAAATTTGGTCGCCTCATCACTTATCTATCATTTTGTACTAGTGCAAGAGATATCACTATCAAAGAAGTTTTAACATTGCAATTGAAAAAACATTTTAGAAAAGGGTGTCAATTATTCACAATGTACATGGAAGAGGCACCTAAGGATAAAATGTCAAGTGTAGAAGACTGTATAGTACTAAAAGAGTAAGAGGATGTCTTTAAAGAGATATTGTGGTTGCCTCCAAAAAGAAACATTGATTTCTGTGTAAATTTGATGCTGGGAGTAGCACCTGTATCAAGACTCCTTATAGGATGAGTATGTTAGAGTTGAAGGAGTTGCAGATGCAACTATAAGAGATTCTGAAGAAGGGGTATATACGCCCAAGTTTTTCACCTTGGGGTGTGCCAATTTTGTTCTTTAAGAAGAAGGATGGTACATTGAGACTATGTATCGATTTCAGACAGTTGAGCAAGGTAACAGTGAAGAAAAAATATCATTTTCCCATGATATATGACCTATTTGATCAGCTGAGAGGCAAAAAAATATTTTTCAAGATAGAAATTAGATCTTGTTATCATCAACTGAGAATAAAAGAGGAATACATAGTAAGACTGTCTTCAGAACAAGGTATGGTCATTACGAGTTCACGATGGTGCCATTTGGATTCTCAAATGCACCAGCTATCTTCATCTGTTTTATGAATGGAGTTTTTAGAGAGTATTTATATAAGTTTTTCATTATATTTTTGGATGGGATTCTTATGTACTCAAAGAATAAGGAATAACACGAGAAACACTTGAGGATTGTGTTGTTTGTATTGAGGGAGCATCGACTTTATGCAAAGTTGAGCAAGTGTTTGTTTTATCAATGACAAATTCACTACTTGGATCATATTATTTATGAAGAGGGAATAGTTGTGGACCTGGTGAGGATACAATCCATTAAGGAATGACCAACATGAAGAAATGTCACAGAGGTAGGATCCTTTATGGGACTTGCAAGTTACTACAAAATGTTTATTCAAGGATTCTCAAAGATTGCACATCCAATTACATCCTTGTAGAAGAAAGGTGTGCGATTTGAGTGGAATCTACATTACGCAAGGAGTTTCCATCACTTGAAGAGTTTGTTAACTAGTGCTCCAATTTTGAGAATTGTTGATCCTGATGCAAACTTTGTTGTGTGCATGAACTCATGTAAGGAAGGACTAGGTGCAGTCCTGAGTAAAAATGGACATGTGGTATGCTATAAGTCAAGTAATTTGAAAGATAATGAAAGGCTCTATGCTATGCATGACTTGGAATTGAAATCCATAGTGCATGATTTGAAGATGTAGTGGCATTATCTCATAGGTAAGAAATTTGAGCTAAGAACAAAATATCGTGGTTTGAAGTCTTTGTTTGGACAACCAAGTTTAAATTCCAGACAAAGTAGGTGGTTAGAGTTACTTAGGGAATATGACTTCGACATAAGAGATATTACAGGAAAAGAGAACAAGGTGGTTGATGCACTCACCATGAGGATGCATGGGATGCATGATACAAAAATTAGCATGTACCAAACATATTTTTGTGATAGAATTTTGGAAGTTTCCAAACCAGATCTACACTATATGGATATAAGTGTGAATTTACAACAAGGTATGTCGTGGCAGAAGTTTGAAGGATATGCATTGAGATAGGATGTGTTCCTCATGTATAGATGCAGAGTCTATGTGTCAAATGATCAAGATTTAAAGATTTTGATATTGTTGAAGATGCATAAGGTTCCTTATGGTGGACATATAGGTTACCAGAAGACCTTTGTTGCAGTCTAGAATAAATGGTTTTGGCCAGGCATGAAAAGGGATGTTATTGATTTTATTGTGAGTTGTATCGAATGTTAGAAGGTCAAGGCTGATCATAGACATCCAAATTGTTTTCTATATCCCTTTCCTATTCCTTAGTTGAAGTGATTATCCCCACTACTCCCCCATTGTACTACACGACCTATCGGACAAGGATCTCTGATTCTTGAGTCAAATGACCCTCTAAAACCTTAGTGGTCTCCTTCTGTATCTAAGCACACACCCTTTCAGCTCTCTGGTGTAGGTCTTATGTTACCCACAACCTTCCCTCTCACTCTTTTGAAAAATATCAGAGTACTGGGCATTAGCTCCTTTTCAGATAAGCTCCCTCTTGATATGACCTTAGGCGATGAACTCTCATGACCATGCGATTGCAGGAAAAGCCAAAGGCGGTTTGATATCAAGCTACTTCTGGGCCCACAATTCTCCTCGAGCCTCCACGTGTCCTCTTTCCAAAACCACAGTTTGGATTGCGGTTCTCCCTCAATGTTTTAAAGTTTGTGTAAATGATGTCCTCACAATGCTATGGGATCATCGATCTCCTGATATTGATGGTGTTTTCTGAACTGACGATTTAGATCTTGGCTTTCCAAATATATGGACTATATCTTCCCCTCCCAAATCAACGGATGTGATCTCCTTCGTGATTCCGAACTTCATAATTTTCAATTCTCAAACCCTACTTTCCTCCATACGTCAATCTTCCGAAATTGATGATTTGCAAACACTTATCCTCCTAAATCAATGGCCCTACTTCTACTTCGACTGTTTGATCTTTCAACTAGATCAACGGTCCTGCGGCCCCTCTCTCGATCAATGGTCGAGATATCCTTTTGGTCTCCAGACTTCTGATATCTCAAATCTCAAACTTCACTTTCCCTCGAAGTACATGAGATTTTTCCATGCGTCCTACCAGATCGGATGGTTGAGGATTACTTCGGGACTTTTCCTGGAGTTCACAGATCTATTGCACGTCTCCCCTGACATGGCGACTATGAGTTACTTTGGGACCTTAACCACAGTTCATTGATCTATTCCATGCCTCTTCTAGATTTGGCGATCTAGATTCACTTCGGATGATCTGACGCTTGAGATTCACTTCAGACGATCTAACTATTCAGATTTACTTCGGCTAATCAGACCGATTGAGGTTTACTTTGGCTCTCTGACTCTTTGGGCTTTGGGATTTTCAAATCTCAACTAAAACTTGCGAAGTGATTTCCCCAGAGTCTATGATCTGTTGCCACATGTCCCTCTAGATCGGATGGTCCAGATATCCTCCGACTCTTCGGGATTCAAGAATCTCAACTGTCAACTGAAACCCCAATGAAAATTACTCGGAGCTTGGGATCTGTTGACAAGTGTCCACTCATAGATCAACGACTCTCAGCTATTCGGCTATTCGTGCTTCAGGAGTTTCAAGTCTCAACTGAAAAATCTTGACTAGAATTCTGGAAGATGTTGGTGTGCTAACACATATCTCCTGGCAATCAACGGTTAGGATCCTACTTCGGCTATTTCATCTCATATTCATCCACAAACTCCTGGAGTTGTGGATCTTGCGCCACCTGTCTTCCTTGATGATGGACGGTGCCAAAATACTTTAGGACTTCGGAACTTTGATAAGTTATCTCTGCTTCATGTGCGAAGCTCTAAGGCTCGTGCACCTTACTCTGATCAGATGACTATTTATCCTTTGCACTGTGATCCAACGAACAATGTCGCTCCTCCTCTTGAGCTTCTGATTTCTTTTGACTTAGAATATTTATCAGTCTTCAAAGGTCTCCACCTTTTTCTCCTCGTACAAGTCTGACTCTTGGATCTTGTCAACACTTGTGAAAAGTGCTAGCCTTTCTAAGCTTGATCCTTAAATGATTTTGACTTCCCATGCACTCCTTGTGTTCGGGGATTTTGTTAACTCAGTTCGAAGGATTTCTTGAAAATCAATTCTTCTCTCCCTCCTGGCGTTCCTCTGTTCTTGTTCTTTGACGCTTGGTCGTTTCTTGACATTGTGCACTCCTTGCACCTAGTCTAAGTTTCCTTTGATCTCTCTCTAAACTCTTCTGTTTCAATATGAGACTAAGTCGATGCATTCCTTGCGTTCGATATGCACACCTTGCATATGAGTTTGAGAAGAGAAGCAATTGAAACTTATTTAGTTTCGTCATAAATTCATACGATCAACTTCTCGAACAATCATATATGAACAAAATGAAATGAACGACATACACATAATGCAATACTCATTTAATCACAGATTTAAATGAACACAGTCCAAGATTTGGGAAATTTGTGTCTGTTATATTCATTCATGAAACAAATTACATATCTTGCAGTTCTTCCTTGCATCTTTCTTCTGATCTATTCTTCTCTATTGATCTCTATATTCATATCTCATAATACTTTTGAATGTAACGATAAAATATCTAAGGATTGGCTCCATGAGCTCTCATGTCCTATCTGCAACCTATCCTATCAAGTCTTAGCAGTTACCTACATTGTCCTATTACAATAACTAGCATTTATTTCGATATAAGAGTCAACACTCTATATCTGCAACTCCTTATAGTCCTATACAAATTTACAAACACGTCATATTTAAAAATTTTGTTTCCAAAAATATCTCAAAAAATTTATTTACTTTTGATTTAAATGTCGATTTGAAACTCTCTCATGATGATATGTCATATATGTGCCTCCATGCTTGCGTCTTTGACTTTGAAGGTGATGCTCCTGCATCATACTCCTCTAGTTAAAATTTTAAAGGACTCTTGTCCATGACCTCCTGCACTGTTTTTCCATGCTTCAAAATATTAGGTTCTGTGTCCCAACTTGCATCTTCCATTGGATGATCTTTCCACTTCACTAAGTATTTAGGATATGTCTTCCTCCTATTCTTCTTTCGATGTCTTTGTTCAATGATTTTCTCCATCTGAGGTTTTTCTATTGTGGGAAACTGTTCTTCCCACTAAAGTTCCTTCTAATCATTTGATTCTCCTTCCTCATCTCTCCTCTAAGGATACATCTCTGTAACATTGAATATCGTTGATATCCCAACATTGTCTGGCAACTCAATTTCATAACCATTGCCTGCGAATTTTCTGAGAATCCTGCATGGTCCTATCTTCTTCATCTTCAACTTGTTATACATTCCTCTTGGAAACCTTTATTTTTTCAAATGCGCTAAAACTTAATATCCTACTTTGAATTGAACTTCTTTCCTATTTTGATCAACTATTTTATTGTATTTATGGATGTTGTCCTGTAGTTGTTCTCTGACTCTGTCATGGAGTTTCTTCATTTATGTTGCAAAATATCTTGCTCCAATGCTTCTGAAATCTTCTTCATTGATATCTCTCAACTCTGTAATCCCTCTTGGTTGTGTACCATACACAATTTTAAATGGACTTCTCCATGTGCTCTTTTTCACTGAATTGTTGAATGCAAATTCTCCTTGTGCTAGAATCTGATCCCATTGACGACCTTGCTCAGTGACTAAACTTGTTAACAAGTTTCCCAGACTCTTGTTTACTTCTTCAGTATGTACATCTGTCTGAGGCTGATATGTTGAGTTTAAGGACAAGTGTGTCCCCATCCTCTTCCATAGATTCCTCCCAAAATTTCCTACAAATTTGGTGTCCCTGTCTGAGACTATGCTCCTCGACAATCCATGTAGTCTCACCACTTCTTTGAAAAACAAATTGTCTATGTGTGTAGCATTGTTTGTTTTTTGGCATGGTATGAAATGTTCCATTTTTGAAAATCTATCCACCGCAAAAAATATGGAAGCACTCCCTTTCTGAGGTCTAGGCAATCCTAATACAAAATCCATACGGATTGCATCCCATGACCTTTCTGGAATTGGTAATGGCTGATACAAACTAGTGTTTTGTTGTCTTCCTTTTGCATACTGATGAATTCTACATTTGTTCACAAACTGTTTGACCTCTTCCATCATGCTCGGCCAATAATAAAAATTTCTCAGTTGTGCAAATGTCTTATCATGACCAAATTGCCCAACTAAACCTCCACTGTGTTTCTCTTTCAACAAGTTATCTCTCATTGAGCATCTTGGTATGCATAGTTGGCTTCCCTTGAACATTAATCCATCATGGATCAAATATTCAGTCCATGGGCTTCTATCTCCAAAAAAAGGATTCGTGTATGCCTTATAAGCTTCCTTAAAATCTGCATCTTCTCTATACATCTCCTTGAGGTGTTCAAACCATAAGGTATCCACTTGGAATTCCTATACAATTAAACTCCTCCTGCTTAAAGCATCTGCAACTTTGTTATCAGTTCCAACAATATGATTAATAACAAAAGTAAAAAATTTCATAAATTCTACCCATTTAGCATATCTTTAATTCAACTTTTCTTGCCTAGTAATAAACTACAAAGCTTGATTATCATTGTACAAGACAAATTCTTTAGGAATTAGATAGTGCCTCCACTTCTTCAAGGATTGAATTACTGCATAAAATTATTTTTATATGTGGAATACTTCTTCTTGGTTTCATTCAACTTCTCACTGAAATAAGCAACTAGCCTATTATCCTGACTCAAGACTACTCCAATTGATAATCCACTTGCATCACATCTCACTTGAATTGTTTTTCCAAAATCTGGTAAAACTAGAATTGGTTGTTCTATGATTTTTTCCTTCAACACTTTGAAACTTTTTTTAGCTTCCTCTATCCAACTGAAGGACTTGTGTTTCTTCTTCATAGTGTCTAGCATGGGTGTACATATACCACTTAAATTTCTGATTAACTTTCTATAAAAAGTCTCTAACACATGAAAACTTCTTACCTCAAATATGTTGCATGGCGATGGCCATTCTTTCCTTGACTTAGACTTTCCCTGACTAAACCTTTATCCAATAACTCTTGGACTTGATTTTTGATTTCGTCATTCTCCCTATGTGTCAATCTATAATTTTCTTTGTTTGGTAAACTAGATCCTGGAATAAGGTCAATATGATGGCTTATACTCCTAATGGGTGGCAATGAGTGAGGTAACTCATCCACCACTATGCCAACAATTTTTTTTAACAGTTCCTGGATTTCTTCAGGAAAATCTTTCAAAAAAGTATTTGTAAGGATAACTTTAGGCTTCCTCACTACAACAAATTGTATTTATTTTTCCTTCTTTACTTCATTCAAGATTTTCTTCCCACCCATGAGAATTATACTTGACCTAGCTTCCCTCTTCTACCCTTCGTCTTCTATCAGTAACAACATCTGCATCCTACCATTCTTTTCTAAGGTATAATTATTCTTCCTCCCATCATGAATAAATATTATGTCAAACTACCATGGTCTCCCCAATAAAATATGATATATGTTGAAACATATATATATTTTTCTAAAAAAACTTAGACTAAAAACAATTTTCATTTTTGTTCAAATAAAAAGCACGAAAATGCTCTTAGATAATCACCATCGAAATGAAGTCTTCTAATCAATCCAAAGGTTTTAAAGTCTTAGAATATTATGGAGCCGCCTTTTTAATTAATGAATCAATATATATATATATATATATGGAGCCGTCTTTTGAAATTTTCGGAGTCGGGGTTTCATGAAATGCGATGGTTCGATATTGAGCATCCTCGATGTCCCGATACTCGAACTCACAAAAGTTTTAAATGTTAAGTCGGGTTCATTAATGATTAAGTAAGATTAAAAAAGAGTAAATATCGTCGTGACTTCGCGATTCGAGATGCTCTCACATATAAAGGCTTTGAAGTCCTGATACTCGAAACCCTAACATTTTAAAAACTAATCGTGATTAATCAAGAGTGTTAAGTATGATTATAGTTAATTAAAACCCATCACGACTTCACGTTTTGTAACTCTTAGTTTAAACGGATTTAAAGATCCCTGAGACCCGAAATGTTGAAACTTGATTAAGTGTTAGGTATGATTAGTTAAGGTACTAAAGGAGGATTATACTCTAATTAATCTATTGCTCAAACATAACTCAGATAAATTCAAATTTTGCACTTTTCTCGAGATATCGACCATAAATGACATTAATATCTTATTTAGGGAAATGATTCCAAATACGATCAGATTTTAACGCCCAAATCTTGTATTAAAGGAATTAAATGCATTGTCAGTGATGGTATATGCATGGCTTATGCGTTTAAGAAAAAAAAGATTTTTAGTTCTGAATCTCTTTCTTGTTTTCTTAGAGCCGACTTAGCAAAATAACTAGTTTTTTGCATTCTCATTCTCTGTAATAGGTAAAAAAACTCTGAATTTGATATCTTGGCCTCACGAAAAGTTCCTAAAGCAACTGGTGAAAGTTCTGGCCAGAAAACATATGTTATTTCTGATACTCCACCTAGAATTATAAGCACAGTTAAAACCTAGACATATGTGTTCAACACCATACAATACGAAGTGGTAAATTGTCCTGATGACTCAAGCGATAATGAAAAGGATAACTTATCTACCAAATATAAGATTATCGCTCAAGCAGAATTGCATAAGATAGAAACTAGGCAAAGGCTTTTACCTTACACCAACATAATTAAATGGGTGTTGGATCATGTAGATATCTCAACTCGAACAATATTCAACTCTCAAAAAGTAGTTGTTTGGTCGTTTCGACCCGAACACATACATGCCATGTATAAATTGTCTACAACATCAAAATTTGTTATAACGCCAGTTTTCTAGAGAATTTTAGTAATAAGGAGTGTGATCAGTTTGGAAAAAGTCTTTTCAACCTGATCAAAGACTGGTGTTCACGCCCTCAAAAATTCAGAGATGAATCTCACAGCGTATATTCCATCTCATCGCTTGAACCACAATTCATGCATATAGCCATGATGATGTGCAACATTTATGGGAACGAAAACATGACCCATTCTACCTACCATGGGTTCCCATTATTCACTCGGTTGCAGAAGGATTTTCTTTTGACTGGGAAAATATATTGTCAGATAATCTGGTTGGAGAAATCTCATAATACCAAACGAAGAAAGCCATAGGGAAACCAACTCCATTCTTTATGTCAGCTTATGTTATGGATGTTATCTGCTTCATGATGTCATTCCCACTAATGAGCTAGAGTTTGAATCCAAACAGTGCATAACCAATTCATGATTACCATTCAAAGCTCTTGGAAGACAAAGAAAAAGATTTATTTTATGAAATCTTTAACTGGGTAGTGGTAACGATGCATATTATTATATTTGGTCACCCACTGCCAAGAATTTCATACAAGTTTATGGCTAGCCTAGGTAAAGTGGAAGACTGGTAAATAGAGGAACATTTCTCTTATATTAGAGTTTTCGGCTCCTCGGTCCCTCCATATGCATTACTGCAATTTTTACTAGACAGTCTGGTGTGCCATGAAGTTGCATGAAAAATTGTACTCGACGAGATTAGCAAGGAGCTAAAAGTCATGTAGAAAAAGGTATGGCCATATTTTCCTTTGTCTATTGGTTCATTTTCCTTATTAGATTTTGGTCACTCCAGGGTGGAGGCTACAAATTTAGAAGAGATAAAGCTGGTTATCATTGAGTTCAAGAAGCATGATCCACATAGGGTCATGGGAAACCATATGGCTGGGTTCAATCTTAAAAAATATGAACATGAAGAGTCCCCTCATGATTAAATGTTTCGAGGGGTAAGATCTTACCAAGAAGTTCTGAGCCAAGTGAAATATTTTCTACCTAGTGAAATGGATGAGTTTTACAATTTCCAAAAACACCGGAGAACCGGCCTACCCAAAGTATTACAAGGGAAAAGCCTAAAATCTCCAGATACACAACAAGAAGAGACCCAAAATCCAAAAGCTGGAAGCTCTGCCAAACAAGAAACCCTGGAAAATTAGGAGGAAGTTGAGGTCTCGACTCAGAAGGGAAGTATCCAAGAGACAGAGATACTAGACAACCAGGGCAAATATCAAGAAGAGACAATAACAAAGAGCGAAGGAGATAAATCATCGTCTTTGCCTAAGAAATCAACTACTAAAGAAGCCGGGAAAAAAATGTCCACAAAAATCGACAACCCCATTGAGGTTGTCACGCCATTACAGTTCACCAAGGGAAACCTTAATACAGAGGTAATATTCATAAGTGATTTCATGCCTATCTCTGTTGAGGAGATACCTCCCACTGAGTTCTTTATATGTAAAAAAATAAAGGTCGTCGTGAAGAAAGAAATGCACATGAGAGAGGGTGCAATGGTAAAAAAACACATAGTTTTATTAGATGGGAAAAATTTGGAAGATGAATATTTTTCTACAAAGGTGGAAGCCCCTTTAGTATCTTTTGTAGCGGCCAAGTTATTTTATGTTGATAATCTGAAAGAAAGGCTAAGGCAAAGTTATCATTTGATAAAACAACTACGAGATCAAATAAGGAATGAAGAGAATAACATAAAAAATGAGGTCAGCAAAGGAATCGAACATGCTAGAGCCAAAGATAGACAAGAGATTCAACAACTAAAATATGATCTTGAATAAGTACAAAAGATTGCTCAAGCAAGCCAAGGGCAGGTCATCCAGCAAGAAGAATTAGTAAGGCAACTGCAAGCTAAACTAAGCTCTACAGAAAGTTAGATTGTAAATATAGCAGTGTTTCAAGGCCAAGAATTGGAAGTCGATCAAAAGCTGGAAGCAATACAACAAATCCTATTTTCTAAGGTAGGGATTATCGAATATTACTTTCAGGAGATCGGTCAATCATTAGATAATATTGGTTTCAGGGAAAAAGAGGCCATTGTGGCCTGAACCACCTTTCAAAAGGCAGTTGTATCTTTGGCTAGGGAAGAGGTACCAACAACTACCAAATTAACTATCGTAGAACAAATCAGGGGTGATATCATAGTAAAGGCATGGGAGGCTAATATAGCTGAGAGTAAGAAAATGGCCAAAGAAATAAAGGAAGATTGTGAAGAGCCTTTTGATTTGCTACATAAAAAATCACTAGGCATTGGAAAGGACAATTGTGTTGGGGTATTAGCGCAAATCAAATTTATAAAGTATCAACTGGACATCAAATAAAGCTTGAATGAAGCCCAGATTGAAATTTCATAGTTGAAATAGGTTGATGTCACTCAAATGGATAGATGGTTGGTAAAGCCAAATCTACATTTGCAATCAACAAATCTTGAAGGTAAAAGGATTGAAGAAAGGTTGCGAAATTACAGAGAAAGTTGTATCTTTTTTAGGTAAAGGATGTGACAGAGCCTTCTAGAATTTTAGTACAATTTCTAAGAAGGTGCGTCGAGTGTCTCTAACTAGGTGAAGGAAGTACTTCAAAGAAATAATGAAGTAATACATGCATGCTCGTTCTGCCAATATGAGAAAGAGATAGAAAGGAAACAAGTGGAACGGTTCAAGTTTCTATTTTTTAACCGTTAATGTCTAGGAGTAAGGAAAATTCCAGCCGCTAGGGTTGGTAACCTTTTGTATAAATATAATTTCAAAATACTTAAAGAAGGATTTTTCCTGGCCGATTGTAATAGGGAGATCTCTCCTTCTTGAGAATTGAGACAAATGCAGACCAATGACTCCATATTTTGTCAATCTTGAGTTATGTGTTCTTTTGTTCTTTCGTATCCCAACATCTTTATTTATATGTATTTGATGAATGCTTAATCACAACTTAGTACAACATCTACTGTGGTTATATGTTTATTTGGTTGTCTGATTGTTTACATATTTTCCTCTGTATTTTCTATTAGCAAATACAAGACCTGTGAATTAGTTATATTACCACACTTTATGCTTCATTAAAGGTTTTACATCCATTTTTTTTTCTTCTGTATCAGAGTGAGATTCTTCTGTGATTGATGCCTCAATTTGTTAACATCTTTATGTTTTTCTTTAATCACATTCATTATTTTCAAATTTGACTCAGACACGAAAAATGGCCTATGAATTGTTATACTATTAATTCAATTTCAAGAATTTTTCTCATATAATTAAAGACAAGAAAAAACAAACATAAAAACAACATATCTTTAAATTTTCTTTCCTCCATGACTGTACCTGTGGCAAGACAGCCTAATATAGAACTTGACCTCACAAATCAGACTAGCATCACTTTAACTTTGTTTAATACCATCTTAGAAACTGCTATCACCCACGTTGAACTTGAACACTTGAACATTCATGGGCAGTGATTGAACATGACATAAGTATCTAGGAACATTGGGAAGCTAGGGAAATACAATTCAGAAATCAACCATAGCTTCTTTCCCTAAATCATTGACTTTCTTTTCATATTTTAAACTCTCTTTATTTTTTGGATGCCTTGACATTATACTCTAATCCTTAAGTATAAACTTAGAAACAACATCTTTTTGGCGTTGTTGTCGGGGAACGAAGAAACAAAGTTATTTTTTCCTAGGAAGAATGACATCAATAGGTTTCTTTCTTTGATAGTGAACAAAGATCAAACACTTTATAAGGATATTTTTATCCTTCACTTGGTGACTCCATGATTAATAAACTGGCTTCTAATCAAAAGAAAACCAAAAAGAATCCAAACGATAAGCAGACCTCTCCTATATCCGATCTTGAAAAACTTCTGAAAACAAGAAAATACCTTAAACAAACTTCTTCATCAACAAGTAAGATTTATCAACCCAAATTCACACAGTCAAATATTAAAGATCTACTTGAAAAGTCAAATACCCAACTCCTTTTTAGAGAAACATCCATCAATAGGAATGAAACCCTAGAACCTAAGTTAGTATTACCCAATTTTAAAACCGAAACTTTTCCAACTTTCTCTCTTACTAATAGAGGTAAAAGATCTATCTCACTTCCTGCCTCGATTGGCGTTTCAATAGTTCCATAATTTCAGTCTACAAACTCTCAGAATTCACAAGAATATACTGTATACAGTGACTCGAATCTTGTTGGTTCTCCTGTGTACACATCTTCTGAGTCTGAAGAAACCAATCCTATTTTTCCAGTTCCCTATTTTTCAAATTTCATGTCTCCCGATGGTCAATCCTATGAAACCGTTTTTTTTTATCTAGATGTAATCAAAATGTCACCACATATCCTTAAAAGTCTTCTCTATAATATCCAAGTTTCACCCTCTAAATTATCAATGGTTGTGATAGGAGGAGGTGGTGTTATCGGGGGAGGAGGGGGCAGTCAAGCACCACCCCCACCTCCTCGAATCTTTGCCAAATTAGTTGCTAGATATGTCCCTTTGGTCCTTCGAGTCCCTCTCCATGATCTACCTAAAAATTATGTGAAATTTTTTTTGAGGTTTGCTAGAGAGGGAGATTTAACTGCTATCGAACACATCAATTTCTTTGACTAATTTTCTGATATCCTTCACCTCTAGCACGAACACATTTACTCGAGGCTTCTCGTTCAAAATTTTGAAGTTCGGGTGAGAGCTTGGTTTTGAGGACTCCCAACAGGGTCCATACGATCATATGATGAGTTAGAAAATTATTTTATTATACAATGGGGAGAAAGGAAAGGTCATCTATATTATCTAACCGAGTTTGGGGCTCTGAGAAAGAAAAATTCAGAATCAGTTCTTGAGTTTACCCAAAGATTCAATAAATTATATAATAAAATTCCAGCTGAGGTTAAACCTTCCCAATCTGCAACAAAAGTAACTTTTGTTGGGGCTTTTGATCTGGATTTCACTCTACTATTGAGAGAAAGGAGATATGTTGATCTCACTAAAATGCAGGATGATGTTGTAGAAATCGAATCAAACATGATGGCTTCGGGAATGTTAAAAACAAAATTTGAAATGGGAAATAAAGAAACTAGATGGTACAAAGAACAAGTGGGCCCTCTGGATCTGGGAGGTCTTTGGAAGATAAGATGGATGACATGGAGAGAATAATTAAACAATTGTCGAATAAAATCTCAAGAATGGAAGAGAAATCAATGAATGATCAGTTCCCAAGAAAGGATTTCAGAAAGAATCCTAACCCTCAAATACAACAAAGACAAATTAACAATGAAGATGAAAAAATTCAAACCCCCTTCAAAAATGAAAATTTTATAGGAGGAGAAGACATGCAAAATTTTGAGTAGTTACAAGAAGATATAAATAATCTTGGCCATGACTTTCAAGAACCTTATCTGACAAGACAAGATTATGAAAAATCCTTAAATATGGAATACAGGTATGAAAATGACGAGAATAGAAATATTACAGAGGATTCAACTTATCAAGGAATCACTGGTAATATAATGGCTGAACTCCAACATAAATACAATCTAAGGCCTATAAACAGGAATATCACAACCACCCCATCGAAAAAAAATCTTCCGAGAGGGGAAAGAGACGAGGCAGCTTCAAAAAGTGTTGAAAAACAAACTGTTAAAACCAAGACTGATGAGACACAGTCTACTAAGAGAAAGCCAACATAAACACCAGTTATTAACACAAGGAAATCAGAGGTTCCTATGGCTAAAACAAAAACATCACAAATAAATAAGACTGAAAGGAAGGGAATAGAAGCCCAAATCACAGAAGTTGATAAAACAACGGGAAATTTCAGTTTAGAAAATGAAATTAATAAAATCAAAATCCACATACCTCAGGTCGAACTGGCAAAAAATCTAGTCTACAGAAAGAAAATCGCTAAAATAATTAATTTTTCAAACAATAAAAGTCAGGATGATGTTATAAACTTGTAAGACAATAAGCCTGATATAATTTTTGGTCTACATTTCGAAGGTGCCAGAGATATCATTGCCCCTTTCTATATCACACTAACTGTGCATGATCACCTACTCCAAAATTGAATGTTGGATTCTGGAGCATCTCACAATGTAATGCCTAAATCAATTATGGATAGACTTGGTCTTAAAATCACTCGACCATATGGAGACTTGTATTCTTTGGATTCGAGAAAGGTTAAATGTGTAGGTATGATAAAATATTTAGTAGTCAATATTGCACAGCTTCTTGTTAAAATCATTCTAATGGATGTGGTTGTCGCTAACATACCCCCAAAGTATGGCATGTTGTTATCCAGGTCTTGGGGTGCCAAACTTGGAGGATCCCTCCAACTCGACATGACTTATGACACAATCCCAATCTTCAGAGGATAGTTTACACACTTGTATAGAGAAACAAGGTTAGCGTTTACAGTAAGTGATTCGTTGAACCCAAATAACTATCATGTTTACATTGGCGATAAGGACTTAGGTGTTGTAAAACTAAGAGGGGGGGGGGTGAATCAGTTGTTACCGTGCTTAAACAATTATGCTTATTTTAAACTCTTTGCAGAACACTTAATGACAATCACAATAATGCAGGGAGGTAAGCAATAGAACATTCGACATCAGTCACACATATGAAATATACAGA